>NW_026845477.1:8136151-8364311 GCF_025583915.1 Anolis sagrei ordinatus | reverse complement strand
CCCCCCCCCCCCCCAATTTGGTGTTGTCTGCAAACTTGATGATCCTGCCTTATAGCCCTTCATCTAAGTCATTAATAAAGATATTGGACAGGACTGGGCCCAGGACGGAACCCTCCTGATGGCACTCCACTTGTCACTTCTTTCCAGGATGAAGAGGACTTGAGGGCTCTTCAGAAGTTTGCACAAACTGTAGAGTATACCCAACTTTACATTTACTTTTGAGCAAAGTTTGGGACATGAGCTAAAAAGTCCAGATTCTAACCAAAACTTGTTGTGCCTTGTGAAGACTGTGAGTGCTTAATCTGGGGTGACTATGGGCTTTTGGACCCATGTAGACATGGCCTTAGACGGAGGTGAAAACATGTCACCTGCTATGGATTTTAAAGGTGAATTTAGGGGCAATGTGAGGCAAAAAGGAAATATTTATAAAGATGCAGGGAAACAATTTACTTAGAAATGAGTGAAGATTGCTGAGTGCCAGCACTTGTTGGATTACGCTCCAGGCAGCCAACCAGCCCCAGTTGACTTTAAATGCTGTTTAGCACCACAATGCTCAGATGCTCCCGCCAAGCAGAATACTTGCTGATTATGACTTCCATTACGCACCGAAGTAACAGCCTGTAAACTTGTTCAGTTATTTTCCTCTTTTTACTGGCCTGTAAAAGCATAAAATATAAATACATAAATAAATATTTATAATGCATGGATAGGAGTGCTAAATGCATGGTTAAAGCAACTGGGAGAGGGAAGAAATAGAAATCAATCACACACAGGCTCATCATCTGGCTGGACTTGGCATTAACCATCAGTGTGCTCTGAGCAAAAGAGAAGGGATGGAATATCAACGTATGCTGCAGTCAGAGCTGAAATATACCAATTGATTAGGAATCACTGGCCAGAGCCAAAGGAGGACAGGACCAGGCCAGGAATTGAATAATTAGGCCAAGGTTAGACCTAGGCTAGTGATGAGCAACCTTTTTGAGCTTGGTGTGTCAAAACCCGCCAAAAAACTGAGCATAACTCAGGTGAGGTGTCACTTTGAGAAAAAAAACCCGATATAACAAAAAAACTATTATTGTAATATATAAGAGTATTTAATAAACCAAAAAATAATTATTTAACTTACTTGCTTTTTTCTATAATGTCATATATCTTGGCATTATAGAAAAATGCTTGTGCAGGAGCCGAGGATGAAATGTCCTTCTCAGGATGCGGCCCCATTCTTCTGAGTATGTGGCTGCATGTGGCTGCGTGTCATCGAAAATGGCTACGCGTGTCAGTGCTGACACACGTGTCATAGGTTCACCATCATGGACCTAGGCCATATCTTGGTGAGCCAAATGAGTTGGTTCTGGGTTAATAAACACCATGGTATCCACATGACACACAGGGTCCATTCCTCTTGTCTCACATTCTAAAAAGTTGCAGGATACTCCAAACTTCCCCTGAAGCTCCGGAGCTCAGCTACAATTTGGGCCAGGTTAAGCAGTTTTGCACTGAAGCTTCCTATGTGGAAAGTAGCTGCAGCTGTTTACACCACATCCTGCTTGGACAGCCTGGGAATAGAGAATGACACCTTCCTTGCCTTGCCATTCAGGCATAAAAATGGTGGTGTTCTTTACTTGTTGCCTGGAGTGATACTATTTGGAGAAATGAAGCAAATGGAGAATGGAGAGGCAAAGGGGGTGGGGAGCAATTCCTCCTTTCCACCTCCCCTCTCATGTCACGTTGTTGCTCTCACTATCATCATGAGAGACACTAATGGTGGCTAGTGCCATTTTAGTGCCAAGTGAGCAATGAAAAGCCAAGGACAGGGGCAAGGCAAGGATGGTGGTCCAGAAACACCAAACTGGTTCTGGTACCACTGGGCCATGAATATGTTTTCCAGCTGCTTGGTCAGCTTGGGAGCATTCAGTAAGAAAACCCACCAGCTCCTGAGACAACTTGGTGGCCAGTCATTGCAGACCATGGTGATTCAGATCTGTGGTATTCCACTCCAGATCAAAATTCTCATGGTCTGCAATGGCCAGCTGTTGGGCCAGCTTGGAGGTTGACTGAGGTCTGCCATGCACAGCCCCAAAACAGTTTTGGATCAGCATCACTATTTCTGCCAACATGTAAATGCTCTTCTTGATACCAGAGGTTGAGCTGCCATCATTGAAAGTGTGTCTGGTTACCTAAACAAAGTCATATTTTGCAAAGGGTTTTTTGTAGCACATCCTGTTGAGGAAACCCAATGATAATTCTCCATTCTTTCATGTCTGGGAATCCTTGGCTTGAAGTAACCTTCCTTCCTTCCTTCCTTCCTTCCTTCCTTCCTTCCTTCCTTCCTTCCTTCCTTCCTTTTTTAGTTTGTTGTTGCGTGCCTTCAATCATTCCTGACTTATGGTGACCATAAAGCCAGCCTATCACAGAGATTTGGAAAGTTAAGAGAGGGTGACTTGCTCAATAGCAATTTGGTTTTGATTTTGAATAGTGTATGTGTGGATTTTTTATTGAGTCTGCTTTCAATAGAAGCACAGTGACATGACAACTGTGACATAAAAGTATGAAATTACAGAAATTCATCTCAGCACCCACAGGAGTCTTATAAACATTTTCTTAAGGGAAGAGAACAGTCTTGTTGGAGAAATAATGAATTTCGAACTGTTTCTTTTTAAAGACTACAACTCCTCAAATGCTTCAGTCAAATGTTGTCCAAAAAGGGCACTTTTATATAAAAAAGTAATGAACCTGCTCTTATTGTTCTCACCTATTTCCTAGGCCTGGGTAACAACAGAAAAATTTGTTTCTAAAATCGATTTGTATTTGGGGTTTTTTTTTGTTTCGATATTTAAAATAATTACAAAATTTTCCCTTAAAAAAGTTCGATATTTACGAAATTTCGTAAAATGTGAAAAAAATTACAAAACATTAATGAATCGATTTCCGAAACAATAACGAATCGATTCGTTAATGGCGGACGCGACCGCGAAATACGCTAAAAAACCTCCAAAAACTTCTGAAGCTTCCCTCTCCCTCTGTTGTTGACTGTTGGTGTGATATTATAATTTTTTTTCACTAATTAAACAAAAAACTTGCCCCAGACATGCGGAAATAATAACGAAACGACCTCAGAACAATAACGAAACGAATACAATAACGAAATACGAAGCATTTGCGAAACATGTTTAAAAATTCGTTTTTAATAAAAATTGCTCCAGAATGGTTCGTTATCGTTTTGTAGTTGAAAAAAATTACGAATTATTAACGAATTACGAATTAATGAAAAGAAACCGCCCAGCCCTACTATTTCCATTATCATCTTGAGGTTGTTTTTTTTCCTCTCCAGATTCCTTGAGGAAGAAAGCATTTGAGGGATATTTCAATACTTTGTCAATGAAAAAGATAATGTTATATAAAGGAAGAGGAGGAGAAGAAAAGAAACTTTTCAAGTATCACAAAGCTGTTAAACAAGTGTCTGGACGGATTCACTTCAGTCATCCAATTTAGACTAAATAATTAATGCAATTCATTTACTTAAATAAATGACAACATAGGTAATTCTACACTGTACTTACTTACTTACTTACTTACTTACTTACTTAGGTGATCCCTCGATGTTCGAGTAGGATGGTCTTCCAAGGTCAGTGTTCTGGTGGGTCCGTAGATGACTGTGGAGCCCTATTCTTGATTTGCATCTTCTCCCGCAGTGAGGACATCGGTTTTGAGGTAGAAGATGGTCCCGGTCAGGGTTGGCTAGATGCGCCTTCCTCTTGGCACATTTCTCTCTTTCACCCTCCATTTGTGCCTCTTCGAATTCTGCAGCACTGCTGATCACAGCTGACCTCCAGCTGGAGCACTCAAGGGCCAGGGCTTCCCAGTTCTCAGTGTCTATGCCAGAGATTTTAAGGTTTCAATCTCTTTTCCTGCCCACTAACATTCCATTTTCTGTTCTTGAGTTTGAAGTAGATCAACTGCTTTGGGAGACCGTGGTCAGACATCCGGACAACATGGCCGGTCCAGTGGAGTTGATGGTGGAGGACCATCGCTTCGATGCTGGTGGTCTTTGCATCTTCCAACACGCTGACATTTGTCTTCCCAAGAGATTTGCAGGATTTTCTGTAGGCAACGCTGATGGAATTGTTCTAGGAGTTGCATGTAACGTCTGTAGACTGTCCACGTCTCGCAGGCGTATAGCAGGGTTGGGAGGACAATAGCTTTCTAAACAAGCACCTTGGTATCCCTACGGATGTCCCGGTCCTCAAACACTCTCTGCTTCATACAGAAAAAAACTGCACTTGCAGAGCTCAGGCGGTGTTGTATTTGAATTAATGTTGCAAAGAATCTCTTTGCCAAAGTCATTATCCAATTGAATTGTCAAGCCATTCATATAATTATGATGCATTAGCGAAAGCTTGCTCAAAAAGCCAGGTTATAGCCTTTTTTTGGAATGTCAGAAGGGTGGGGGCTGATCTTATATCCATGGGAAGAGTGTGCCACAGCCAAGGGGCCACCACTGAGAAGGCCCTGTCTCTTGTCCCGGCCAAACGCATCTGCGAAGGAGGCGGGACCGAGAGCATGTTGGACTGGATGGCCTTAAGTATTTTCTGATGGTCATGGGAGTTCTGCATGGGAAGTTTGGCCCAATTCTGTCACTGGTGGGGTTCAGGATGCTCTGATTGTAGGTGAACTATACATCCTAGTAACTACAACTCCCAAATGTCAATGTCTATTTCCCCAAACTCCATCTGTGCTCATATTTGGGCATATGGAATATTCATGCCAAGTTTGGTCCAGATCCATCATTGTTTGAGTCCACAGTGCTCTCTGGATGTAGGTGAACTACAACTCCCAAACTCAAGGTCAACACCCACAAAACCCTTCTAGTGTTTTCTGTTGGTCAGGGGAGTCCTGTGTGCCAAGTTTGGTTCAATTCCATTGTTGGTGGAGTTCAGAGTGCTCTTTGATTATAGGTGAAATATAAATCCCAACAACTACAACTCCCAAATGACAAAATCATAAATTTTTGAGTGATGGTCAATCCTTGTGATGTGAGACATTTTGTTGCCAAACTTGGTGTGATTTCGATCATTTTTTCTTTTGTTTTTAATGTACTCATTATGCACAGAGCATTTATATATATATACACGCACACACACATTCATACACACACACACACACACACACATGATCACAGCTTTACTTCCACCCTGACCCTCTATCCTTTCTGTTAGGCCTGGGTAACAACAGAAAAATTTGTTTCTAAAATCGATTCGTTTTTTGGGGGGTTTCGCGTTTCGTTATTTAAAATAATTACAAAATTTTCCTTTTAAAAAGTTCAATATTTACGAAATTTCGTAGATGTGGAAAAAAAACACAAAACATTAACGAATCGATTTCCGGAACAATAACGAATTGATTCGTTAATGGCGGACGCGACCGCGAAATACGCTAAAAAACCTCCAAAAACTTCTGAAGCTTCCCTCTCCCTCTGTTGTTGACTGTTGGTGTGATATTATAATTTTTTTTCACTAATTAAACAAAAAACTTGCCCCAGACATGCGGAAATAATAACGAAACGACCTCAAAACAATAACGAAACGAATACAATAATGAAATACGAAGCATTTGCGAAACTATTTAAAAATTCGTTTTTTAGAAAAATTGCTCCAGAATGGTTTGTTATCGTTTTGTAATTAAAAAAAATTAACGAATTATTAACAGATTACGAATTAACGAAACGAAACCGCCCAGCCCTACTTTCTGTCACAAAACCCCTGCCCTTGTCAAATGTTTGGCACTTAAACTTCACCATGCCTCCCTCATTCAATGGGTCTAAATGTGATCTGTCTTAGGAAGAAATTGCTCAGCTACATTTCTTTCGCCTCTCCCTCTGCTGGCCATTTTTGAAATTGTCCTTTGTTCCCTGCAAAACTTACCAATTTTCATGTTTGCTTTTCCAACCAAACATGCACTTCATTCTGTGATATTTTTCTCTTATAACACAATTCAGAATTATCCTATATGGTCTCACATAGCATTAAGAGAACATTCTTCCTTTGTCCTCATTTACGGCTATCGACTCCCATTAAGCTTTGTTTTCAGTTAATCTCTAGCCTGGCATTACCATATTGTTTCTCCCTGGGAGGGCCTCTCTTTAAATACGAACAGGATGCCTCTTTTGTCTCCTAGATTGGTTTTAACACTCCTGGAAAGTTAGTTTTATTTCTTGTTTTCATTTTATGAGACAGGGCTGTATATCGATTCTCAACAAATTTCATCTGTGAAAGAGATCTGAACTATGGATTATGTCTTTAGCCCTTCTTTTTATATATCACATTTCTTCAATGAGGCCATCAACTGTAATCTGTACACTATTTTTTTTTTTAAAAAAATTGATTTTAAGAAATAATACATTTCTTAGAATATCTTTTGGAATTTCTTAGAAATTTCTCACAGTTCTGTCTCCATATTCTTCTGCAAATACAATCACTGTTCACTTCAATACAGATTCATAGCGCAATCTTTTTGACAACATTTTGGCTGATCTGGCCGGGGTGGTCCATGCCTTGGTCACCTCTAGATTGGACTACTGTAATGCACTCTACGTGGGGCTGCCCTTGAAAACGGCTCGGAAATTCCAACTGGTCCAACAGGCAGCGGCCAGGATGTTAACTGGTGCTCCTTACAGAGAGATGTCAACCCTCCTGTTCAAGGAGCTCCACTGGCTGCCGTTTATCTTCCGAGCCGAATTTAAGGTGCAGGTGCTTACCTACAAAGCCCTAAACGATTTGGGACCATCCTACCTGAGTGACCGCATCTCCATTTATGAACCCATGCAGTCACTTCGTTCATCCGGAGAGGCCCTGCTCGTGATTCCACCTGCGTCACAGGCACATTTGGTGGGGACGTGTGACAGGGCCTTTTCTGTGGTGGCCCCCCAACTCTGGAACACCCTCCCCAAAGACCTTAGACAGGCCGCTACATTGGCAGTCTTTAGAAAGAACTTGAAGACCTGGCTGTTCCGATGTGCCTTTCCAGAACAGGAATCTCCAATATCATGTCCCAGAAGCACTTTATTAGAACTAAGATTGCTGCACACCGCACACTGCACTTGCCCCATAATCCTTACATATCACCTGTCACATCAGCACTTTTAATCCTGTACCCATTACTCTGGCCCGGCCCAGTTTTATTGTGTCTTGGTATATTGTTTATTGCTTGTTGTTTAATACTGTTTTAACTGTTTTTAATTTGTTTTAGGTGTTGTATTGTTATATTGTGTGTTGAGGCCTTGGCCTTTGTAAGCCGCATCGAGTCCTTCGGGAGATGCTAGCGGGGTACAAATAAAGATAATAATAATAATAATAATAATAATAATAATAATAATAATACAAAAAGGATTCAAAATGAATGAAATACAGTAACTAAACTTTTTAATAGGGGTGGTTTCGAAAATACAACCGAAAGCCAATGGGATTTTGGCCTGCATCAATAGGAGCATAGTGCCTAGATCCATGTTTTTAAATGTTGTTGTTAATGTTTATTGCTTATTTTTGTTATAATAATAATAATAATGGCTGTGGCTCACAAATGGGACTTTGAAAAAGTAGACGGAGGGCCTGATTCTGGCATCCCAAGAACAAGCCATTAGATCAAATGCCATCAAAGCCAGAATTGAAAAGCCGACGACACACCCCAAATGTAGACTCTGCAAGGAAGCAGATGAAACACAATAGATCACATCCTAAGCTGCTGCAAGAAAATCGTGCAGACAGACTACAAGCAGAGGCATAACACTATTGCTCAGATGATCCATTGGACTTGTGCCACAAATAGCATCTGTCTGCCACAAAGAACTGGTGGGATCACAAGCCGGAAAAAGTTACAGAAAATGAACACGTCAAACTCCTCTGGGACTTCCGAATTCAGACAGACAGAGTTCTAGAGCACAATACTCCTGACTTCACAATCGTGTTAAAAAACAAAGTATGGATTGTTGATGTTGCAATCCCAGGGGACAGCAGGATTGAAGAGAAACAACTGGAAAATATGACTCGATATGAGGATTTAAAGATCAAACTGCAAGGACTCTGGCACAAGTAAAGGGGGCCCCAGTCGTCATTGGCACACTGGGTGCAGTGCCTAAAGACCTTGGCCTGCACTTAAACACAATCAGCGCCAACAAGATTACCATCTGCCAGCTGCAGAAGGCCACCTTACTGGGATCTGCACGTATTATTAACCGATACATGACACAGTCCTAGACACTTGGGAAGTGTCCGACATGTGATCCAATACTATAGTAGTCTGCAATATGTAGTCTGCAATATGTTGGCAGTCTCTTAGAAAAGGCCAGGGAGATGTGTGCAGATTCTGTGAAAGAATTTCAGGAGCAAGTACAGTGATGGAGTCTATGGGTGGAGAAGTGAAGATTCTTCACATCTGTTTAAGGCAAACTTGTAAAAGCAATACCCAGACAGCTTCACAAATACTAATGGGATATGATAGGCTAAATGTGTGCATCCCATTTTTGGATTTTTTCTACAATCAACTTCAAAGTTTACAAGGCACAGGGAAATTTAGAAAATGAAAGTGTTCCTCCCTATTAATCCCACTTGAACAGAACTTTACAATGAATGCCTTCAAGATACTGACACACTGATGGAAGAATTTGACCTGTGGTCTAGAAAATGGGAAAAGATTGCACCTGCAGGAAAACCATCAAATGCACTGGAAGCATATCTTGTCTGTGATTGACAGTTTTTTTTCCAAATGTGAGGAAACTTCTTCAGATTTCTGCAACATTGGTGATGTCAACAGCTACACATGAAAGGCCATTTTCAACTCCGAAACATTTGAAAACATACATAAGAAGCATAATGTGTCCACCAAAGTTTATCGATGGAGCCTGATTTCCATCAAAGTGTATTAACACAGTTTTCAAGTGTTTCCAACAGACATTCTGATATTCTTTTGTAACCCATAAATTCCCAATCGTATAATGTAAATTGTTTTGTGCTATGGACCTCCTCTTCTTGAAAATGTTTCAACCTCCCCTGCCCCTCAATTGTTTTTCTACCTACAGGCCTACTGATGCAGGGATTACCCAAATGAAGCTTCTTTCTCCAGCTTAATTTAGATCAGTCGTCATTTGGCATTTAGCTGCAAAAGATCGCACTGGCCCAAGTCATCATTGTAGATGTACCTCCAGTCTCTTCCTATGTGGAGAAACCAAGGCCTCTCCTGAACCTAAAGGGTTGCCTTTGAAGATGGACCAGAAGCTTCCATTAGTCCAATGGCTGGCAGCCAGATTTCTACCTGGAGTGGTGTACAGGGAGAGCACAACTCATCTGTTACATCATCTCCACTGGCTGCCAGTTTGCTACTGAGCCCAATTCAAAGTACTGCTCTTGGCCTAAGAAGCCCTAAACGATTCTGGTCCTATTTACCTATCTGAGCACATCTCCTCCTATGAGTCAACAAGAGCTTTAAAATTGGCTAGGGAGGCCCTGCTCTTGGTCCCACCCCCTTCGCAAGCACGATTGGTTGGAAAAAGAGACAGGGCCTTTTCAGTGGTGGCTCCCCAGCTGTGGAATTCCCTCCCCAGTGACATCAGGCAGGTCCAGTCTCTTCTGGTTTTTAGAAAAAAAGTTAAAGACATGGCTCTGTACTCAAGCATTGGAAGAATAAGCTATTATGGTTTCGACACTGTCTGAATAAGGATTATGAGCAAGGATTATGGATGAATAGTATCATGCACTTTATATGTTTTTAATCTGTTTTTACTCTTTTATTATTCTATGTATTTATTTGCTTGACTGTTTTAATTGTTTTAATTGACAGGATATGTGTCAGGTTTTACAATGTATTGTAATGTAATATAGGTGAGTCATGCACTGCTAATGGGCTTCTATTGAAAATGCTGAGTCATTCATTAACTGTATATAGGGAATCATTTGGGGAATGTGTTCTGGCCTAGTCCAGGTGATTGTGAATGATGTAATCCTGGGTCTGAGTTAAGTTAATGAGTTGGGAACCAATCAGAGATTGCTATGTGTAATTGTATAGAATTGTATATAAGGAAGTCATGTACAGTGTATATTTCTCCTTGTGCTGTGACGTTGTTCGTTGAAGTTAAAAGAACCTGTCTGCCAAGACAAGATATAACTGTATGCTGTGGTAAGTTTGTAATATCATCTAGACTGGGGCAAAGACAATGGTAAAACTGGCAATGGCCGGGCATGTGCTCAAGTGTATGTAAAAGGTTCCAGAGTGACTGCAGGCTGTGGGAGCAGTTGGCTGAAAATACTGTGCAAGAAGAAGCTACTGGAAAGCGCTTAAGTTGTGCAACTGATCTGCTGCTGAATTGTGAAGTTAATCATCTTAACAATATGTTTATGTTTTAAATGGCACTGAATCTTGCCGAAGTTGTAAGCTGCCTTGAGTCCCCCTACGGAGGTGAGAAAGGTGGGGTATAAATGAAGCAAATAAATAAATAATAGATAAAATGACTGGGGTGCAAAGAGTAAAATTATATCCACTGTCTTTCAGGTGATGTTCACATTTACGGGCAAAATTTAGGGCAGTTGTGAGGAGGAGGTACAATTCTTCAAGACTCCTAGGGAGATTTGTGAGGCGCCCCAACCTCTAACACTTATCCACCCCATCTTCATGGGTTGTCAATCCTAATCCATCTCCTTATGCCTCCGTCACTTTGAACAACTGAGGAAAGATCTCCTCTCTGGGTGCGCTTCAAAGAGAGGAACCAGAGATGAATGCCTGTCTCTTAGCAGCAGCCTCCTGTGGCCACCGCACGAGGGATGGCATCATGGCATACATGAAAAATAATCCCAGCAGTCTCCCATTAGCGTAATCGAAACAAATGCTTAGGTTGTCTTTGTAGCTTTGTGGGCTTTTTTATTTTTGTTTTATTTTGTTTTCTCTCTTCCCCTCACCCCATCGTAAAAGCCTGGGTTGAGTACGAATGAAGAATATCAGGCCATCTTCTAATATATGCAGTATAATCTTCTTAAAATGAGTTTTCACTTCAAGGAACAGAAGGGCTTAGAGATGAGCAGCATGACTTTTTTTCCCCTCCTCGCATTCGGCATCTCATTATACTTCCGACCATTTTATTCCAAAGAACATTTCAATATCATTAGCGAAGACAAAAAGTTCTCTGCTAGGCCTGATCCAATTGTCTGTCACTCTGTGCCGAGCAAAAGATCTGGAGGAACATTCTCGGTACTGATGTAAGAGTATAACTTGTTCAAAATGCCTGCCTTAGGGCATTGCATGTATACAAGGAGAGATCCCTTGATATCATTGGTTCCCAAACTTTCCTCCAATATGCTTCTGACCTTTGGTATCCAGAAGACTCATCCAGCTTGGCCAATAGTTAAGGAACTGAGGCCAACAACATTTGGAGATACATGGTGGTCAACCACTGTTTAGATACACTATCCCCAAATGAATAAACCAGGACTGGACAATTGTGGAGCATCCAGGGGTCAATTTTCTGACTCTTGAGATCCTTAGATAGTATACCAGAGTTGAATGAAAAGTAATGCCTCCACCTTTGTTACTTGGATTTGGATGGGAATATTTTAATAAATCAAACACAGAAATAATCCTTAGAATGTGCTCTTTAACTACCACTATTCACTTTTCCACATAATCACCAGACAATTGGAAACATTTCTGCCAATGATGAACAAGTTTTCTGAAGCATCACAGAAGAAGTCAACACTCTGTTTCTACAACCTGCGTCTCACAGTTCTCTCAGCATCAGAAGCATAATGATGTCCCTGCAGATCTTCTTTCATTATTGGGAACAGATGGAAGTCAGATGATGTTAAATCTGGACTGTATGGAGTATGTCGTGTGGTGGTGAGATCCAGTCTCTGAAGTTTCTAGTCTGTGCTCTTTCATTTCAGGTGACAGCATCCTGGATACTCATCATACACAGATCTTCTGATAGCCAAGAAAAGCAATAATGTGACCCACACATTCTTGTGAAATTCCGGTTATGCTTGAAATTTCTCTCTGAGTGATACGACGATTGTCCTGAATCAATCTGTCAACCTTTTGCTTGTGAAACTCAGTGGTTGCTGTCACAGGACAGCCAACTCTTTGTTTGTCATGCAAGTCACATGTTCCACCTCAACATCTTTAAACTTACTCGCCCAATGACACACAGTACTCACATCAACGCAATCACCATAAACAGCTTGAAATCTGTGATTAATCTTCTTTGGGGTGACACCTTCTGCTGTCAATAATTCAATGACTGCACCTTGCTTAAGTCGCATTGACTGACCGTCTGTGCAGGGTTCCATACTTCACACTTTAACAACACAACCATTCAATGCTAAGGCTTCCTGCCAAAATGGAACTGTAGAGGAGAGTCTACTGAACAAGCCAGTACCTGCCACATACCAGTACTGCCATCTGTTGAGGAGTTACGAAGATGGAGGCATCCAACACTCATGTTAATAGGCAACACTGAATCCACTCCACCTCATCCCAAAAAGGAAAGTGACTAGAATTTCAATTATGGTTCCAAAAAACAGTAATTTCTGATGTTAATAAGTCAGTAGACCCCTGCATCCTGTATAAAAAGACATACCTTTTCATAGATGAAAACTGGGGAAATGTATCACTAAGCAATGGTAGATTATGGGCCAGAGGACAAAAGTTATTTAAAAAAGAACACACAAGCTAGGAGAGACTAGAGATGTTTGTTCTTATCCATGTCTATGGTGAAGGGCAAAACACTGTTACTGTGTCTCATTTCTCCATCATTGGACGCAAACTACTCTTGCATTTTTAATTCTGATTTGACCAACAGAAGTAAGTTGATGATTGGGGGGGGGGGGATCAAACCTGAGACATTTTGAAAAAGGCTGAAAAAGTGGGATGACATGCAGATGCCCCACCCACAGCCAAGCAAAGCTTAAGATGTGGGAGGGCATTTTGAATTACCTCATGAAGGAGGCAGACTTGGTTTGGGCCAGCTAGTTTGCTAAGTACCTCTGCTGTAGAAAGAGGAGGAGACCAGCAAGAGAGCTCTATACAGGGAAATGGAATAGACCAACTAAGGCTGGCCTCTGGGGGGATTTTAAGCTCCACCCAAAACTAATACAAAGGAAGGTATCTCACTATTGGGAAAATCTATGAACAGGGGAAATTGAAGCAGAGGAGAGGAAAAGGCAGAGCCAAGACTTCACACATAGCATGTATTCATGATCAGTTAGATCCATCTGTACATTCCCACTTTTTCAGCCTTCACCTGTTTCTAGGTATACCACATGGGACAAAATGGCCAACTACTTTCACAGGGGAACTTAAGCATGTCTAAGATACCAAAACGATCCCTACTCTAGTGTCCAAAGGTGGCTTTTCTGAGCTTTATTCTCTGCATTGCTTGCCTTCTAAACATCCATGACCTACCTTCTTAAAGCTCTCCTTTACACCCTATGTGTGAAATTTGTGAACATGAGTGGCCCAAGAAGTTCAAAGGGGTTTTCTTTTGTGCAGAATTGTATCGCCTCCAAGCTCATATGAGAGGGGGTTCCTAAAACTTTCAAATAATCCTTGAGTGTATGTGTATATCTATAATTGTTTTTCCCTGGAGCACATCAGAAGGAAATTACACTTAGAGAGTTGACAGTTGGATTGCTGTTAATGACGGCCTGTCTATGAAAGCTTAAACCAGCCTTTGGTATAATTGTATATTCTGACCTTCCACAGACCCATTATACCAAATAAGTAAATATCTAAAGAAATAAACCAAGCCTCACTCTTGACAGAAAGAACACAGTGGAAATTACCACTATTTAAACTGAAAGCATTGCCCTGCAAATCTCTAAAGGCTCAAGTAATTGGGGCCACTTCCGATCTTTCACAAGTAGAACTTGAAAGACAAACAGGGAAAGGAGGAGAAAGGGGGGTAGGAATGCATGAGAGAAAACATTTTATTCCCCATTGGGCCTTTAAATTAACTGTTAAGCAGCAAGGGTGGATGGCGGCCATCTGTCAGCTCTGGCCAATGATGCAGATACTGAAAGAGGGGACATGCCCATGGAAGATTTGGATGTATTTATTGAGCAGGCCTTCAGACTGCTTGACAAACTCCTTTGATGGAATACTTGAAAGCAGCAAGTGATCTGGTATCCTATTAAGTGTGATACATCCTATAGAGGAAGATCAAAAATCCTTCCAGGTCATGCAGTGATGCCATGCATGCATGTGACAATCCTCTAGAACAGTGGTTCTCAACCTTTCTAACACCATGACCCCTAAATATGGTTCCTCATGTTGTGGTGACCCCCATCCATAAAATTATTTTCGTTGCTCCTTTATAACTGTAATTTTGCTACTGTTACGAATTGTAATGTAAATATCTGATATGCAGGGTGTGTTTTCATTGTTACAAATTCAGCATAATTAAAGCATCATGATTAATAAGAAAAAATATGTTTGGGGGAGTATGGAAAACAGATGATGGGATTTGCAGTACCTTCAACCGATTCAACTCTGACTTCCATAGACCTCCACACAGAACTCCCATGTCAAACAAAAAAGACTGGAGGGGTTTGGGAGGAATTGACAGTGATTTAAGGGAGATGTAGTTTACCTACATCTGGAGAGCATTGTGAACCCAAACAACTATGGATCTGGACCAAATGTGGCACGGATATTCAATATGCCCAAATTTGAACACTGGTGAAGTTTGGGGAAAATAGACCCTTACATTTGGGAGTTGTAGTTGCTTGGCTGAATAGTTTGCATGCCATTAAAGAGTATTCTGAACTCCAACAACCATGGAATTGAACCAAACTTGGTATACAGAATTCCCATGACCAAAAGAAAATACTGCAGAGGCTTGCGGCCTTGCCGGCTGGCAAAACCCCAAGGCAGCCAAGGGAGTCTTCGCGCGAAGCGAGGCCTCAGCTGGGTCGCGGCATTGGGGGCGCAGCCTAAGGAGGCGGCCTCACGACCCTTCCAAAATGGCCAAATGACCCCCCTGGGGGTCACGACCCCCAGGTTGAGTACCGCTGCTCTAGAAGGTCTCTGATAATAATGAGGATTGTTACATCCACCTATATCACTATAGTAACTTTTGCTGAGTTTGAAAAGTTCATTTTAAAACATAATTAAATAGCATATATAGTTGGTCTTCTGTTTCCATAGGTTCGGCATCTATGAATTCAACCAACCAGAGCTCATAAATATTTGGGAAAACAAATCCCCAATAAAACTCAAACCTGGATTCTGTTGTGTGCTAAGCACAACCCAGATATGTAAAGATATATCCAACTGTTTAATAAATTCTCAAACTCTCTCTGGATATAAGAGACACCATTTCAATATTTCACTGTATATTACTGGACTGGAGCTGTGGATTTTGGTATCTAATGGGGGACCTGCAACCAAGCCCAGCAGGTACCGAAGGCCCACCAGAGCTCCCAAGAGTATTTTGTTAGCATTGTAGTTGGGGTGTTTTTTTTCCCCAAGTTACCATTTACTGTCATGCTTCTCAAAAATAACTGATATAAGTATTTTCAGTTCCCTTAAAGCTTTTTTAAACAGAGGAACATAAAACACAACAGTCAAGCAACCTACAAAACCCTATATGGTTCTGGCCCAGTTTACCTATCTGAATGTATTCTCCCCTATGAACCATCAAGAGTGCTAAGATCTTCTGAAGAGGCCCTGCTCTCAGTCCCGCCACCTTCACAATCGCATCTGGTGGGAACGAGAGACAGGGCCTTTTCTGTGGTGGTCGCCCAGCTATGGAACTCTCTCCCAAATTAAATTAGATCTGCTCCCTCCCTCCTGACCTTTCGGAAAACCTGGCTGTGGAACGAGGCTTTTGCAGAATAATGGCTGAGATCGGTAATTGACCAAAGTTATTAACCACAATATACAGACTGAATTGGACATGATTTTATCTTGGCGAATGGCTTTTATGTAATTTATCCTATATGTTTTTGTTAATTTACTGTTGATGTATGATGTTTTAGATTTTTACTGTTAGCATTGAATTTTTGCTGTCAGCCAGTCTGAGTCCCTTTACTGAAGTAGAGAAGATCGGGATATAAAAGTTTTAAATAAATAAATAAATAAATATTTTTTCTCTTTTATCATTCAATCATCCAGATCTACTTAAACATCAAAATAATCAAGTTGTGCTTAAAGGGCAAAAAGAAGAAGGGCTATTGTTTGTTGAGTTCCACACTTGATGTAATGTAATGCTTCAGTTACTGGGAAAAGAAACTACTCACAAAATAATTTGTTATTTTAACTAGTTACCTACAATTACTATTTTTCTTTTTTTTTAAAAGAAGTTATGGAGAGAGTGGTCCATACATGAAGTGACAGCACAAATCCCATGACTCTCTTTCACATATACATGCACAAAGACTCTTGCGAAATATATCTAAATACTAGGGCTGGGCGGTTTCATTCGTTAATTTTGTAATTCGTTATTAATTCGTATTTAAATTAGCTTACGATCCGATATTGAGCCATGCAGGAGTAATTAAAAATCGAAACAAATTTTTCAATTTATTTCGTCATTGTTTCGTAATTGTTTCGATATTGCTTCAAAATTGTTTCGAAATTGTTTCAAAATTGTTTCAAAATTATTTCCGTATGTCTGGTGCAAGTTTTATAGTTGTTGTTTGTTTTATCAGTGATAAAAAATAAATTATCACACCAACAGTCAACAACAGAGGGAGAGGGAAGCTTCAGAAGTTCCCCCTGTCCCATTTGGAGGGGTTTTTTTAGCATATTGTGCAATTGCGTCCGCCATTAATGAATCAATTTGAAATTAATGAAATTTCGTAAATAACGAAATTTTGAAATCTCAAAATTTCGGAAGTATTTAGAATTTGGAAACGCTAGCGCTCCCCTGGAAACGAATCGAGTTTAGAAACAAATTTTTCCGTGGTTACCCAGCCCTACTAAATACATGCACAACCTCAAAGACATCAATTCCAACTTCACCTTCATGTCTTCTCAGCTGGTTCACACTGTTCCTTTCTCAGGGTTGAGAGGAGCAGAACTTCTTATCTCCAATCACCTGTTGACTTGAGATAAAAGCTTTCCCCTGATGGACAACGACAAAAGCATCTTTTCTCTCTGTGTCATGGAAAAAGTCATGCCTGTGAATAAGCCATGGGCATGCTTTCTGGTGGATTCTTGGAGTTGTAGTTCACAAAATAACTCTTCGCTTTATTTCTCTCGGCACTCTTTTCCCTGTAACGTTAACATTCAGAATAGTCGTAGAAAATGTGGTGTGGATCAGATTCCAGAAAGTAGGGTTGGCAAATGACAGGCCTTTCAATGTTATTATCTTGAGGACTTCAAACTCCTGAGAAGGATTTTTAAAAACAAAAAAAACAAAAAAAGTTTACATATGAAATAAGGAAAGAGAGAGAGAGAGAAAGACATGCAAGGAGCTCTGCCAGCAAATCCATTAGAAAAACAAATATTGGGGTAGAGATCAGATAATGACTTCTTGTACACTTGTTAACCTCTTATCTAATCTTCTTAGAAGCATTTCCTCCCAGTGCTTTTAGGTACAATGAGCTGAGGAAGCGTGTCTTCGTATCCAGCTCATAATGGCTACAGGGCCTGTGATATTATGCCCATTTATGCTTTTGAAGTTTTGTTCATGTCCATCATTCTACTCAACAGAAAAATAGAATCATAGAAATGGAAAAAACTTCAGAGATCATCTAGCTCAGTGGTTCTCAACCTGGGGTCCCCAGATGTTTTTGGCCTACAACTCCCAGAAACCTCAGCCAGTTTATCAGCTGTTAGGATTTCTGGGAGTTGTAGGCCAAAAACATCTGGGGACCCCAGGTTGAGAACCATCTATAAGATCCCATATTACACCGATTCTGCAACAACTGCATTGGCTAACAATAGAACATCGGATCTCTTACAAGTTATTGATCTTGACATTTAGAGCTCAAAATGGCCAAGGACCTTTACATCTTAGGGACCACCTCATTCCTTTTCTCCATCAGTGGTCACTCGATCCACCCAGGAAAATCTCCTATACATACCAGGCCCTAGGGAGGAACACCTGGAAGCTACAAGGCGTAGAGCTTTTTCGACCTATACTCCAATTCTGTGGAACTCATTGCCTCCATACATTAGAAAACTTCAGAGTTGCGACCTTTTGTAAAGGCACTCAAGACTTGGCTGTTTGGTTGTGCATTTAAGTAATCAGATCTAATTTTCCAAATAGTCACTGTTGAATGTTTTTATGTTGAATGTTTTTATATTGCTATTTTAGATTGTAAGTAGCTCGGAGCACCTTGGTGGAGAGCGACTAATTAAGAAATAAAGTGAAGTGAAAGTGAAGTGAAGACTACTAGCTCAATGCTTTCCAGTGGTATAATCCAATGCTAAAACACCTCTATGAAGCTGAAATGTGCCCAGAGAAGGCAAAAGGTCTGGCTATGTGAAGAGTAACTTTGGGAGTTAGACAGGTGTTGCCTGGAGAAGCGATGGTTAAGAGTGGACATGATAGTCATTTTTTAAAAAAAATATATTAAAAGGTAGTCACAATGAACCGCATAGAGTCGCCTGTCTGGGCTGAAATATGCGGTATAGAAATAAAGCAAATAAATAAATAAATAATAAATAAAATAAATGAATATGCAGTCCACTCATTTTCTGCTGCTCTTGAGACTAGGACAGGGAGCCATGGATTTAAATTGCTTGGGGAGGGGGGCAGCTGACATCTGAGCTCTATGGAGGGGTGAGAGGGTTTGACTTTCCACAGTCTAGGACTATATTGTCTTCAGGCAATCAGTGGCTGCCTTTCTTCCCTGCAGTAGGTCACACCAATCCTAGTGATGCCACTGAACAAGAGAACCATATTGAACCCACTGATCAGCACAGCCACATGTCCCCCAGGACATCGTTACATGGAGACTCAAGATTCAGATCCTGGGAGGATTTTAGGGGAAAAATGAAGCCCCACGTAAAAACAAATTTGTTCAGGACAAAGCAGGAAAACCCTGCTTTGCCCCAAAGTAATTCGATAGTAGAATAGATCTGGGTCTTCTTGAAAGACCTGGACCCACAATGGCCACTGACTGGACTGCCCCCTTGGAAGTTCTGGGACTTCTGAGTGGGCAGTCTGCACCACCCTCTTGCATTTTCCAGGCTGAACCAGGCTTCAATGCTGCAGAAATTGCAGGAGGCCATCAAAACCAAGAGACATGGCATGCTCACCAAAGGTCTGCAAGACAACGCACCAGTTCACAACTCACCTGTTGCCCAAATGGAAGCATGCTCCTGTGACTTTGAAATTCTACCGCATCACCCTTATTTGCCCGACCTGGCACCCTCAGACTTCCACCTCTCTCCAATAATGAAGTTATTTTTGAAGGGAAAGCATTTTTCAATGATGAGACTCTGATTTTCAAAGTCACAACATGACTTTTGGAGCAAACTGTTGACTTCTATAGGTAAGGTGTTTACAGTTGCTTAAAAAGATAGGAGAAGTGTGTGTCCTTAGGTGGCACCGATGTAGAGAAGGTCTAATAACTGTGCCAAGTTTCATTGCTCTCAGTCCATAGGAAGGGGGTCAGGGGAAATCTTTAATGGACACCCGCATAACTAAGAACAAGAAAGAGTTGAGAAAAGTTATCTCTTCTGGAGTAGGGATGCAATTCTTAAGTAAATTTCCTTTTCATAGAAGCTATATTTAATTTAGTAATTTTCTTTCATAGCAAGTGTTTGAAAATGGTGCTGTTTTGAATACTATTATTCCTGGTTAGATTTTTCATAAAATTTACATGTGGTTGCTTTGCAGAGAAGACAACAGATGCAAATTTATACAAAA
The DNA here is from genome assembly GCF_025583915.1 of Anolis sagrei ordinatus. Classification (NCBI taxonomy): domain Eukaryota; kingdom Metazoa; phylum Chordata; class Lepidosauria; order Squamata; family Anolidae; genus Anolis; species Anolis sagrei. Next base: position 8,344,453 of record NW_026845477.1, on the reverse strand, counting down.
GAACAGCACGTAAATTTTGTGTAGTGTTAGGGTGCATTTATGCTGTAGAATTAATGCAGTTTGACACTGTGGCTCAATGCTATGGAATCTTGTGCATCATCGTTTGGTCCAAATGCCTGGTACCAAATCCAAGTTTTCATTTTTTTCCTAAAGGAAAGGAGGGATGTCGCTGATCTAATTTCCCCGGGGAGTGAATTCCACAGGTGAGGGGCCACCACTGAGAAAGCCTTCTCCTCATCCCCACCAATCCCACTTGTGATAGAGGCGGGGTCGAGAGCAGGGCCTCCCCAGAAGATCTTAGACTCCGAGGAGGGACGTAGAGGGAGATCCGTTCGGACAGATACACCGGGCCGGAACCGTATAGGGTTTTGTAGGATCGGCAGCCAGTGGAGCTGACACAACAGGGAGATGGTACTCTCCCTGTATGATGCTCCTGTAAGTACTCTGGCTGCCTCCCGCTGGACTAGTTGGAGTTTCTGAACAGTCTTCAAAGGCAACCCCACATAGAGTGTGTTGCAGTAATCTAATCCCAAATCCAAGTTTTCAATTTTCCCCCGGGGAAAAATGGAAAACTCTATATATATTGGAATATGAATAGTCTTGGAAACCTACACAATTGTCAAAATTTAAATATACTGTTGAAGGCTTTCATGGCCGGAATCACTGGGTTGTTGTAGGTTTTTTGGGCTGTATGGCCATGTTCTAGAAACATTCTCTCCTGATGTTTTGCCTGCATCTGTGGCAAGGTTCACAATCTCTAAGGATGCTTGCCACAGATGCAGGCAAAACGTCAGGAGAGAATGCTTCTAGAACATGGTCATACAGCCTGAAAAACCTACAACAACCCAGTCAAAGATTTTATTTAGTGTGGAAGAAACGTGCTAAATTAGTCATTGCTTTCTTGAAAAAATGGAATTTAGCAAAGAATTGTATCTCTCACCCAAAAGAGGTAACTTTTCTCAGCTCTTTCTTGATCTCAGCTATGAAATGTTGGAAGGTATGTCACCATAGCTTCCTAAAGGGAGCCTGGGAGACAAAACACTCCTTGAGAATGTGACCTATATAAAATCCCCTTATAGGCTTGCATAATGTAAAGGAGGGGGATGTGAATGTATGTAGAAAGAGAGGAAAAGAAAGAGAGGGGGGAAAACTTAGTACACGAGTAAAAAAAAAAGATATGAGCAACTTTTAAAACGTTATTGGAGAGACACCACTTTCACATTAAATACTAAAATATTAAAATTGATTGAGGTTGTGAAATAAGTGAATTACTTAGTCCCCCATGCATTAAAATTAATTTTTCATCTCCTTATGTGAGTGGCTCCCCTATTGGCATTTGCAGGGCCTTTTAAATATTTTATATGCTTCAATGGGGAAGAAAAGCTGCACTTTGACATCCTGGCATTCCCAAGGATGTTTAACTTTATTATTGTTATTTTTCTCCCCCTCCTTTCCTCCTCTGTTGTCAGTGGGGGGAAAAGAAAGAAAAAAGAAAAAAAGAAAGAGTCAGATGATGAGATGGATGAATGTAAGATGCGTTTCCAGAACCAGGGCAGAAGGTAGGATTGGTACAAATGAGAAACCAACTAGAAAAGCCAAGATGAGAAAGAGAACAACCAAGACTGAGATCTTCCAGTGGGGTTTCTTTATTTATAGTATTCATACCCTAGTTTTCTCCTGAGGTGGAATGGAAGGCAGCTTATAATAAAAGTTTAAGGAGATTAAGCTAATATTACAGGTTGAATATCCCTTATCCAAAATGCTTGGAACCAGAAGTATTTTGGATTTCAGGTTATTATTACTTCAGATTTTGAATATTTGTATTTTCATATATAATTATTTATTTATCTATTTATTTGGTAGTTTTGTATACTGGTCTTCTCACCTCCATTCGAGGGACTCGGGCCGGTTTCCAACATCAATATTACAGACCGTCATTAAAACATCATATTCCTAAATCACACTAAAACATTGAAACATTGAAACAATTAAAATGGCAAAAATACAATCATATGATTACGGTGGTCAGTCATCATCAAAGTCATTATTCGTCGTCATCCATCCATATCACAGGATCATGGCTCATTCGTTGAATGCCAATCCCCAAAGCCAGGTTTTCACCTGTTTCCTGAACGTTAAGATCGAAGGGGCAGTTCTGATCTCCAGTGGAAGGGAGTTCCAGAGACGAGGGGCCACCACTGAGAAGGCCCTGTCTCTCATCCCCACCAGCCGTGCCTGTGAGGCCGGTGGGATCGAGAGCAGGGCCCCTCCAGATGATCTTAGCAATCCTGATGGCTCATAGGGGAGGATACGTTCGGACAGGTAAATTGGGCCGGAGTCGTTAAGGGCTTTATAGGTTAAGACCAGCACTTTGAATTGTGCTCGGAAGCTGACTGGCAGCCAGTGGAGCTGGCGTAACAGAGGAGTAGTATGCTCCCTGTACCCTACGCCTGTTAGTAACCTGGCTGCCGCACGTTGGACTAATTGAAGCTTCCGGACACTCTTCAGAGGCAACCCCACGTAGAGAGCGTTGTAGTAATCTAAATGGGATGTAACCAAAGTGTGGACCACCGCTTTGTATTTATTATTGTATTTATTATTACAAATAGTGAGCTATCTTGAAAATGGGACACAAGTCTGTTTCATATACAATTGGCCCTCCACATTTGCAGAACCAATTTTTGTGGATTTGATTATTTGAGGTTTTGTGTTTCATGTATATTTTATGGATACTGCCTGAAGTTGACCTAATATAAAATCTTTTTTTTTTCATAATTTGATGCAAAAAACAAAATTTGTGTACGTTAAAACATCAAAAAGTAAAGCTATCTTGTGGATAGCTATCTTGTGGATAGCTATCCACAAGATGTGGATGACTTTGTGTTTCAGAATATTTTGAAAATATAAACTGTAGCACATTACTTCACATGCACACTCCTGCTCCATAAATCAATCAATTATTCAAAGATCTGCCTGAATACTGGAAGAAAGAGCTTAGGGAGAGGGCCAAATGGATCTTTCATGGGAGTAGTCTGGAAGCAACTACCGAAAAGACTCTCTTCTGCATCCTCAGCAAACTCACCAATGAAGGTTGTGGTACTTTAAAAAAGTCCTCTGCTTCAAGTATTAAAACTTGAATTGAGAGTTGTGCAGTATACATTTCCACGTGTCGAGTTATGCATTGACTGTGCTCTTGTGTTTAATGGTAATGCTGAATAGCTGAATGTATGCTTGAATCTATTTAATGCAACTTTTTGTATGTATGTACTAATGTATTACTGCTGAGATAATGAATCGGTGACTCAGGGTCTATCTACACTGATGCTGTTAGACCGGAATCATAGAATCATAGAATCCTAGAGTTGGAAGAGACCTCATGGGCCATCCAGTCCAACCCATTCTGCCAAGAAGCAGGAATATTGCATTCAAGTCACCCCTGACAGATGGCCATCCAGCCTCTGTTTAAAAGCTTCCAAAGAAGGAGCCTCCACCACACTCCGGGGCAGAGAGTTCCACTGCTGAACTGGCTCTCACAGTCAGGAAGTTCTTCTTAATGTTCAGATGGAATCTCCTCTCTTGTAGTTTGAAGCCATTGCTCCATTGCATCCTAGTCTCCATGGAAGCAGAAAACAAGCTTGCTCCCTCCTCCCTGTGGCTTCCTCTCACATATTTATACATGGCTATCATATCTCCTCTCAGCCTTCTCTTCTTCAGGCTAAACATGCCCAGCTCCTTAAGCCGCTCCTCATAGGGCTTGTTCTCCAGACCCTTGATCATTTTTGCCCTCCTCTGGACACATTCCAGCTTGTCAATGTCTTTCTTGAATTGTGGTGCCCAGAATTGGACATAATATTCCAGGTGTGGTCTAACCAAAGCGGAATAGAGGGGTAGCATGACTTCCCTAGATCTAGACACTATGCTCCTATTGATGCAGGCCAAAATCCCATTGGCGTTTTTTGCCACCACATCACATTGTTGGCTCATGTTTAACTTGTTGTCCACGAGGACTCCAAGATCTTTTTCACACGTACTGCTCTCGAGCCAGGCATTGTCCCCCATTTTGTATCTTTGCATTTGTTTTTCCTGCCAAAGTGGAGTATCTTGCATTTGTCACTGTTGAACTTCATTTTGTTAGTTTTGGCCCATCTCTTCAATCTGTCAAGATCGTTTTGAATTCTGCTCTTAGGGTGCATCTACACTGTAGAATGAATACAGCCTAATACTACTTTAACCACCATGGCTCAATACTGGGCCACACTGGGGTTTGTTGTTTGGCGAGGCACCAACATACTCTGCGGAGAATGCTAAAGGTTTTGTAAAATTACAACTCCCGGGATGCTATGGCATAGAGCCATGACAGTCAAAGTGTATTAATTCTATAGGTGAACACCACTAGTCACTATCTGACTCTTTCAGAAGGAGGGGAAAACATGGAAAGGTTTACAGTGACAAGGAACGACAAATACAGGGAACAGCAAATACTGTGTAGTTCTACAAGCAGAATGGTTATGCTACCTCTTTGCAATGTCAGATCTCAGTCTTAATCACAGATGATAAGGTCTGTGTATTTTCTGAGATGCAGAAGTAGACTTCACTTCTCCATTTATAGATTAAGAAATTTCCCATCCTGGAGGATTTTAATGAGTCGTGACATGCCAATCCTTGCCCACCACAGCTCTGCCTTCAAGACAGCAAAGCTGCTGCAGTTAGGAGATAAGTTCCTATTTGGTGCCCCTGCTAACAAAAGAGTTTTACTGTATCAACATGGATGCGAAAAGCGGAGTAGGCAAACAGTCCCACATACGGCCGGCATGTGCTTAAATCAATGCCCGTGTGGTCTGCTGAGGTTTGCCAAGAAATTAAATATGTAAAACCTTCACTATTATGGTTCTTATATTCACATGCTGAGTCTGTATCATTCGATACAACAGGATTTTATGCTCTGGGATCCTCCGTAGGCACTGCAGTCCTTCCAATAAAGCTGCAATTTTATACCTTCCGAGAGAACATTAGATGCGGACTCCCTTGCCAAACATTACATAATGGGAGGCGCCTGATCCCGATCTTCCCACTAAATCCAGATGGATGGACTCCACTGAGAATTTAAGTCAGAATCCATCATTCAGCAGTCTTTCGGCTTAAACCTAGAAACTACAGACTGTGAGGGCCCCAATTCAGGTAGAGTGGTTTATGATTAGATGTTGTGTACCCATGGGATGAATTCAAGAATGTTCTCTTTCAACATCTTCACCCTGAGTTATCAAATTGGGAGGGAGAGCCAATACTCCAGAGGACAGGAGCAGGATTCAAAATGATCTTGACAGATTAGAGAGATGGGCCAAAACTAACAAAATGAAGTTCAACAGGACAAATGCAAGATACTCCACTTAGGCAGAAAAAACGAAATGCAAAGATACAGAATGGGAGACGCCTCGCTCAAGAGCAGTACGTGTGAAAAAGATCTTGGAGTCCTCGTGGACAATAAGTTAAACATGAACCAACAATGTGATGTTGCGGCAAAAAAAAGCCAATGGCATTTTGGCCTGCATCAATAGGAGGATAGTGTCTTGATCTAGGGAAGTAATGCTACCCCTCTATTCTGCTTTGGTTAGACCACACCTGGAATATTGTGTCCAATTCTGGGCACCACAATTGAAGAGAGGTATTGACAAGCTGGAATGTGTCCAGAGGAGCGCGACTAAAATGATCAAGGGTTTGGAGAACAAGCCCTATGAGGAGTCGCTTAAGGAGCTGGGCATGTTTAGCCTGAAGAAGAGAAGGCTGAGAGGAGACATGATGATAGCCATGTATAAATATGTGAGAGGAAGCCACAAGGAGGAGGGAGCAAGCTTGTTTTCTGTTTCCCTAGAGACTAGGACACAATGGAACAATGGCTTCAAACTACAAGAGAGGAGATTCCATCTGAACACGAGGAAGAACTTCCTGACTGTGAGAGCCATTCAGCAGTGGAACTCTCTGCCCCGGAGTGTGGTGGAGGCTCCTTCTTTGGAAGCTTTTAAACAGAGGCTGGATGGCCATCTGTCTGGGGTGATTTGAATGCAATATTCCTGCTTCTTGGCAGAATGGGGTTGGACTGGATGGCCCATGAGGTCTCTTCCAACTCTTTGATTCTATAATTCTATGATTCTAGTGGAAAATACCAAATAACTTTGACTGTAAACATCTAGCGAAACAATGCTGTAAAAGAAACCAGAACGCTGCAACATTTACTTGTCTTGTTACCTAACCTTGCCCTGGACAAAAGGCTCCTGTCAGGGCAAAATATGGAGAAACAGGATGACTTTCAATTTGGAATGGGTCAGATAAGACCTTATCTGTTTAAATTATATGCAGAACATGTAATACAGATAGCAGGGTTGCACTTGAAAGAAGGAGGCGTGAAAAGTAGGAAAGGAACACCAGTAATTTGAGATTTGCAGAAGATACCATATTAGTAGCAGGAAAGTTGGAAGGAAAGCTGATGAAGGTTAAAAAGAGAAGTTCAAAACCCCCAGCTAAATATGACAGTATTGGTCAAATAATAATGACCACAAAAGGTGGATGATAAAGATATCAAAAGTGTTGAATCTGGATGATAAAGATTCAAATTGATGATAAAGATATCAAAAGTGTTGAATAATTTCTCTGTCTTTTGCTGAGGCCTCAATCAAAATGGAGACTGTAGTAAAAAAAATAAGGAAAATAATAATAATAAAGAAAGTCATGACTTAGAGGGGCAACCATGGAGGAATGAGAGAAGATCCTGAGGTGTAAAGATATATAATGGAATACCAAAGTTAGGATAATTCATGCCACAATATTTCCAATTTTAATGTATGCTCTTGAAAACTGGAGAAAGAAGAAGGTGGACAGGAAGGAGATATATTGATTTGAAATGGAGTACTGCCAGAACATTTCTCTGATACCATGGCTTTCCAAAAAGAAAAGGGGATCTGAGTGGTCTAGAAGCAGAAATGATTGAATACTTTGGACCTATCATGACTCACTGGGAAAAAAACAAAAACGTCATGGTGGTCAAATTGAAATCAATAGAAGGGGGAAACAGAATATTTATTTATTTATTATTTATTTATTTACTCCATTTGTATACCGCATATATCAGCCTAAAGCGGCGACTCTATGCGGTTTACAGTAAAAAACAACACTAAACAATGTATAAGACACACAATACAAACAACACATAATCATCAACGCCACACTTAGAATCAGATACCGATCTCATAATCCATTTCCATTCCTTGTCCAATGCCGTCATTATTGAATTGGTTGGATCAATATTGGACCAATCAATGGAATTTGTTCAGAAAGGAAGGCATACCCATGTATTTGCAAGACTCAAGTAAAGCTGTGGATAAGAGGGGCTTTAAGTGGTCACCTTACATCAGCAACTAACAAAAGTTGGTCTGTGGTCTGAAGAAGGAGAATTGACACTTCCTTCTTTGTCACTAGTGGATATGGAAGGGTGCATTGTGTAGCCAGGGTTGTTAACTGCTGGTTGTCCCTTCCAGTTGCACAAAGAGTTGTCAATAACCGAGTGGAGGAGTGGTGATGCACTATGTGGGGACATCCTTGACGGGATCTTTAAACTTTCTTCTGATTCTGCCATTTTGAGAAAGAGAAACAATCTATGAAGAACGAGTACATACTAGGCTTGGGCGGTTTCGTTGTTAATTTTGTAATTCGTTATTAATTCGTATTCAAATTAGCTTACAATCCAATATTGAGCCATGCAGGAATAGTGTGAGGAGTAAATTAGATTCGAAACAATTTTTCAATTTATTTCGTAATTATTTTGTAATTATTTTGTAATAATTTTGTAATTATTTTGTAATTATATTGTAATTATTTCGTAATTATTTTCGCATGTCTGGTGCAAGTTTTATAGTTGTTGTTTGTTTTATCACACCAACAGTCAACAACAGAGGGAGAGGGAAGCTTCAGAAGTTCCCCCTGTCCCATTTGGAGGTTTTTTTAGCATATTGCGCAATCGCGTCCGCCATTAACGAATCGATTTGTAATTATATGAAATTTCATATATTTCAAAAATTTTAAAAGGAGAATTTTGGAATTATTTAAAAAAACGAAACGCAAGGGCCCCCTAAAAACAAAATGAGTTTAGAACCAATTTTTTCCGTGGTTACCCAAGCCTAGTACATACACTTCCCAGCATGTCTTCATGAATACACAGAGCCAATACCTGTTTTAACTAAATTTTGAGACAGCCAGCTCAGCTCCATATCCAACACATTCTCCCTTCTCCCTGCATCTTGGAAAATTGTGTGTGTTCCTCTCTCTGTGTATCACACACACATCTGCTAAGCCGTGCTTATGAACCTTTGCCATTTAAGCTATCTAATGTCACCATCCAAGAATGGAGAAGCAGATCCCTGAGCCACGCGAGTGGCTTCCCAAGAGCCCATCTTCTAAACCAAAATGACATCAACCGCATGGGTCTCAACTACAGGCCTTGCATCAGGGTAAAGCCATCTTCCCCCGGAGGCCTTTCCTCCAGCCCAATCGATTGCTTCGCTTTCAATCTCTTGACTGTGGTTACAGGAGACCCATGAGATTTCCCTGTCTGGGGTTGCCAGGTTTTGTCAATTCCAATTTCCCTAGATATTCTTTTACCTTTTCCTAGACAACAAAAGGTTTTGGATCAATACAAAGCCTCATAAATGCCCTAGAAGGTATTGCTAAGCCTCCTCGCATGTGTTACCAATCCCCTCTAGGGTGCATGGAAGAGGGTTCTTAAGCATCTCAGTTGGTTGCCTTTTAACTGACAGAGAGGATAGCTATTTGCTTTGTTATTCTTAGACTTCCCAGAACACCTATTATTTTAAGGTATCTCTTCTCTCGTTGCCTCTGGAAGATTTTTTTAAGCCTCATAGTCTTGTATTAATAGAAACAATGAACAAAAATAAAACTTGAAACATTGACTTTTCCCATCCAGAATTTTCTTCATGGGTGAAATTATTTTTGGCCTTTGCAGATGGTTTTTGGAGATATTCCAATGCTAGGCTGAGGTTTCTATCCCAATGACTTTTCAGCATTTGGAGGGCAAACCAAAATCTACAGATCTTTAGGAGATGTGATGTGGCGGCAAAAAAAGCCAATGTGATTTTGGCCTGCATCAATAGGAGCATAGTGTCTAGATCTAGGGAAGTAATGCTACCCCTCTATTCTGCTTTGGTTAGACCACACCTGGAATATTGTGTCCAAGTCTGGGCACCACAATTCAAGAGAGATATTGACAAGCTGGAATGTGTCCAGAGGAGGGCGACTAAAATGATCAAGGGTCTGGAGAACAAGCCCTATGAGGAGCGGCTTAAGGAGCTGGGCATGTTTAGCCTGAAGAAGAGAAAGGCTGAGAGGAGATATGATAGCCATGTATAAATATGTGAGAGGAAGCCACAGGGAGGAGGGAGCAAGCTTGTTTTCTGCTCCCTGGAGACTAGGACGCAGGAACAATGGCTTCAAACTACAAGAAAGGAGATTCCATCTGAACACGAGGAAGAACTTCCTGACTGTGAGAGCCGTTCAGCAGTGGAACTCTCTGCCCCGGAGTGTGGTGGAGGCTCCTTCTTTGGAAGCTTTTAAACAGAGGCTGGATGGCCATCTGTCAGGGGTGATTTGAATGCAATATTCCTGCTTCTTGGCAGAATGGGGTTGGACTGGATGGCCCATGAGGTCTCCAACTCTTTGATTCTATGATTCTATGAGACCTTGCTTTTAGAAGAGGACCTCACAGTCGGGTTTATTTATTTTGCTGTTGACATGCTTCTGACACGACAAATTTTTTTTTGCTGTTTTTAAATTGTGTGTATAAAGTTTAACACAGTGTAACTGTGAACAATGTTGACTAAATATCACATACTTTAAAATAAAGGATATATACCACTACAACACAAACTAAACAGATACATTTGACACCACCATTCTGCCTTCCCCCCACAACATATATAACTTCCCATTTGTGAGCAGTAGGTGATACACAGAGAATTCTGTTGGTGACACACAAAAGTATCAATTGTAGGACAAATACATAGATATCTTCTTGGGATAGGACTTAGCTGACAGTGGCAAGAAGAGGGTTTTGTATACAAAGGTTGCACTGGTGGTGTGTCAATGTGCATTGAACATTGTGAATTTCCTTTGTGTATCAGGCAAGAAGAGGGTTTTGTATACAAAACAGTTGCACTGGTGGTGTGTCAATGTGCATTGAACATTGTCAATTTCCTTTGTGTATCAAGTTTCATGCAAATTAATGACAACTATGTTAATTCACCATTTCTCACTATTGTTCTATGGTGGCACTTAATATAGAGATTGTGCACTGCTATCACAGCATGAATCCGTGAGTGGATTTGTATGCTATAATGAGATGCTGTGCAACCATGGCTAGTAGGCTTGGGCGGTTTCGTTCATTAATTTCGCAATTCGTTATTAATTCGTATTTAAATTAGCTTACGATCCGATATTGAGCCATGCAGGAATAGTGTGAGGAGTTAATTAGATTCGAAACAATTTTTTCAATTTATTTCGTAATTATTTTGTTATTATTTTGAAATTGTTTCGAAATTGTTTCGTAATTTTTTCGTAATTATTTTCGCATGCCTGGTGCAAGTTTTATAGTTGTTGTTTGTTTTATCACACCAACAGTCAACAACAGAGGGAGAGGGAAGCTTCAGAATTTCCCCCTGTCCCATTTGGAGGGTTTTTTTAGCATATTGCGCAATCGTGTCTGCCATTAACGAATCGATTCATAATTATACAAAATTTCATATATTTCGAAATTTTTAAAAGGAAAATTTCAAAATTATTAAAAAAACCAAAACGCGATGGACCCCTAAAAACGAAACGAGTTTAGAAACATTTTTTTCCGTTGTTACCCAAGCCTATCATATATGGTTCATGACTGAGCTATTTCACAGTTTTTACCTCTCTATATAATTTGCCCAGGATCTCATGTCCTCAGCAGAGACCTTTTCAATACCACCACTATTATAAGAATGGTTGGTGGGGATATGAGACAGGTCCTTCTTGGTGGCTGCCCCTTGTCTCTGGAATGCCTTCTCCAAGGAGGCAACAATGACCCCCTTGTAATTGTTCTTTCAATTGTGAGTTAATTTTTTTTATTCAGATAGATATTTTAATTGAATATTTTTATTAACTGAAATAGTTTAGTTCTACCACAGTATTTACCTTTTATGCTTTAACTATGTTGCTATTTAGGTAGTTGTTCACCATGTTGCATCACAACCTTGGGTATAAATAAGGCTATAAACAACAATAACACAAAACTACACTGTGGTCAACCCTGTTCTATGATGATTGAGTGTGAAAGATTCCATTTAAAAAATCATGATGCATAGTAGAACAGTAGGATTTGCCAGAGGCATTGTCTTGCTTGTTCCAACACTGTGGCCCCAGGAGGGACAGAGAACCAGCTGCTGGCCTCAGTTAAGGTCTCTGCAGTGGGGCAGACCAATGAAAGACAGCTGTTGAGCTTTGAAAAAAGAGAGGACTCAAAGACTGAAGTTTCAAGAGAGCAGAAGGGTTATATGTGTCTCCTCTGGAGGCGAGTTGCAGAGGAATGAAGGACTAAGATGTGTACAACTCCTAAACTGGGAGCTTTCTTGCCTGCCTAGGTTGGGAGGACACCCAAGAGAGCTGTGAGAACCGAGAGTCACATCAGCCTTATGGTGGCTTTCAAAAGGCCATTTATGTGAAATTTTGTAAGACCGTATAAGTATGTTGTCCTGGCGTACAAAGCCTCATAGGCCACATAAACTGAGGTGGTGGGTCAGATTTGGACTTGCAGTTGGTGTGTGTGACTTAGCAGAAGGTAGGAAATGAGTCCCATTACAAATAAGGGCTCTCCTATGCTGGCAATATAATACCGTTTGGACTGGTTTGAGAGATAACCAGTTTCTTAGTGTGGGTGAGCCTATTGCCATGCCTGGAACTGAAGTTAGGTCAGGAAGGTGATTATGTTGGACATGGCTCTTGTCCTCAAAAACCTTTGCAGGGTTTTTTCCCCCATTTCAAAGCGAGATGTGCATCAGCACATTGGAGGCATACAGAGTGAAAGAAAAATGAGAAAGTGGTAGGTAGCAGTAGAGGCAATCACTTGCCCTTCCTAGGGGTGACTTAGCTTGGTCATCCATGCCTTTGGGGCACTTTTCAGAAGCACCTGTTCTGACTTCTTTATTGTGCATCAGCACGGCCAGGTCTCAACAAAGCATTCCACATTTCACAGAGCCAATTTCACCCTGGATCTGGGATACACTGGGATCAGCTGCAGCTTACATGTGATTTCATTGTGACTTAAAAAGAATCCCTGCATTCAAGCTCATCCCTTGTTTGGGTATCAGCCAGCACGCCAATGACTTAAATCAAGAAAGAGTTTTCTTAGATCTACAGAGACACTCGCTGGAACACCTCAGCAAGCGAGAGTCCAAAAGTGGCAGGCTCAAACCCAGCACCTCAATCCGTGGGTGATACCAGATGAGAGACTCCCCCCTGGGCACACAGAAGACTGGGCGACTTGGAAGGCGCTGAACAGACTGCGCTCTGGCACCACGAGATGCAGCGCCAGTCATAAGAAATGGGGCTACAAAGTGGAATCCTCGACATGCGAGTGTGGAGAAGAGCAAGCCACTGACCACCTGCTGCAATGCAACCTGAGCCCTGCCACATGCATGATGGAGGACCTTCTTGCGGCAACACCAGAGGCACTCCAAGTGGCCAGATACTGGTCAAAGGACATTTAATAAGCTACCAAGTTTGCAAAATTTGTGGGTTTTTTTTCAATATGTTTGTTTGTTTTGTTCTGTTAGAAATGAAGTACAATGGTCTGGATGCGGATGACACGATAAATAAATAAATAAATATCCAATTTAATCCATGATGCTACATGCATTGGTGGTGTACATCATGGGGTCATCATGATCTTAAGTCAAATCAGAAACCCAGACAAGTTGACAAACCAAAGAGAGGACTGAAGGATTCTTTGGCAAAGGAAGGATGAAGACCTTATAAAACCACAACTCCCATGATTTAATAGCAGTGAGCAGTCTGTTAAAGAGGTATCAAACAGCACTCACTTTATAATGCAGATGTACCATGAGATTCATACTCAGATCTAAATAGTTTCCTTCAAATTGATCAGATGTTTCTATCTAAGGCAGTGGTTCTCAACCTGGGGTCCCCAGATGTTTTTGGCCTTCAACTCCCAGAAATCCTAACAGCTGGTAAACTGGCTGGGATTTCTGGGAGTTGTGGGCCAAAAACATCTGGGGACCCCAGGTTGAGAACCACTGATGTAAAGGATAAAAATCAGAATTTTAATCTGAAGCTGAACTTTTAATAGAAAGAATTGGTCTCTCTGTGTGTATGCATTTTATGGCTTGAGCGAAACATTTCTTTCCTCTGCCATCCAGCTTCCCTTCCTTTCTTCTTGCAAAGACAATGACTCTTCCTAAATTTCTTCTCCTCTTGTACCTGCCATGTTCTTTTCCCATAATGACCTGGGGTCAGCAAACGTCCGCCTACCCAAATCAGTTTCATGATAACACCACATGATGACTTTCACTCTCCTTCCCAATTTTATTTCGCACACATACAAACTCACTTCATAGTTTGTGAAATGAAAAATGAAATTTAGAAAGGATTTTGGCTTATTGGTTCTCATTCACTTTGAATTATTCTTTAGGAACAATTTGACCCCAAGTAAGAAATTTACAGGATATCTCTGGAAGATTTCACTTGTCTTCTTCCTTTTCCCCCTCTTTCCCCAAAAGCTTGAGATATCATTTCATCTAAATCATCTTTACTTTTTACTTTATATGAAATTTTGTCAATCACTCTAGATCTAATACAGGAACTATTTTACTGCCCCTTTCAAATCTATTCAAAATGAATTTATAGAACAGAGAGATACTAAGTCCTAAGTTTTTCTTCCATTTACTTCCATATTTGAAGTTGGGTTCTTTAAAGTCCTCTAACTATACCATGAATAACAACCCTGAGAAAAAGAAAGGGGTAATATTTTTGTCTCATTACAACATGGTTCATATCCCACATCAAGGAGATGGGACCTTAACTTTATACTCAAAGGCCCCATCGACACTGCCATTATAATGCAGATCGTACTATATTGTCATATAATCCTGTCCAATGCAATTCAATTGCATTATATGAGTCTACACTGATTGAATAATACAGTTCAATCTGGATTATAATGGCAGTGCTTATGCAGCCCTAGAGTTATACACAAGGCCACCTCCTTGAAGGATCAAACATGCATCCCATTCCATTTGCAATGATAAATGCACACCCACTCACAATAGTACAAAAGGTGAACTTTTACTTCCACAACCTTGAACTGATGCAGATATAATTTGTCAAACAAAAAAATTCAACAATTTCCATAGGAAAACTGATGCATGTGTATAACACCCAACACAATTCAATTCAAAAGAGACTAGAACTTAAATCCTTTTGATAATCCATTCTGGTATTATCTATCTACACTGGCATATAATGCAGTTTCCAAATGCAGATCAACTGCATTGAACTAGATTATATGAGGACCCTTCCATTCAGACTGAAATCTTAAGAGTGACCTCAAAGCCCATGCTTTTGCTGGGGGTAGCGATATCCTTTCCCTTAAAAAAAATGGAGGTAGGCCTCTTCTACAAAGCTCCTGACTCATCCTGGAGCTCAAACAAACCAAGATGGCATTGGCGATTGACCCTGACAATCACTGAAGACAATCCCAAGAGTCAACCCCCATAGACCCCAAATATCCTGACTGTTGCACTCCAGGCCAGGAAACACCTCTGTACTTTACCACCACACTCCAGTCCAAGTTAAATCAGCAAAACAGTTTTTTGAACATTATATAAAAAGCAGTTCAGCAAAACCAGTAAAAAAATTCAAAGTCTATAAATATAAAATAGTACACAAGGTTCAAGGTACAAAAGTAATAAAAAATCCCAAAGCAACAGGACACCCAGTACAGGAATACAAGAAAACCAGAAAGTCAAGGGTTAGGGTTAGTATAGAACCCAATACAAAAATCTAGGAACAGTCCTTCAAACTTGGAAGGGTGAAACAAGAACAAAGACATGGAACTAGAATTTCCTCAAAAAGGCTAGGACTTGACAAGGGCTGTTGTCTCAATTACCAATGTAATAGAGTAGTTGGAAAATGTTCCTGGACTCTCTAATATAGACATAGAATCATAGAATCAAAGAGTTGGAAGAGACCTCATGTGCCATCCTGTCCAACCCCATTCTGCCAAGAAGCAGGAATATTGCATTCAAATCACCCCTGACAGATGGCCATCCAGCCTCTGTTTAAAAGCTTCCAAAGAAGGAGCCTCCACCACGCTCCAGGGCAGAGACATGGAATCATGCCTTCTCACATGAGTTCCTGATATGGGTTTCTTTTGTAACAGATGCTGTGACCTTCAGAGATTCTGCTGAGCAGGCCAAAGTTTATGAAAACGAAGTCCCCTATCAATCAGCTCATTATCTTGCAACCCATTATTCTTTGCACCTGGGATTTCAGGCTCTGAACTCTTTTCCCTAGAGAACAGCTCCTCTGCACCATGTCGGCAAGTCTCTGGAATATGACCTTCACTAACTGCTGGAGACACAGACTGATCATTTTCAGGACTTAAAATCTCATGTTGGCTCGCAGGCCTAGAGTTCCCATGATCCACATCCACATTGGTATCAGCCATAATCATGGGCGGAACTACAACACTGACCTTATTGGAAGATCCAGAACTTTACAGATTTTTTAAAACTCAGAATCATAGAATCAAAGAGTTGGAAGAGACCTCATGGGCCATCCAGTCCAACCCCCTGCCAAGAAGCAGGGATATTGCATTTAACCCCTGACAGCAGGGCCGTAGCCAGAAAAAAAAATTTTTTTGGGGGGGGTTGACAATTTTTTTTGGGGGGGGGGTTGAAAATTTCGGGGAGGGTTGAAAATTTCAGGAGGGGGGGGTTGAAACCTGCCTCCTAGCTCACACTGAAGCAAAGAGCACAGCAGGGGGCAGAGCAACCTTCCCTTGCCTGCAGCTCCACCCCTGCCAACCACCTCCACCAAGTCTGGCCTCCTTAATGAGAGCATTCAACACACACACACCCAACTTAGTTGCTTCACTACATCGGCTATTGCTGCAAGTAATGACAGTGTGAATAAATTGTCAATATTTGCTTGAGATAGTGCTTACGGTTCTGGAGGGACTCTTAATTTTTTGCATCTCATAGACTTAGCATAGGGATTTGGTTAACCAGTTAAAATTCATGAGTAAACCAGCTTTTAAAAAAATCTGAAACATTTCGGGGGGGGGGGTTGAACCCCTAAAACCACCCCCTCGCTACAGGCCTGCCTGACAGATGGCCATGACAGAGTATACCTGGAAATCCAGATTTACTCTGGAGTAAACTGGATTAGCCTGAAGTATTATTTGGACACCTCAGGTTAATCTGGAAGCAATCATGGGCTTTAGGCCTGTAGAAGAGCTCTGAGTCTACATTGCACTATAATCAACGTCAATGCAGTTGATTATAGTGCAATGGAAACGGTACTGAATGGCACTGCAGATCCAGCATAAGAGTTATACCAAGGTATCCCTCACTGTGAAATGTCAGTTGGATGGCAGTCAGGTGATCTCTTCTTTCTTCTTATCTGAATGGTCAAATAAATGTTTTCGGTAATATGTTCAATGCAAGAAAAATACATTTTTCCTGTTGTAGAACAGTGCAATTATCTGTTGTTGGTTTGTACTTTCAAGTCTTTCCCAAGTCATAGCAACCCTAGAGCGGACCTAACTTAGTGCCGTTCAGAACAAACTTTGTTCAGAAAAGTTTTGCCATTGTCCTCCTTCAAAGCTGAGCAAATGTGACTTTCCCATGGGTTCGTATATCTAAGCAGGAATCCAAATCCTAGTCCCCCAAAGTCATAGCCCAGTGCTCAGACCATGCTGGCTACCTTTACATTTCAGGTTATGTATTTGGAGACAAGATAAATGTTCCAAAATCCCTCTTTCAATTCAATTTCCAAAAATTATTTTTTCCAAAATAGTTTTTGGGAAAAAAATAAATAAAGAGAAAACAAAATGGTAGGACTGGAACTAGGAAAATGGGTTTATATATCTGTGTAAAGACCAGGGTGGGGCAAAGAACTCTTGTCTGCTGGAGCTAGGTGTGAATGTTTCAACTGACCACCTTGATTAGCATTGCCTGGAGCAGTCTTTTGTTGAGAGGTGATTAGATGTGCCTGGTTGTTTCCTCTCTGCTGTTTTGCTGTTTTAATTTTAGAGTTTTTTAATACTGGTAGCCATATTTTGTTCATTTTCATGGTTTCCTCCTTTCTGTTGAAATTGTCCACATGCTTCTTGGGGATTTCAATGGCTTCTCTGTGTAGTCTGTCATGGTGGTTGTGAGAGTGGTCCAGCATTTCTGTGTTCTCAAATAAAATGCTGTGTCCAGGTTGGTTCATCAGGTGCTCTGCTATGGTTGACTTCTCTAGTTGAAGTAGTCTGCAGTGCCTTTCGTGTTCCTTGATTCGTGTTTGGGCAATACTGCATTTGGTGGTCCCTATGTAGACTTGTCCACAGCTGCATGGTATACGGTAGACTCCTGCAGAAGTGTCCTTTGTCCTCTTGTTCTTTGCTGAACGTAGTTCCAACAGACCTCACTACCTCTAAGGATGCTTGCCATAGATGCAGGCGAAACGTCAGGAGAGAATGCCTGTAGAACATGGCCATATAGCCTGAAAAAACCCACAACAACCCAGTGATTCTGGCCATGAAAGCCTTCGACAATAAAATGGCAAGAGATTATTATGTTAGCATCTGGAATCATGTTGCACTTATGCACGAGCAGACTGAAGCATGTGGGGATATTTCTCCCATGCAGAAGGGTCTTATTCCATTCCTTTGTTGCAAAACATTGCCATTCAAAACAAGGGCTGAGTACAACAATTAATTCCAAATTCTGCGTGCAGATATATAGTTAAGGCAGATCCATTACAGAATTAGTGAAGGATCATTCAATAACAGATCCACTGTAGTTAGTAGGCTTGTTTGATCGTGTTCGTTAGTTTCTAAAGTCGTTATTAATTCATATTTAAATTAGCTTACGATCCAATATCGAGCCATGCAGGAATAGTGTGAAGAGTAATTAAGAATCAAAACAATTTTTCCAAATGTTCGTAATTATTTCATAATTATTTAGTAATTATTGAGATGGGAAAGAAGGAGAGAAAAGGTGCCAGCGTTGCCTTTCCTCCCCATCCTCCTCCTCCTCCTCCTCCTGGAGATATTTTATTATCTTATTACTTATTTTATTATTTTATTTTATTGTTTTATAATTTATTTTATTATTTTATTAATTTTAAGTGATTTTAATTTGCATTTTTACTAACTTAATGTATTTTAATTTAATCCTGAATTCCAGAAGTTCCCCCTGTCCCATTTGGAGGTGTTTTTAGCGCATTGCGCAATCGCGTCCGCCATTAACGAATCGATTCGTAATTAACGAAATTTTCGTAAATTTCGAAATTTTGAAATCTTAAATTCCGGAAGTCCTCAGAAATTCGAAACTCTGGCGCCCCCTGGAAACGAAGCGAGTTTATTTATTTATTTATTTATTTATTTACTACTCTTATATACCGCAATTCTCAGCCTACTGGCGACTCATTGCGATGTACAACATAGAAAAAAGGTGCAGAATACAACATACAATAAAACAATCCACAGTACATAATTATCAACATCATCAAAACATCAACCTTACTACAATACCATTCCGAGTCGTCTCATCGTCCAATTCACAATCCGATACCATTTCCGTTGTTCCATTCCTATGGTCAAGTTACCAGTCATTGCACTTCTATTCAAAAGCCTTCTTAAACAACCAGGTCTTCAGCTTCCTGCGGAAGATCAACAGGGAGGGGGCTAACCTGATGTCTACGGGAAGGGTGTTCCACAGCCGAGGAGCCACCACCGAGAAGGCCCTATCTCTTGTCCCCGCCAGCCGTGCCTGAGATGCAGGCGGGATCGAGAGCAGGGCCTCCCCGGAAGATCTCAAAGTCCTCGTGGGCTCATAGACCGAGAGGCGGTTAGTTAGGTATCTTGGGCCGGAACCGTTTAGGGCTTTATAGGCCAGTGCCAACACCTTGAATTGAGCCCGGTAGCAGATCGGCAGCCAGTGGAGCTGGTACAGCAGGGGGGTTGTATGCTCCCTGTGCCCCGCTCCTGTTAGTATCATGGCTGCCGCACGTTGGACCAGTTGGAGCTTCCGGGCCATCTTCAAGGGCAACCCCACGTAGAGAGCATTGCAGTAGTCTAAACGGGATGTAACCAGAGCGTGGACTACCGTGGCCAAGTCAGACTTGCCAAGGTACGGGCGCAGCTGGCGCACGAGCCTAAGCTGTGCAAATGCTCCCCTGGTCACCGCCGAAAACCAAATTTTTTCTTGATCAAACAAGCCTAGTAGTTAGGATTACCAACAGGGTTTATTTCAGCTTATATATTTAGCAACCAGGAAAACATACCAACCTCTCACTTTCAAATGCTAAGTAGAAACTAAAATAGGAGGAGAGCATACTTCCTGTTCATCCTTGGTCTCTTAGAGAACCAGATTTATATTAGGAACTGGGTCATCTTCCAAGAAACAAAGAACACCACTCTTCTAAATCAACTCAGGGCAAGATTTTTCAATGTTCTAGTGCATTGTACTTGAGACAATGATACTTCCTAGGATAGTCTGACATCGAAAAAGTACTCCTTGTTTGTCCAGTTGGATATTTTTTTAATTCCCTATGTGATTATTTCAATTCATTTTTTTCTCTATTCCTTGGAGTCAGTAGAAAAAGTCTTGCTTACCCCTATTTGTAAATGCTGAGTTAGCACAACGTCTCTGCCACTGTTTACTGTTCTACTAATTCCCTTAATTGTTTTATCAAGAACAAACAAATCTTCTGGATGATGGGATTTCTGTAGAAATTTACAACAGGCAAAGAAAAATCATTTTGAGAAAAGCTATGCACATAAAGGGGTAGCATTTTACTCATTCCTCATTGTTTGTTTGTTTGGTTTGGCGAGTATGAAAAATCAGTAATGGAATATTTAAATAATGTTACAAGCCTATCACAAAGTGCCTAAAAGTAATTCATGAAGCAATCAGCACATATTTTAAGCTTGATTAAGGATCACCGCCTTGTCGGGGCGCTGGAGCTTGAGCACCTCAATGATGTCATGAGCGAAACCGTGAAGGGCCACCCAAGACGGGACGGTTGTGGCAGAGAGGTCAGACCAAGCGTGATCCCTGGGGAAGGCAATGGCAAACCACTCCAGTATCCTTGCCAAGAAAACTAAATGGACCAGTACAACCAGAGATATGTCGGTATGCCATTGGAAGATGGGACACCCAGGTCGGAAGATGGCCAAAATGCTACTGGGGAGGAGCAGAGGATAAGTTCAACTAGCCCCAGATGTGATGACGCAGCTAGCTCAAAGCCGAAAGGAAGGCTAGCGGCCGACGGTACTGGAGGTGAACGACGAATCCGATGCTCTAAAGATCAACACACCATAGGAACCTGGAATGTAAGATCTATGAGCCAGGGCAAATTGGATGTTGTTATTGGTGAGATGTCAAGACTAAAGGTAGACATTCTGGGGGTCAGCGAACTGAAATGGACTGGAATGGGCCACTTCACATCAGATGACCACCAGATCTACTACTGCGGACAAGAGGAACATCGAAGAAATGGAGTAGCCTTCATAATTAATAAGAAATTCGCTAAAGCGGTGCTTGGATACAACCCAAAAAATGACAGAATGATCTCAATTCGAGTGCAAGGAAAGCCTTTCAACATTACAGTGATCCAAATATATGCCCCAACCACAGCTGCTGAAGAAGCAGAAGTAGATCAGTTCTATGAGGATCTGCAGGACCTACTGGATAATACACCAAAAAGAGACATTATTTTCATTACAGGAGACTGGAATGCCAAGGTGGGAAGTCAAATGACAACAGGGATCACAGGCAAGCATGGTCTGGGAGAACAAAATGAAGCGGGACGCAGGCTGATAGAATTTTGCCAGGAAAACTCACTGTGTAAAACGAATACTCTCTTCCAACAACCTAAAAGACGGCTTTACATGGACCTCACCAGACGGTCAACACCGAAATCAGATTGACTACATCCTTTGCAGCCAAAGGTGGCGGACATCCATCCAGTCGATGAAAACAAGACCTGGGGCTGACTGTAGCTCAGATCACGAACTTCTTATTGCCAATTTAGAATAAAACTAAAGAGATCAGGGAAAATACACAGACCAGTTAGATATGATCTCACTAACATTCCTAGCGAATATACAGTGGAAGTGAAGAACAGATTTGAAGGGCTAGATTTAGTAAACAGAGTCCCAGAAGAACTATGGACAGAAGTCCGCGACATTGTTCAGGAGGCGGCAACAAAGTACGTTACAAAGAAAAAGAAAACCAAGAAGGCAAAATGGTTGTCTGCTGAGACACTGGAAGTAGCCCAAGAAAGGAGGAAAGCAAAAGGAAACAGGGATAAGGGGAGATATGCCCAGTTAAATGCGCAATTCCAGAGGTTAGCCAGAAGAGATAAGGAACTATTTTTAAATAAGCAATGCATGGAAGTGGAAGAAGACAACACAATAGGAAGGACAAGAGACCTCTTCCAGAAAATTAGAAACATTGGAGATAAATTTCAGGCAAAAATTGGTATGATAAGAAACAAAGATGGCAGGGACCTAACAGAAGCTGAAGAGATCAAGAGAAGGTGGCGAGACTATACAGAAGATCTGTATAGGAAGGATAATAATATTGAGGATAGTTTTGACGGTGTGGTGAGTGAATTAGAACCAGACATCCTGAGGAGTGAGGTTGAATGGTCCTTAAGAAGCATTGCTAACAACAAGGCAGCAGGAGACGACGGGATCCCTGCTGAACTGTTTAAAATCTTGAAAGATGATGCTGTCAAGGTGATGCATGCCATATGCCAGATAAAATGGAAAACACAAGAATGGCCACCAGACTGGAAAAAATCAACTTATATCCCTATACCAAAAAAGGGAAATGCTAAAGACTGCTCAAACTTTCGTACAGTGGCCCTTATTTCTCATGCCAGTAAGGTAATGCTCAAGATCCTGCAAGGAAGACTCCAGCAATACATGGAGCGAGAGTTGCCAGATGTTCAAGCTGGGTTTAGAAAAGGCAGAGGAACGAGAGACCAGATTGCCAATATCCGCTGGATAATGGAGAAAGGCAGGAAGTTTCAGAAAAACATCTATTTCTGTTTTATTGACTATTCTAAAGCCTTTGACTGTGTGGATCATAATAAATTGTGGCAAGTTCTTGGGATGGGCATACCAAGCCACCTTGTCTCTCTCCTGAGGAATCTGTACAAGGACCAAGTAGCAACAGTCAGAACTGACCACGGAACAACAGACTGGTTCAAGATTGGGAAAGGCGTACGGCAAGGCTGCATACTCTCACCCAACCTTTTTAACTTGTATGCAGAACACATCATGCGATGTGAGGGGCTTGATGAATGCAAAGCTGGGGTGAAAATTGCTGGAAGAAACATTAACAACCTCAGATATGCAGATGACACCACTCTGATGGCCGAAAGCGAGGAGGAGCTGAGGAGCCTTCTAATCAAGGTGAAAGAAGAAAGCGCAAAAGCCGGGTTGCAGCCAAACGTCAAAAAAACCAAGATTATGGCAACAAGAATGATTGACAACTGGAAAATAGAAGGAGAAACCGTGGAGGCCGTGACAGACTTTGTATTTCTAGGGGCAAAGATTACTGCAGATGCAGACTGTAGCCAGGAAATCAGAAGACGCTTACTTCTTGGGAGGAGAGCAATGTCCAGTCTCGATAAAATAGTGAAGAGTAGAGACATCAAACTGACAACAAAGATCCGCCTAGTCAAAGCCATGGTATTCCCTGTAGTCACCTACGGATGTGAGAGCTGGACCTTAGGGAAGGCTGAGCGAAGGAAGATCGATGCTTTTCAACTGTCGTGTTGGAGGAAAGTGCTGAGAGTGCCTTGGACTGCGAGAAGATCCAACCAGTCCATCCTCCAGGAAATAAAGCCCGACTGCTCATTGGAGGGAAAGATACTAGAGACAAAGTTGAAGTACTTTGGCCACATCATGAGAAGACAGGAAAGCCTAGAGAAGACAATTATGCTGGGGAAAGTGGAAGGCAAAAGGAAGAGGGGCCGACCAAGGGCAAGATGGATGGATGGCATCCTTGAAGTGACTGGACTGACCTTGAGGGAGCTGGGGGTGGTAACGGCCGACAGGGAGCTCTGGCATGGGCTGGTCCATGAGGTCACGAAGAGTCGGAGACGACTGAACGAATGAACAACAACAACCTCTCTAGACTTGGGTTTCTTTCTCCCTTCTTAATTTTTTTCCTCTTCAGAATTTCACAATTCTGATATTTGCTGATATTTGGAGAAAGAATCACCTGTTTAATGCTTTGTGGAGGGGAGAACACTATTTACTCTTCTTCTTTAAACATATGATCTTCTCAGAAATTCTGTCTCGTTGTTGTTGTTGTTGTTGTTGTTGTTGTTGTTGTTGTTGTTGTGTACTATTTAATCAACTTAACTAATGGCAACCCTATGAATGTGAAACTTTCAAGGGTCCCAGCCTCTCAATAGTTTGCTTAGGCCATTCAAACTCAGGACAATCATAGCTTCCTTGGTTGAATCTATATATCTGCGATGCAGTTTTCCTCTTTAGTTAGTACGAGGGTTGAATGAAAAGTAATGCCTCCACCTTCGTAACTCCTCAACCGATGGCAGTGCAGGTATGTGGCAGGTACTGGCTTGTTCAGTAGACTCTCCTCTACAGTTACATTTTGGTGGGAAGCCATAGCATTGAATGATTGTGTTGTTAAGTTGTGAAGTATGGAACCTTGGTCATTCCACAGATATATAAACCCTTTTTTCTAGTTCCAACAGACCTCACTACCTCTGAGGATGCTTGCCATAGATGCAGGCGAAACGTCAGGAGAGAATGCCTCTAGATCATGGCCATATAGCCCGAAAAGCCCTACAACAACCCAGTTCCATGGATATACAAAAAGAGACATAAATGGGCCTAAGATCACCTGTGAGCTCCTCAAGCAAATCAAGTGAAGATGACTAAACTTGCACTTTGAACATAGCATAGCGTGAGGTTATGTGACAGAATGTAAAATATTATAATTCTTGATAAAGGCAGTTGGGATAAAGAAAGATAATATTACAGACATATGAGACTAAATTTGCAGGGTTTCATCACTGGAGGTTTTGGAGGTCTCCCATTAATGGGGTCAACTTGATATAATATGACAATGACAGCAGTATTACAAAATTTCTCTTTGTTCCTTTGTTTTGTGTTTGAACCTGCCTTAAAGCTTTGTGATTTGTGTTTGTGTGTAGAGGAAGGGAGAACAGGAATTAAACATCCATGATGAGACACCATGCGCTGTCCATTGCAAGTGAAATTACTTAGTCCTCTTCTCACACTTAAAATGGAAAGCGTAAACCGTTTTCCTTTTGCTTCTTTCAGCCGCTGATCAATAGAGACAGCTCCTTATAAACAATGAAGTCATCGGACAAATGCAATCTTCTTTTTAGCTTGGATTTATTTATTTTTTACCAGCCACATCTTAGAAGGAAAGAAGAGTTTTATTTGAATGTGTGTGAGTGTGTGTGTAGGCACACACAAAGACACAGATATATATATATATATATATATATATATATATATATATATATTCACACCTGTCCTATTCATTTGCTCATACGTGCTTGTCCTTTCTTAGCAACATCTCACACTGAAATCATATGCATGCCTGCTCAGATTCAAGTCTGACTGAGCTCAGTGGGACTCTAAGGTTAGTATTTATAGGACTGTAGCCTAAAGGCATTTCTCTAGCCTTCTCAAATAGACTTCTGACTCCAGGACTGATTTATGCCAAATTTGAGATATCCTCGCATTGCAGAAAACCCCAGCGTGAGGTTAGCTTGCTACCTGATCATAAATAAATAATCAAGACCCAGAAAGGGGTCAACTTCTGAAGCTTGAAATTGTCAACACTGATTGACATGCGTGGACAGTGGGCTACAAATCACAGTTAGCCGTAGACCAATTTCCCCTTGTCAGAAGTAATTGCCATTTATGTGCTATTGAAATCAGAGTTAAATTTGGCTGGGGCCAGACTTAAAAAAATAGTACACTTTCGGAGCGAGGAGAGTTGTCTAAAATATGTCACTCTCTCAGTTTCATTGGATTTACATAACCAAGGGAAAGTTTTCAGAAAATCTTGAAAAGCACTGTAGCAATAGATTCTACCTTCAACCTACACATTCAACACTGACTTTACAAGTGCATCTACATTGTAAATGAATGCAGTTTAACTCTACTTTAACTGTCATACCCAAAGCTATGAGACTGGGACTGGTATTTGATGAGGAACCACTTTGGTAAGGCACCTGCGCCTTACCAAACTGTCAATCACATTATCCCATAGCATGGAGCCTTATCAGATAAAATAGTGTCCAATTCCATTACTTCTACAATTTAGATGCAGGGTTGTTGTAGGTTTTTCCGGGCTATATGGCATTTCTCCTGACGTTTCGCCTGCATCTATGGCAAGCATCCTCAGAGGTAGTGAGGTCTGTTGGAACTAGGAAAAAGGGTTTATATATCTGTGGAATGACCAGGGTGGGACAAAGGACTTTTGTCTGCTGGAGCTAGGTGTGAATGTTTCAACTGACCATCTTGATTAGCATTTAATGGCTTGGAAGTGCCTGGGGGAATCTTTTGTTGTGCCTGATTGTTTACTCTCTGTTGTTTTGCTGTTGTCATTTTTGAGTTTTTTAATATTGGTAGCCAGATTTTGTTCATTTTCATGGTTTCTTCCTTTCTGTTGAAATCGTCCACATACTTGTGAATTTCAATGGATTCTCTGTGTAGTCTGACATGGTGGTTGTGAGAGTGGTCCAGCATTTCTGTGTTCTCAAATACTATGCTGTGTCCAGGTTGGTTCATCAGGTGCTCTGCTATGGCTGACTTCTCTGGTTGAAGTCGTCTGCAGTGCTTTTCATGTTCCTTGATTCGTACTTGGGCAATGCTGCTGCGTTTGGTGGTCCCTATGTAGACTTGTCCACAGCATATTATTTGAGAACACAGAAATTCTGGACCACACTCACAACCACCATGTCAGACTACACAGAGAAGTCATTGAAATCCACAAGCATGTGGACAATTTCAACAGAAAGGGGGAAACCATGAAAATGAACAAAAAAAAATGAACAAAATCTTGCTACCAGAATTAAAAAAAACTCAAAAATTACAACAGCAAAACAACAGAGAGTAAACAATCAGGCACATAAAATCACCTCTCAACAAAAGATTCCCCCAGCCACTTCCAAGCCATTAAATGCTAATCAAGGTGATCAGTTGAAACATTCGCACCTAGCTCCAGCAGACAAGAGTCCTTTGTCCCACCCTGGTCATTCCACACACATATATAAACCCATTTTCCTACTTCCAACAGACCTCACTACCTCTGAGGATGCTTGCCATAGATGCAGGCAAAACGTCAGGAGAAAATGCCTCTAGAAAATGGCCATATAGCCCGGAAAATCCTACAACCCATTGATTCCGGCCATGAAAGCCTTCGACAATATATTTAGATGCACCTTAAGACGGGAGAAGCTTAACACTGAAGCTTTTAATGGTTATCAGACCAGCTTTGACCACAATGGCCACCTCCAAAACATTGTTATTAACAAACTGCTCAAGGCCTGTGATTCAAGGCAACAGTGGCTTCTTTGAGAGACCTTTTGTAATCTGTTCTTTTTTACCTACAGCTTCCCACATTCCACGCCATATTGCTTTTGCTAATGCGACACATCTTCATGATAGGACAGAAGATGCAATAGCCTCAGTTCAGTCATTTTGGCTTCTAGGGAGAATTCAGGCGCGATTTGTCTCAGTCCGATATATGGGTCATTTTCAGCAGTCTGTAGAGCTATCACTCATAGAATTATCTCTATATTGAAAATCACCCTGGATTTCCATATTTTCAACTATGCGGAGAAGGCCTTCTGGAGGTCTAGCTAAGAAACAGATGGGTAATGGTATTTTTTTTCTACATGCAGGCATTCATGTAAAAAAAACTTCATTGTTAGCTTCCCAAACCAAGTCCAAAGACACATTTTTCCATGTCAATAAACCAGTCTAAGTGCTAGGAATGGATCTGTTGTAAAGCCAATGCCTCTTAAATGTCCATTCAGGATGAAACCACATCCTGAATTGACATTTTACATGATATCAAGAATAGCTTATAGTCATAACATGTTTCTGGGAAAGTTGTACTTTAAGGAATGTGGTGACTCTGGGCATATGATGCCACCATTCCCGCTAATAATTTTCTTAAAACACTATCAGCTCCATGACTCTGTGGTCTCTGACTTCATTCCAGCACTTGTTGTTGTTCATTCGTTCAGTCATCTCCGACTCTTCATGACTTCATGGACCAGCCCACGCCAGAGCTCCCTGTCAGCCGTCACCACCCCCAGCTCCTTCAAGGTCAGTCCAGTCACTTCAAGGATGCCATCCATCCATCACTAGATAGAGTAAAATTTTAGGCTGGAAAGGGATACATTATGGTGGGATTTTCCAGAGAACCTTGGACAAGTCATAACTCTTTCATTCTCAGAGGAAGGCCACGGTCAACCTCCCATGTCCCAAGAATACTCCAAGATAGTTTGTTGTATGTTGACATTGCCTTGAAGACACAGAACACAACCAACAAACTTCTGTTTCTTGAAGGGATTTCCAATCAACTTCATATGTTCAAATTCCTTGTGAACCATCTAGGACCTTAAGATCATCTGGGGAGGCCCTGTTCTCATTACTGCCTTCGTCACAAATACGTTTGATGGAGACGAGAGACAGGGCCTTCTCAATGTTGGCCCCTTGACTATGGAATGCCCTCCCTATAGGTATTAGATTGGCCACCTCCCTTTTAACATTCTGGAAAAAAGTGAAGACATGGCTTTTTGAACAAGCGTTTCCAAATGCAGAATAACTGACACAGGAAAATGGAATGACGACAATGAGACTGGACAATGTTTTTAACAAGGAGACACTATGAATTTAAATTTTACTAGCTGTCCCCTGCCACATGTTGCTGTGGCCCAGTCTATTGATCTGGGAAATAAAGTAATGAGAAAGTGTTGGTTTCTAATATATGTAATGTCTTTATGTTTGTGGGTAAACAGTATTTCTTGCTGTTTCTTTGTCAGTGTTGATGTGGAGAGCGGCAGGTTTGCCCACCCCGGAACATGCAACATATCAGTGTCCGTCTTTAAGGGTCCCTTTCAAATCTATGATACTATATCTCTCTGTGTGTGAATCATATCTATGTATCTATCTATATACCTATCTATCTATATCTATGGCTGGATGGCTCTTTGTCAGGAGGACTTGCCCTGGTGAAGGGAGTTGGACTGGATGGTCTTAAGTATTTTCTGTTGGTCATGGGGGTTCTGTGTGGGAAGTTTGCCCCAATTCTGTCATTCGTGGGGTTCAGAATGCTCTTTGAATGTAGGTGAACTATGAATCCCAGTGACTACAACTCCCAAATGTCAAGGTCTCTTTCCCCTAAACTCCATCTGTGTTCATATTTGGCTGTATTGCTTGTGCCAAGTTTGTTCCAGATCCATCCCAAACTCAAGGTCAATGCCCACCAAACCTTTCCAGTATTTTCTGTTGGTCATGGGAGTCCTGTGTGCCAAGTTTGGTTCAATTCCATTGTTGATGGAGTTCAAAATGCTCTTTGATTGTAGGTGAACTATAAATTCCAGCAACTATAACTCCCAAATGACAAAATCATAATATTTTGAGTGATGGTCACTCCTTGTGTTGTGAGATGTTTTGTTGCCAAATTTGGTGTGATTTCGTTCATTGGTTCTTTTGTTTTTAAGGTACTCATTATGCAAAGAGCATTTATATATATATATAGATTGATTTGTTTAGTTTTCATTATATGTTATGTTTTTAATTATATTTATGATATTGTAAGCATTTAATTTTACCCTGTTAACCGCCTTGAGTTGCCTATGGGCTGAGAAAGGCGGTATACAAATACAGTAAATAAATACATAATAAATACATACATTAATAAATGTTTCCCTCGGTGGAATCTTGAAAGAATTTCTAGGTCTTCTGCCTTCTTGACCAAATGCTTTCTTTGTACATCTCCATCCAACATGCACAAACACATCACATATATCACCCACATGAAGTCAAGCTACAGCATACTATAACATCTATTTTAATAAGTGAATCAATGTCTGTATTGGGCAAAAGTGAAATAACAACCTATACTCATTCCGTGGCCATTCTGGATGCAAAAGAGAAAGACCTGAAGATAACTAGTCTCCTAACCTTGTCCCCTCTCTGCCATTGACAGCCATTAAGCATTCAATCTATCTGCTACACTTCTCCTTGATCATGGAGTTTCTGCTCAACAGAGAGAAGGGAAGGCAGGTCAAAGGTGACTGTAAACCATTTCTCCCCTCCTGGTCTGGCTATCTGGCTGCTATTTCTACCTTTGGTACAACTCAGGAAAACAGCCACCGGGCTGTAGCGGCTACAATGTTTGCTTGTAATTATACCACTAGGATTGAGGTACCCAGACTGAGAGACCAGGTTTTCGTTATCTGTTGGAAGTCCAGATAACGCGCAGGCGAGATGTCTAATCAAAAACCGTATTTACCACAGGAAAGAGCAGCCGATCGCTAACTGAATGCGGCTGTCACTCAAGGTTAGCCCAGCGGAGGAGTGAGAGAAGCTCCGGACACAAGGCAGTAATACTTTATCATTTAATTTCAGGTCTGGAACAGATTCCCCTCCCCCTGCCTTCCTTGCCAAAAAAGACACATGGAGGTCAGAGCAGATTAACTTGGCAATGACACAAAGAAGGAGGGCTGTGTTCCTTAGAAGTGGGGGGAAAGTTTTCCAACAACCTGGTCCAAGACTTTTTCTCTTCCACATCCCTTCCAGTAAGAGGGAGAGGGATTTATTTATTTATTTATCGTGTCATCCTCAACCAGAACATTGTATTACATTTCTAACAGAACAAAACAAACAAACAGATAAAAAAACACACACACACAAATTTTGCAAACTTGGTAGCTGATTAAATGTCCTTTGACCAGTATCTGGCCACTTGGAGTGCCTCTGGTGTTGCCGCAAGGAGGTCCTCCATCGTGCATGTGGCAGGGCTCAGGTTGCATTGCAGCAGGTGGTCAGTGGTTTGCTCTTCTCCACACTCGTATGTCGAGGATTCCACTTTGTAGCCCCATTTTTTAAGATTGGCTCTGCATCTCATGGCGCCAGAGCACAGTCTGTTCAGCGCTTTCCAAGTCGTCCAGTCTTCTGTGTGCCCAGGGGGGAGTCTCTCATCTGGTATCACCCACAGATTGAGGTGCTGGGTTTGAGCCTGCCACTTTTGAACTCTCGCTTGCTGAGGTGTTCCAGCGAGTGTCTCTGTAGATCTAAGAAAACTATTTCTAGATTTAAGTCGTTGACGTGCTGGCTGATACCCAAACAGAGGATGAGCTGGGGATGTCTTGGTCCTTTCACTATTGGCTGCTACTTCCCGGCGGATGTCAGGTGGTGTAATACTGTCTAAACAGTGTAATTTCTCCAGTGGTGTAGGGCGCAGACACCCTGTGATAATGCGGCATGTCTCATTAAGAGCCACATCCACTGTTTTAGTGTGCTGAGATGTGTTCCACACTGGGCATGCATACTTAGCAGCAGAGTAGCATAGCACAAGGACAGATGTCTTCACTGTATCTGGTTGTGATCCCCAGGTTGCGCCAGTCAGCTTTCGAATGATATTGTTTCTAGCACCCACTTTTTGCTTGATGTTCAGGCAGTGCTTCTTGTAGGTCAGAGAACGGTCCAGAGTGACTCCCAGGTATTTGGGTGTGCTGCAATGCTCCAGTGGGATTCCTTCCCAGGTAATCTTCAGAGCTTGGGATGCTTATCTGTTCTTAAGGTGAAAGGCACATGTCTGTGTTTTAGATGGCTTAGGGATCAGTAGGGAGAGGGATGAGTTAAGGAGAAGATGGGGGAGGAAAGATGTGATGTGGAGAAATCGATCAGTATTGTTTTGTCTTGCAGCCTGTTAAAAAGACAAAAACCTCAGGCAGCGTGTTGTTGGAGAATGAATAATTTCCTTATGAAAATCTTAGGCACAGAGATGTAATTCCTTACTAATGTTATTCTCCAAGGAAGCAATGATTTCTAATAATTTTCTTCATGCTATGAGAATGGCTTGTAAATGAGCAAAATTATTATCAGTAGTGGACATATTCTGTGCAAAATTTGCATGTGGTTTACTGTATATTTGTTTTTGTGCAGAAAATGCTGTTCCCTTGATGGAATATGTTGTAGTTGGAACTTGATCTGTGCAAAAGACAGAATCTACTAATCATAGGCTGCATCTACACTTCTATGCAACTTAACATGCAATAAACATGTAGGTTCACAGCTTGGGAGTGATCCTGGATTCATAGATGAGCCTGGAACCTCAGGTCTCGGTGGTGGCCAGGGAAGCTTTTGCACAGTTAAAGCTTGAGCGCCAGTTGCGTCCGTACCTTGGGAAGTCTGACGTGGCCACGGTGGCCCACGCTCTGGTTACATCCCGAATAGATTACTGCAACGCACTGTATGTGGGGTTGCCTTTGAAGACTGTTTGGAGACTTCAACTAGTCCAACAGGCAGCAGCCAGATTACTCACCGGAGCGCCATACAGGGAGCATACCACCCCCCTGCTGCGTCAGCTCCACTGGCTGCTGGTCCACCTCCGAGCACAATTCAAAGTGCTGGTCTTGGCCTATAAAACCCTATATGGCTCCGGCCCAGCTTACTTATCCAAACGTATCTCTCTCTACGTTCCATCTCATAATTGAAGATCTACTGGGGAGGCCCTGCTTTCGGTCCCACCAGCATCACAAACTCGTCTGGTGGGGACGAGGGACAGGGCCTTCTCAGTGGTGGCCCCTCACTTGTGGAATTCACTCCCCAATGAGGTTCGATAAATAAATAAATAAATAAATAAATAAACCGATTAGCCCGGCTTGACTCCAAGTTAAACAAACACCAGAAATATTTGAATAATCCAGGAAGATTCAGACCTTTCCCAGTTTTAACACAGTGGGGACTGCCATTTTGGGTCTCAATGTGGGATCTGAGATCATTTCTCCATAGCTATCCTGCACTCCCCAGGCTCTGGCTTCCTAACCCTCCTCCCCTTTCACACCCCACTCTCTCAAAAAAAAAAAAAACCCTGAAAATTCTCTTTACCATTTCTGCAGGCTTTTTTGTTACTGATTCTGCCTCCTGCAGGAAGTGATGGAGCTTTGGCGGAGGAGAGAGCGCTTACTGTCATAGAATCATAGAATCAAAGAGTTGGAAGAGACCTCATGGGCCATCCAGTCCAACCCCATTCTGCCAAGAAGCAGGAATGTTGCATTCAAATCACCCTTGACAGATGGCCATCCAGCCTCTGTTTAAAAACCTCCAAAGAAGGAGCCTCCACCACACTCCGGGGCAGGGAGTTCCACTGCTGAATGGCTCTCACAGTCAGGAAGTTCTTCCTCATGTTCAGGTGGAATCTCCTCTCTTGTAGTTTGAAGCCATTGTTCCATTGCGTCCTAGTCTCCAAGGAAGCAGAAAACAAGCTTGCTCCCTCCTCCCTGTGGCTTCCTCTCACATATTTATACATGGCTATCATATCTCCTCTCATCCTTCTCTTCTTCAGGCTAAACATGCCCAGCTCCCTAAGCCGCTCCTCATAGGGCTTATTCTCCAGACTCTTGATCATTTTAGTCGCCCTCCTCTGAACACATTCCAGCTTGTCAATATCTCTCTTCAAATGTGGCGCCACAATATTCCAGGTGTGGTCTAACCAAAGCAGAATAGAGGGGTAGCAGGACTTCCCTAGATCTAGGCACTATGCTCCTATTGATGCAGGCCAAAGTCCCATTGGGTTTTTTTGCCACCACATCACATCTTCCAACTCTATGGTCTATGATTCTTGGTGAATGACAAGACAGGGGATCCCTCACATCTGACTTTGGAGATTTGCACTTCGTTGTTGTTTTTATTTGGTTGTGGAAGAGGAAGAGATCCTTGCCTTGCTTCGCTCCACCACGAGCCTGCAAACACATTTCTAATTTCAGCCAAGTTATCTCATCACACACCGATGCCTCATTTTTCTCCTCGCCGCTCCTGATCTCCCGAACCCAATCCTGGCGTTCTCGCAAATATTAGTTAGCAGAGCAAATTGGTGGCGAACAGAAATTTTGTCTACCAACATTTTTTTTTAATATGGAATCTTGTCCAGCATGAACTCAAGTCATTAATAATATGGCAAGGGAGGGGGAGAGTGAATATATGCTACGGTTAACCTTAAATTATAACTTACAAAGGGCTTTCTTGCAGTTTCTCGCTTTGATTTATGGGCTCGGTTTATTCTATGCAAATTCATGCACAGCTTCTAATAAGAGGGAGGAGGAAAGATAAAGCAGGCCTGAATATTTTATAAGCTTTCCCACTTACCTTAATTTAGAATTATGGAGCTGAATACGTAAGTAGAGAATAATTACCTATTACTAATCTCCCACATAGTTTATCTATTTCAACCCCGGACATCCTGAGCAATGCAAAACATAACGATTTTACTACCTCCACCACTGTAAATATGATAATTAGGGACACTTTGGAGCTCCTTTCTGCTGATTCATGAGAAGAGACATACTGTAATATAATCAGACAATGTTGTGCTATTGTTTTATATCCCTTTTAAAAATAATAATGCCTGCTGTTTGGTCTTTCATCCATTGGATGCAAGAGCGGCGGGATTTTTTAGAGGACAGAGATTTAGATCGCTTTGGTGCCGCAATGGTGTTTTCAGTCTTCTGTTCAAGAAGAATTGTTCAACTTTCATGAGCAGCCCAGCAAGGTCACTGGGCCTGAAATTCGTTCAATGCATGCTCGCAAATATGGTTGTTGGGAATGGTTGCTGGTCCCATTCCTTTCTGGCATGCTTTAGGAATAAACTCGATATCCCAGGTATTGAGCGGCATCCTCTAAAGGTTTAAGCAGCTCCTTCAACACTTCATACACACATTTGGAATGAGTT
Organism: Anolis sagrei ordinatus; assembly: GCF_025583915.1. Lineage (NCBI taxonomy): Eukaryota > Metazoa > Chordata > Lepidosauria > Squamata > Anolidae > Anolis > Anolis sagrei. The sequence goes on along the minus strand of NW_026845477.1, from coordinate 8,310,143 downwards.
CATTCCCCAGTACCACATGGTCTATATCAGGTCGACCAATGGGTGCAATGTGGCCCCTGATTGGCTAAGGGTATCTTTCCTATGTTGTTGTTGTTCATTCGTTCAGTCGTCTCTGACTCTTCGTGACCTCATAGACCAGCCCACGCCAGAGCTCCCTGTCAGCCGTCACCACCCTCAGCTCCTTCAAGGTCAGTCCAGTCACTTCAAGAATGCCATCCATCCATCTTGCCCTTGGTCGGCCCCTCTTCCTTTTGCCTTCCATTTTCCCCAGCATAATTGTCTTCTCTAGGCTTTGCTGTCTCCTCATGATGTGGCCAAAGTACTTCAACTTTGTCTCTAGTATCCTTCCCTTCAATCAGCAGTCGGGCTTTCTTTCCTGGAAGATGGACTGGTTGGATCTTCTCGCAGTCCAAGACACTCTCAGAACTTTCCTCCAACACCACAGCTCAAAAGCATCTATCTTCCTTCGCTCAGCCTTCCCTAAGGTCCAGCTCTCACATCCGTAGGTTACTACAGGGAATACCATGGCTTTGACTATGCGGATCTTTCCTATATCCATGCAATAAGTAAAGGCAAAAGTTTCCCCTGACATCGTGTCCTACTCTGTGGGTTGGTGCTCATCTCCATTTCTAAGCTGAAGGGCCAGTGTTGTCTGTAGACACCTCCAAGTTCATGTGGCCAGCATGACTTCATGGAGCACTGTTATGTTCCCACCAAGGCGATACTATACGGGTTCAGCCTGTAATTGTTTCTTTGCCTAAGATTTCTGATCAAGGTTCTGCACAGGATTCTATGTCTGAATCTGCATATATTTCAATGAATGAGTTAAATTATCAGATTCCTACTGACTCTCAGGGGTTTTAGAATGGAGATGATGGTCAAGAGAGAGAGTGAAACTGAGAATTCTGGGATAGCTGGCCAGCAGGCCAAAGATGCTTCAGTGCAGGCAAAAAAAGAGGCAGAGGAAAAGGTTGAACAGTCAAGGTCAGATAGTGATAGTAAAAGGAATGTACTAATTGGCAAACTGAGGGAGTCAGGCTTTGACCAAAGAGACCAGATTTATCAGGATCACCACCTGGAATTAGGGAGGAGGCGCTTCCCAAGATTGAGAGAGAAGATGGGTCAGGGAGAGGTTTCCCAAGGGAAAAGGAATGCTTTTGCTATGGCTTTCTGAATAAATATAGGGCCTGTGAATCTATAATCTTCAGTGAGTCCAACGTTTAGTTTCATGTACAACAGGTCTTTTGCTTCATGCCTTGTATCCATGCCTTCATGTTCATGCTAAGATTCCTGTATGCTATTTGCATTGGATTTAAGTTCCTAGGACACAGAACAATGGCTTCAAACTACAAGAGAGGAGATTCCATCTGAACATGAGGAAGAACTTCCTCACTGTGAGAGCCGTTCAGCAGTGGAACTCTCTGCCCTGGAGTGTGGTGGAGGCTCCTTCTTTGGAAGCTTTTAAACAGAGGCTGGATGGCCATCTGTCAGGGGTGATTTGAGTGCAATGTTCCTGCTTCTTGGCAGGGGGTTGGACTGGATGGCCCATGAGGTCCCTTCCAACTTTTTGATTCTATGATTCTATGATTCTAAGTTCCTGCCTTTGGATTTAATGGTTCAAGTTTGCTTCTGTTTCTTCAAGGGACTTAGAATTCTGGACAACTTTTGGAACTGAGCGAGTCTAATTTCTGTGGACTTATGCATTGTATATTGGGACACTCCTGTTTCCTGTCTTGGATATTGACTGGATTATTGCATTGCTGAATTGACTGCTCTATGGACATTTCACTATTCCTGTTTAGATGCCTTTTACATTTGTTGGCTTTTGCTATATTATTCTTCAATAAAACCGCTTTGCTTATAAAACTTTGGTGTGATTACGGGTTCAAAGGTGCCATCCCCAGCCTTGGCGAGCAGCAGATACCTATAGATCTACTCACATTTGCATGTTTTCAAACTGCGAGGTTGGCAGAAGCTGGACTTAACAAGGGGAGCTCACCCTGCTCCCTGGATTTGAACTGCCAGCTTTTAAGTCTGCAAGTTCAGCAGCTCAGTGGCTTACCCCCCTGTGCCACCAGGCCCTAAAACCCACCACGGGATCCTAAAAATCCATGAAATACCCCACTTTAAAAAAGAAACTTTCCAGACTTAACAGATGGCTTTTTCTCTACTTCCCATGACTCCCCCAAAATTGTGAATGTCTTTTGCAGGGACCTTTCATGAATGGCAATTCAACCTTCGGTTTTAAGGAACACCTCAATGAAACAAGCTAAACACATTCTAGAGAACATGAGGATTTTGCTATGCAAAATTGTCTCCTCCAAGATATTACCCTTTTTCTGCATTCATCCTTCTAGGATTACCAGTTAGTCCTTCTTCTACCTCTCCTTCCACTCATGTTGCCAATTTGCTTTTTGGGGAGCTTCTATGAAAAACAAATTGGTTTCAATGGACCCCTGGGTGAATCAAAGGAAGGAGGCTTTGCACAAACCCATTTCTCTACAAAATCTAGTGTGGCCATAGCAAAAGAAAAAGTATAATAGTAAGACCAATATTCTTCTGGAAGGATGGTTGCTTTGTACTTTCCATAACTGACTTCTTTTTCTTCAGAATGTCCATGCGAGAAAACTTGCCAAAACAAAATATCTGATATCCTGTTAGAGACTTAGGAACATATGTTCATACCCATGTTGTTCTTTGGGGAAGAGGGAAGGTAGCAATATGTTAACATTCAGTTGACGTTTCGGGAAGCATCTGAAATGGGTGACAGATAATAAAACTTTTTTTTAAAAAAATGATGAAAATGATCTGAAATATGTTTTTGGGAAATCTTAGAATCATAGAATCATAGAATCAAAGAGTTGGAAGAGACCTCATGGGCCATCCAGTCCAACCCCATTCTGCCAAGAAACAGGAGTATTGCATTCAAATCACCCCTGACAGATGGCCATCCAGCCTCTGTTTAAAAGCTTCCAAAGAAGGAGCCTCCACCACACTCCGGGGCAGAGAGTTCCACTGCTGAACGGCTCTCACAGTCAGGAAGTTCTTCCTCATGTTCAGATGGAATCTCCTCTCTTGTAGTTTGAAGCCATTGTTCTGCGTCCTAGTCTCCAAGGAAGCAGAAAACAAGCTTGCTCCCTCCTCCCTGTGGCCTCCTCTCACATATTTATACATGGCTATATTTATATCTTCACAAGAGGAATCATAAATTGCCAATAATCCTTGGGGCTTATTCTGTGCAAATTTCATCTTGCCTAAAGAGGCTGGATGGCCATCTGCCAGGAGTGCTTGGATTATGTATCCCTGCTTAGTTAAACGAGATTGGATTGGATGGCCTTGGGGGTCCCTTGCAGCTCTGGGATTCTATAATTCTGTGTAAGGCCATTTACAAAGTTATATATACCCAAGTCAATTGTGACCCATCATCATCATCCCCATCTCTTCAGAACCAGGTGCACTGATTTCAATGGCAGTGACTGCGAAATTAATGCATTTGGCCTTGCAGCCTGAATGCCTGCAACCGAGTTCAAGAGGAGAGATTTATTTTGCTGGCTACTGCAGTGGCTACTTCTGCGGGAGATGATCTTTGCCATATAGGTTTGGAAAGGGTAATGAATGAGGACATTCTGTCATGTTTTGAAGGTAAGTCACTGATGGTCTTTGAAAGTGACACAGTGTTTCATTCATTCCTGATTAGCCTACTTGGTATTTCACTTTGAACCTAACCTCTCCTGAAAAAATACAGCCCGCTGAGTCAAACTCAGAGTCACAAAGGGTGAAGAATCTGTTGTGACATTAATTAGAAGGGAGTTGCTTGGGAGGCACATTTTCTTCCATTATATACGCCAGCAATCAATGAGATCCCTGGAATGATGGAGTAATCTCAGGTTTACAGCAGGAGCTGCTTACAAACCAGGTTCAGATGGGGAGTGAGGGAAGGAAAAGAGAAGTTGGCAACTCTCAAGAAATCATTTTCCTGCTTCTGATTAAAGACATTAGATTGGCAAGAAGAAAACACAGAGACCTTCGATAGCAGGAGGTATAGTCTCAGTTGCACAGTGTGGACACATTGTTGTTGTTGTTGTTGTTGTTGTTGTTGTTGTTGTTGTTGTTATGTGTAGTTAGTGAAGCCAGTGTGCACTAGAGCTGATGGGAACTCCACTCCAAATATATTTGCAATACAACAAGCTGGATGGCCATCTGTCAGGTGTGTTTTGAATGCAATATTCCTGCTTCTTGGCAGGGGGTTGGACTGGATGGCCCATGAGGTCTCTTCCAACTCTTTGATTCTATGATTCTATGATTCTAAGCTAATCATCACTGGGTTTTATGCACACAACAGAATATGTATGTATATGTGTGTGTGTTTGTGTGTGTGTGTGTGTGTGTGTGTGAGAGAGAGAGAGAGAGAGTTCTTCATTTCCACTAATCCCCTCACTATTTCCCTGACTTTTATTTTTATTTATTTATTTATTTGACTTGTATACCACCACTCCCAATTTGGCTCGGAGCTGTTTACAGCAGTAGATTAAAACAATACAACCAACTTTAAAATACAATAAAAATGAGAACCGATATAGTCTCGAGTTATTCACCCATCGAAAGCTTGTCGGAAAAGAAAGGTTTTACAGGCTTTCCGAAAAGCAAGTAGCTCTTGGATGGTTCGGGTTTCAACTGGCAAGGCATTCCATAAATAAGGGGCCACAATTGAGAAGGCTCTCTGCCTAGTAGAGGACAGATGATAAGTCCGGATGTTGGGGACTTCAAGCAAATTTTGGTCCTCGGACAGAAGTAATCTCTGGGGTTGGTAGGGGGATAAGCGGGCCCTCAGGTACACTGGCCCCAGACCATATAAGGCCTTAAAAGTAAATACCAGCACCTTGAAAGTAATCCGGTACTCAATCGGAAGCCAGTGCAGCTGTTGTAGAATCTGGCCACCAGTAATTAAAAACTCAAAAATTACAACAGCAAAACAACAGAGAGGAAACAAACCAGGACATCTAATCACTCTCAACAAAAGATTCCCCCCAGGCACTTCCAAGCCATTAAATGCTAATCAAGGTGATCAGCTGAAACATTCACACCTAGCCCCAGCAGACAAAAGTCCTTTGTCCCACCCTGGTCATTCCACAGATATATAGACCCATTTTGCTACTTTTGCTCACTACTAGGCCTGGGTAACAATGGAAAAATTTGTTTCTAAACTCGTTTCGTTTTTAGGGGTCCATTGCGTTTCATTTTTTTGAAGAATTCCGAAATTTTCCTTTTAAAATTTACAAAATTTCGTATAATTACGAATCGATTCGTTAATGGTGGACGCGATTGCGCAATATGCTAAAAAAAACACCTCCAAATGGGACAGGGGGAACTTCTGAAGCTTCCCTCTCCCTCTGTTGTTGACTGTTGGTGTGATAAAACAAACAACAGCTATAAAACTTGCACCAGGCATGCAAAAATAATTACGAAATCATTTCGAAATCATTTCGAAATCCTTCGAAATAATTACGAAATAATTACGAAATAAATTGAAAAAATTGTTTTGAATCTAATTTACTCCTCACACTATTCCTGCATGGCTCAATATTGGATCGTAAGCTAATTTAAATACGAATTAATAACTAATTACGAAATTAACGAACGAAACCGCCCAAGCCTACTCACTACCTCTGAGGATGCTTGCCATAGATGCAGGCGAAACGTCAGGAGAAAAATTGCCTCCAGAACATGGCCATATAGCCCGGAAAAACCTACAACAACCCAGTGATTCTGGCCATGACAGCCTTCGACAATGGCATATGTTGCCTGAAAATGTGATGCCTGGAGAGTTTTAAGAAGCTGGATGGCCACTTGTCAGATGTGCTTTGATTGCATGTTGCCGAATGGTAGGGGATTGAACTGGATGTTCTTTGTGGTTTCTTCTAAATCTATGATTTTATCATTTTAGGTCTACAAAACAAGCATGAAATCCTGGCCTTACCCAGAATAGACTCCTGACTTCCCTGAGAACAATCTTATACTTCTGGTGAGTATTTTGGGTTATCTTGGATTAAACTGGCTTTGCAATACTTTAGGCAACGTTGGGAGATGCTCCAGAGTTTGTTTGGACTGAATTATGTCTGATTCAGAATGATCTACTATCTTACTTACTTACTTAGACGATCCCTCGTTTTCCGAGGAGGATTGTCTTCCAGTATTCTTGTGGGTCCGTATGTGGCTGTGGAGCCCTATTCTTGCTCTGCATCTTCTTCCGCAATGAGGGCATTGGTTTCCAGGTGGAAGGCGGTCTCGGTCGGGGTTGGCTTGACACACCTTCCTCTTGGCACGCTTCTCCCTTTTGCCCTCCATTCATGCCTCTTCAAATTCTGCAGCACTGCTGGTCACAGCTGACCTCAAGCTGGAGCGGTCAAGGGCCAGGGCTTCCCAGTTCTCAGTGTCTATGCTGGAGTTTTTAAGGTTGGATTTGAGCCCATCTTTAAATCTCTTTTCCTGTCCACCAACATTCCATTTTCCGTTCTTGAGTTCAGAGTAGAGTAACTTTGGGAGCCGGTGGTCGGGCATCCGGACAACGTGGCCGGTCCAGCGGAGTTGATGGCGGAGGACCATCGCTTCAATGCTGGTGGTCTTTGCTTCTTCCAGCATGCTGACATTTGTCCGCCTGTTTTCCCAAGAGATTTGCAGGATTTTCCGGAGGCAGCGCTGATGGAATCATTCCAGGAGTTGCATGTGACGTCTGTAGACAGTCCACGTCTCACAGGCGTATAGCAGGGCTGGGAGGACAATAGCTCTATCCTTACAGATGTCCCGGTCCTCAAACACTCTCTGCTTCATTTGGAAAAATGCTGCACTCGCAGAGCTCAGGTGGTGTTGTATTTTGGTGTCTATGTTGACTTTGGTGGAGAGGTGGCTGCCAAGGGAGCGGAAATGATCAATATTTTCTAATGTTACACCATTAAGCTGTATCACTGGCACTGAAGAGGGGTTGGCTGGTGTCTGCTGGAATAGCACCTTGGTTTTTTCGATGTTCAATGACAGGCCGAGCTTCTCATATGCTTATGCGAAGGTGTTTAGAGTGGCTTGTAGATCTTCTTCTGAATGCGCACAGACAACGTTGTCATCAGCATACTGGAGTTCTATAACAGATGTTGTTGTAACCTTGGTTTTGGCTTTCATTCTGCTGAGGTTGAATAGCTTGCCATCTGTCCAATAGATGATTTCCACTCCGGTGGGAAGCTTCCCATCAACAAGGTGAAGTATCATGTAGATCTACTATCTACATGGAAGACTGCTACTTGCTACTCGTCAGCACATTGAAAATGAGATGGATTGTGCTCATATCACTGCCATCATCACTCACAGCCATCCACAGAGTTCCACGTGAGCTCTTGGCCATTGTGAATGTCCCATTTTGATGTCAAGAGTGTGACAAGCAAGAAGATGGGTAGATTGGTCCCCTTGTTCTTCCTGTTCATGTAGGCTCCTCTGCTGATATCAGAATGGGTCTGTGATGGCCAGAAGCTTACATGTAATTCGATGGTCATCTGAGAACAGCACAGAAGGTGAGATGACAGTTCATCTGATGTTGTTTTGGCTCAGATGGACTATGGACACTAATCTGCCAACAACAATTTATTCAGGGTGTGCCCAGGTTACCTGTCTAAACGTATCTCCTTCTACGTCCCACCTCAGAGTTTAAGATCTGCTGAGGGGGTCCTGCTCTTGGCCCCACCCTTATCACAAGCAAGACTGGTGGGGACGAGGGACAGGGCCTTCTCGGTGGTGGCCCCTCACCTGTGGAATGCACTCCCAGGGGAGATTGGGACATCAACATCCCTCCTCTCTTTCAGAAGGAAGCTAAAAACCTGGATGTGGGACCAGGCCTTTGGGTAAGCTGGCAGACGGATAAAGACAACCAATGACGACCAGAGTAGGAAAGGACAATGACGATGCTAGATGGTTTATGGATTATGAATTGATGAACATTGACCACAAGATGATTTTATTGCTGCTAGTATACTGTTTGATTGTTTTAATTAGTTATAACTGTTGACATTATATGGTAAATTTGTGTATTGTATATTGTATTGTATTTTGTGAATTGTTAGGCATCGGATTGTGCCTTTTGTAAGCCGCCCTGAGTCCCTCCTAGGGGGTTGAGAAGGGCGGGGTAGAAGCACCCCAAATAAATAAATAAATAAATAAATAAATAAAATTGTGGACTGTTTGCAAATTTACTAGCCAGTATGGGCTCACCTTCAATTACAACTTGGGTCATTAGCACTATGGCATACAGGTTCTTACCTCAGTAAAAAGTAGTCTGAGTTTCAGGATGGGTGAACTGCCCTGCTGTGCCTTCTTTACACCCATGACTGGCCTGAACTTTTTAATAAAGTCATACAAGGTGGTCACAGTTTAAAAGCATTAAGTGACAATTATCCACTTGGGGCTTTTGAAAACTGCCTGGAGAATGTAAAATACTTGACCAATCATATCTTTGTTATTTAATGGAGAGCTACGATAATTTAGTTGGCTGGCCTGTCATATAATGGGACACAGTAAATTCACTGGAGAAAGTGAGTCCCAAGGCAGGATATATGCCACTGTTGGGGCTTTAAGGAGCCTCAATTTATGGCTTTCTGTAACAGTGAAGAGGTTTGTTAGCTCATTTTCCATTCCAAAACCTTAATCCTCAAGACTGAGCCAACCCTACGCTCGTAAATTTTCTGTGGCAAACAAAGTGGTGAGCGGGTATACGTGAAATATAGATTTAATAAATATCCCTCAAATATGGAGAAACTCCTACTATGTAAGCATCTCCCACCTCACTGTGTGGATGTCTCGTTACATAGCATCATATCTGGTGAGGCCAATATTTCATAAATTGGGCCCAACCTCCTTTTTAGGTATGAGATTGAAGCATGCCTATGAACAGTACATGGTGTCAACAGTTAGCATAAAGTACCTCAGAGGATGGTGGAGTCTATTTCTTTGGAAGGTGTTAAACAGAATTTAGATGGACACCTTCTGGGAGTCTTTTAGTCTTTTTTCCTTACGTGGCAGGGGTTTGGACTTTTGTGGTCCCTTCCAAATCTTTAATTCAGTGATGGTGATGGTGATGGTGATGATAACACCCATGATGGTGATGATTGCCAAGGGTTATGATATTCTTCAGGGTCTTTATGGCAAAGAAAACCCCACCTTCTCCTGTGTTCCTATGTTTCCAAGGCATCCTAAACAAGTTTACCATGAAATAAGTTTTCCTCAAACCTAAATAAGACTTGTTTCACTCTTCTTACATGATCTATATATATATATAAATGCTCTGTGCATAATGAGAACCTTAAAAACAAAAGAACCAATGAACGAAATCACACTAAATTTGGCAACAAAACGTCTCACAACACAAGGAGTGGCCATCACTCAAAAAATTATGATTTTGTCATTTGGGAGTTGTAGTTGCTGGGATTTATAGTTCACCTATAATCAAAGAGTATTCCGAACTCCATCAACGATGGAATTGAATCAAACTTGGCACACAGAACTCCCTTGACCAACAGAAAATACTAGCAGCGTTTGATGGGCATTGACCTTGAGTTTGGGAATTGTAGTTCACCTACATCCAGAGAGCACTGTGGACTCAAACAATGATGGATCTGGACCAAATTTGGCATGGATATTCCATATGCCCAAATATGAACACAGATGGAGCTTGGGGGAAATAGACCTTGCCATTTGGGAGTTGAAATTACTGGGATTTATTGTTCACCTACAATCAAATACCATTCTGAATGAGCCCCACGAATGACAGAACTGGGGCAAACTTTCCACACAGAACCCCCAAGACCAACAGAAAATACTTAAGGCCATCCAGTCCAACTCCCTTCACCAGGGCAAGAAAACATAATCAAAGCCCTCCTGACAGAGAGCCATCCAGCCATAGATATAGATAAATATATATGATTCACACACACACAGATAAAGTATCATAGATGTGAAAGGTAGCCCTAAAGGAGGACAATTATATGTTGCATGTTCCAGAGTAGGCAAACCAGACAATCTCTACATCAACACTGTCAAAGAAACATCAGGAAATACTGTTTACCCACAAGCATAAAGACATTATATATATTAGAAACCAGCACTTTCTATTTACTTTATTTTCCATATCACCAGACCGGGCCACAGCAATGCATGGCAGGGGACCGCTAGTAAACTTATAAGAACTCCCCATGTCTCTTAAAATTGGCTATTTCCAAACGTATGGTAAGTAAAGGAATAAGTCACATAAAAGCATGCCTGCTTGCATTATTTTAAAAATGAACTCCATGTTTTAATATTAATCTATAGTTTTAATCAGTGCATAAATCAACCCAGAGATTTGCAATCTTATAGTTAAGTGATATATTAAACGCAACAAAGTTGAAATGGTTTGGGACAAGGATGGGATGGGGTCCTCCAGAGATTGAAGAACTTCTACTTCTACCATGACTCAACATTAGCCAAGATGGCTTTGACTGATGGAACTTGTACCTCTGACTTAGGGTATTATTATCTTGGAAGTCCAAAAGCTCCCCAACTTTGCTTACCCTAAAATTAGACATAGGAGTTCCTACCATTTTTACTATGTCCTTCTAACTTGAAAATATATGACTGAGATCTTAAATCATATACATATTTGTACACATATTATTAAGTCATAGGTGCACTGTTCCACCTTTCTTTTGAATACCAATGACATACAACTGATTGCACAATTGATCTGTTAATGGGCTTCCTTAGTGTTCCACTGTCTGATGTGGAATGAGTAATTGCGATCTCACCAATGAATCAAGTGGTACATTTAATGCACTGACACATCATTCTGCACCATCCATGTGTGATAGTTATCCTTGCAGAACTGAATATGTCTATTGTGCAATGGCGAAAATGCACAGTTAGACATATATACCATCAGAGATATATAAGACCACCATAACAAACTGTTATTATTGTATACCTTCAAGTTGCTTCTGACTTACAACAACTCTAAGGTGAATGTATCTCAGTTGTTTGTTTGTTTGTTTTGGGTGTCATCCCATGTGCTTTATGGAGTAGTAGTATAATACTCAAATCACTAAGCAGTAGATGTGGCTCTTAATGAGACATGCCACATTATCACGGGGTGTCTGCGCCCTACACCACTGGAGAAATTACACTGTTTAGCTGGTATTGCACCACCTGACATCCGCCGGGAAGTAGCAGCCAATAGTGAAAGGACCAAGGCAGAGACATCTCCAGCTCATCCCCTGTTTGGGTATCAGCCAGCACGTCAACAACTTAAATCTAGAAATAGTTTTCTAAGATCTACAGAGACACTCACTGGAACACCTCAGCAAGCGAGAGTCCAAAAGTGGCAGGCTCAAACCCAGAACCTCAACCAATGGCTGATACCAAATGAGAGACTCCCCCCTGGGCACACAGTGACTTGGAGGGCGCTGAACAGACTGCGCTCTGGCACCACAAGATGCAGAGCCAACCTTCAGAAATGGGGCCACAAAGTGGAATCCACGACATGCGAGTGTGGAGAAGAGCAAACCACTGACCACCTGCTGCAATGCAACCTGAGCCCTGCCACATGCACAATGGAGGACCTTCTTCTGGCAACACCAGAGGCACTCCAAGTGGCCAGATACTGGTCAAAGGACATTTAATCAACTACCAAACTCACAAATTTTGTATTTTGTCTGTTTGTTTTGTTCTGTTATAAATGTAATACAATTGACTGATTACTCTGACATGACAACTAAATACTAAGCAGTGCTGGTTCTCTCCCAAAATAATATTGCTATCGCTAAAGGTCTTCAGTTTTTCTGCACCGTAAAGGAGTTTAAACTTAAACTCAGTTCTGGGTTGTGGTGACTTTCTCCTAAGTTTTAGTGGCAGATTTAGTGGTGTGTATGTGTGTGATTTCTTTATTTTGAATTTAAGAGAGTTTGATTTACCCAAAGTCACCCAGTGAGTTTCCATACTACTACATTCTACCGTCTCTCAAAGACCTGATAGCTGATAGGCAAAATCATTTGCCCAGCCGCTTGCTGGTGGAAAAGTGTTTCTTTTCTCCCCCAGTGCTTTTTCAGCTTGAAGCAATCAACTTGTTCCAAGTCCCCTGGTTTTGCATGTATGTGCCCATGTGCAAACATGTGGCTATGACTGAGTCATCCTGTCTGCTGGCCAAGAAAATGCCTCCCTCATTGGCCTTCCCTTTCTTTCCAGTTATCATCAGAAAACACATCCTCTCTCTAATGCCACTTAATTCCTCCCTCTCCATTATGGGGCCCTGAGCTGACTTCAATGCTGTAATTTATGTGCCCTGCCAAACCTCTACAGTCCCCTTTCCTTTAATTTGCAAATTATACCAGCAGCTCTCTTTGATGATTTAAGCCCTGCAACTGCTTTGGGGATGTGGTCTTTATTCTACAAATCCATGGCCACCTAGGACACTCAGCGCATGGCTTTGCTGTATGGTATGTCCACCTTGACATCAACAGATGCACTGGATTGTAAGCTACGGAGAGGCCACAAGAACCCAAGGATGCTGCCTCAAAAAGCTGGCAAAAGACATCAGGTTATTTTTTTTTAAGAAATGCATCTACTGTACCCATCCCTGGACTTCCCTGATCAGGCCATTACAAGACATCCCATTTTTTTACATCCCATTAGGATTTACATAGCATGATCTGTGTTAGACTGCCTTTGAATAGTGTTCTATAGATGGAAAAGACATTGAAAATATTAAGAAAATGGTTGAAAAACATTTTTATTGGGTGTTGTGAAATCATGATGAGAAGAATCCTGGACCAATAAGAATTCCACACAAAAATTGACATAGGGTTGCATTTTGTTATAGACATGTTTTAGAACAAAGACAGCATCTTCTGTGTATAAAATCATATTCCTATATAGAAATAATATTCTCCACGGTGTTTTGTATTGCTGTTGTTGTTTTGGCTGATGTATTGTGGGCTTGGCCTCATGTAAGCCGCACTGAGTCCCTTGGGGAGATGGTAGTGGGGTATAAATAAATTATTATTATTATTATTATTATTATTATTATTATTATTATTATTATGCTGTTATCTGCATGGAAAATGTATTTTACATAAACATAAAACATGGGGGCTGAGGTAGCACAGGGGTTAAAAGCCACTAGCTGGAGGAAAGGCTGCTGATCAGAGGGTATACAGTCCGAAACCGTGAGTCAGGGTGAGCTCCCGACTGTCAGTCCTAGCTTCTGCCCACCTAGCAGTTTGAAAGCATGCAATGGGAGTAGATCAATAGGAACCGATTCGGCGGGAAGATAAAAGGGGGCCCCATGCAGACTGGCTAGCAAAAAGATCAAAGATGTCTATGGACAGCAGGCTCCTTTGGCATGGAATCATAGAATCAAAGAGTTGGAAGAGACCTCATGGGCCATCCAGTCCAACCCCATTCTGCCAAGAAGCAGGAATATTGCATTCAAATCACCCCTGACAGATGGCCATCCAGCCTCTGTTTAAAAGCCTCCAAAGGAGGAGCCTCCACCACAGTTCCACTGCTGAACGGCTCTCACAGTCAGGAAGTTCTTCCTCATGTTCAGATGGAATCTCCTCTCTTGTAGTTTGAAGCCATTGTTCCGCGTCCTAGTCTCCAAGGAAGCAGAAAACAAGCTTGCTCCCTCCTCCCTGTGGCTTCCTCTCACATATTTATACATGGAATGGAACAAGAACACCTCCCCATGTCTGAAAGTTGAGCAGTGCCTCCAGACGCCGGAGATGGAAAAAGTGGAGTGCCCTTACCTTGTCTGTGTATTGTATGTCACTGTTTGTGTAAAATGGCATTGAATGTTTGCCTTATATGTGTACTATAATGTACTCTGAGTCCTTCTGGAGAGATAAAACGGAATATAAATAAAGTGTACCACTACTACTACTACTCTGCATTGAAAATACACATTGCTGAGCTTGATATTTCCCTCCTCCTGTGAAGCATCCAAAGCTTCCCTACCCCTAACCCATTACACCATCTTATATGGCCATTCTACGTTTTGTGGTGAACAGAGAAATTCAGAGAAAATGTCTGGTTGCTATATCCCCATAGCTAGGTGCAAAATGATGTCATCAGCATTGAGATTCAACAGGTTTGCCTGCCAACCCCCGAAATAACGAGACAACACATCAGTATTTGGGTTTTAAATCTGGGAAACTTTTATTAACTGTTACCTGTTTAACTTTGACTGGATCTCAATCTCTGGATTCTGAACTCGGTGGCAAAGCCGAGGTAGCTTCCCTACACGGCCTACCTCTTGGCTGGTTAGGGTGAAACCCTCGGGTCCCCTGATGCCCACTCCGGGCAACCTCTGAAGGAAATGTGTTGGAGAAGTTTTTCTCAGTGTATCTGGGACCATACTCTTTTTATTTCTAGGCCATTATAATTCCCCTCACCTCATCAAATTGAACCTTAGGTGAGTTAATTTTAGTTAATGGCCTTCACCCCTGAAGGGGGTGCCTTGGGCATACACCAAATTTTAGCTTTTTCCTAACTGTTTATCGCAACCATCTATTTAATGACACACCACCCCAATTTGCCTGGCAACAGTATAGGGTAGGCAAACAACCCTCTTAGAGCATAAGAGGGAAAAATTCCTACCTGGTCCCCTAATGGCAACCATAATATACTGTTTAATTGGTGGGAGTGGTGGGTCGACGTTCGGCTCCAGAATGAGCCAAGGGGCGGGCCAGAGCTAAGAGCCTGGCTCTGCCCCCTTTCAAAAAGTTCCAGTCGGAACTATATTTCTCTCTTTGTGGGAGGAGGCAAACTCCTCCCCCCCCCCCCACTGCGTAGGGTGGGAAAGGTCCTTATCCATGGATCTCGACTCTTTTGTAAATCATATCATTTCTGGCTATGAAGATGTTGCCAGATATTTCTCTGAATGGCTATGCGGGGTAACATTAGAAGCTTGTCAGTAAGTCAGAGGGAAGGTACATGATTCAGTGCGTCATGTAGATATCTGCAACGTGCTGAAGGCATGTTAGATTGAGTCCCGAATCTTCCCTTGTCAGCCTACCAGGACTCTGAGGTTTTCTTCATCTCAACCATCATCACAGATAGTTTTACTAGCAACACATGATAGGTCCTTGACATATGTTAATGGTATACAGTGGACCCTTGGTATCTCCTAGAGTTTGGTTCCTGGATACCAAAATCCATGTATGCTCGAGTCCATTATATACAAATGGTATAAAAATGGCATTCTCTGATGTAAAATGGCAAAATTAAGATTTTCTTTTTGGGGTTTTGAGGGGGAATATTTTCAAGCTGTGGATGGCTGAATCCTTCGGTGCAGAATCCGTGGATATAGAGGGCCAACTACATTTAGAATAGGGTGGGCAGGGGAGAAATATGTACCCCAATATCTTGTTCTAGCAAGTCATGGTGGACCAGAAGTGATGTGACATTGTTGGTGGGAGTGGGATATGCTTGGTAAGAATTATCATAAATTACAAATAACTTGGCATTTGTTCAGATAGGCTAGGTCTTGCCTGTTTTATTTCCAGTTATCTACTACCGGCATGAGTACCAAGATTAACATCTTTTCAATCAATCCTATTTGTAGCTGATATAAGTTGCAGCTCCCTCAACACACACTTCTCACCTTTACCTTTTTTGCTCTTTCCCTGAACTTCTAGGATACACCCAACTTGGGAGTTGAGAGTTCATTGAACCTTTGCTTAGCCTCTGTAATGGCTCCCAATTGGCAACCTAATGCAGTCAATTCCCCAACCTATTGCTCCCAGGGGAGCTATTATAAGCCTAGGTGTCTTATTACCAAACTCTGGGACTGACTTGCAGGCCCATTAAGAAACCATGCCTGCTTAAAGGAGGTCTGTGTAATTCTTCAGGCAATTCTTTCTAGGTCGATTACATGACTAGAGACCTGTAGCCGAAGACAGGGCAGGCCGTTAGGAAGGAATATGCAAAACTCACCAATTCTTGATTCACTATGCATCCCCAGCCCTATCACTTCCTCTCACTCTCTTCCCTTTCTACTCTGTTTCTTGTTCTGAGTCATAGACTTTCCTTCCATTAGCTCTTTCTTTATTTTGAACCTTGTCCTCATATACTAAATGCAAAAGAAGACAATTATTTAGACCAGAACCCTGGTGGTGTCCTAGGCATCAGAAAGTTCCTATTGCTTGTTGTTGCGTGTTTTGGGTCACTATCCATTGGTTGTATCCAAAATCCCTCTTCAGGGCGGCATCTCAGAATCCTACCTTTAAGTTAACCATCTCAGCTTATTTGGTTCCCAATCAAAGTCGTTAAAAAGCATCAGACCATTAGTTTTGAAGGTAGGGTGTTTTCATGATGATTATACAATGGCAGGTGGGCAGCATCTGGCTGTAGAAATCCTCAAACTCTCATTCAATGTAAGAGAAGGGCATCTAGAATCATAGAATCATAGAATTGGAAGAGACCTTGTGGGCCATCCAGTACAACCCCCTGCCAAAAAGCAGGAAAATTGCATTCAAAGCACCCCCGACAGATGGCCATCCAGCCTCTTTAAAAGCCTCCAAAGAAGGAGCCTCCACCATGCTCTGGGGCAGAGAGTTCCACTACTGAACAGCTCTCCTTACAGTCAGGAAGTTCTTCATAATGTTCAGATGGAATCTCCTTTCTTGTAGTTTGAAGCCATTGTTCTGCGTCCTAGTCTCCAGGGCAGCAGAAAACAAGCTTGCTCCCTCTTCCCTATAAATAGGAAAGATTTTACTTTCATACAAAGAATAACTCAGTACTGTTCCAATATCTGGGCAGAGGTCACAAGGAAGCACTGGACAGAGAAGGATAGTTCATTTTATGAGGGAAGGGGGTTGAAGGAGTTAAGACATTTCCCCCTGTTTCCCTGTTATTCCCCCCACTCATGTCCCCATCGTCAAAACAACCATCATTTATGATATGGAAAAGGGGGTGGGAGGGGGGAATAACAAGTGAAAATGGGGAAAATTGTTATCCTCCATCACTTCCCTGCTCCAAATAAAGTAGACTATCCTTCTCGGTCTATGCCCCCTTTTTGAGTCAGCCTGGAAAATTGAACAATACCAATAACTGTACATCTTTAGAACACCTCCAGGCATCACCAAGAAATGTTATGTTTATAGAGTTATATAGATTATGAAGGCAACCCTCTATATCCATGGCCTCTGGATCAATGGATTCAAATAACTGGATCTGATCCACCTTCCCACTTGCTCTTGAATGCTGGAAACTGAAGGGCTTGCACCACTGAAGATGAGCTGCGAACATGGTGATGTGGTCTTTGGTGCTTTTCCATAGGTTTTGTGTTGACCACTTGCTGGAGCAGTTATGGCTCACTGATGTGCAATCCAGCTCATGCCTGGTTTGTTGGACATTTTATTTCTTTTTTATATGGAACTTGAGGGCAGCACTCTATCAATCACTGATCTGATTAAATTTAGGGTAATCAAAATTGGGTAGCCCTTGGACCTTCAGATATTTTGATATTTGTGACAGGTCCCAGAACTGATCCTAATGGATACATAGACCTATGTGGAATTCAAACTACCATATAAGAGACCCCCCCTCTCTCTCCACCTCTCTACAATCCACTATCTACACCAATGTTTCTCAACCTGGGGGTCTGGACCCCTGAGGGGGTCATGAGGGGGTGTCAGAGGGGTCACCAAAGACCATCAGAAAATAAAGTATTTTCTGTTGGTCAGGGGGATTCTGTGTGGAAAGTTTGGCCCAATTCTATTGTTGGTGGTGTTGAGAATGCTCTTTAATTATAGGTGAAGTATAAATCTCAGCAACCACAACTCTCAAATATCACGGTCTATTTGGGCATATTGAGTATTCCTGTCAAGTTTGGTCCAGATCCATCATTGTTGAGTCCACAGTGCTCTCTGTAGCACTGTGAACTACAGCTCACAGTTGTAGTTCACCTGGAGTTGTAGGTGAACTACAACACCAAAACTCAAGGTCAATGCCCATCAAACCCTTCCAGTATTTTCTATTGCTCATGGGAGTTCTGTGTGCCAAGTTTGGTTGAATTCCATCTTTGGTGGGGTTTAGAATGCTCTTTGATTGTAGGTGAACTATAAATCCCAAGAACTACAACTCCCAAATGACATTATCAGTCCTAACCCCCAACCCCACCAGCATTCAAATTTGTGCATATTGGGTATTGGTGCCAAACTTGGTCCAGTGAATGAAAATACATCCTGTATATAAGGTATTTATATTACGATTCGTAACAGTAGCAAATTGACACTTATGAAGTAGCAATGAAAATAATGTTATGGTTGGGGGTCATCACAACATAAGGAACTGTATTAAGGGGTTGTGGCATTCGGAAGGTTGAGAACCACTGATCTACACCTTTACACCTCTCCTCTTCTTTTTCAATGGTGCTGCAGCTTTTCTGAATATCCTAAAACTTCTGGTAGGCTGCAATGCTTTCAACCAGTTTCAGATAATTAATATTGTTGTCACAGATACGCCTCACAGTTTTATAAGATTTTTAGTCTTCTCTGCAAAAGAATGCTGACCCGAAGTTCAAATCCCAGGATTCCACAGCACAGAGCCATGGCAATTAAAGTGGTTTCAAACTGCATTAATTCTAGAGTGTAGTTGCCATCTCTGTCCTGGTTTCTTAACGTTCCTTTCTCAAATTAATAAATAATAGATGTTTTTAAGAAGCAATAAAAGAATCAACCGCATTTGTATAGGCTTTCCCAGCTTGGGGAGTCTACCTGGCAACATCTATAGCTAAATCCGTATGTGGGAAATTGGCGATCGGGGTGGAAAAAAGAGATATAATCATAGTGTACATACCACCTGCCTGGGCTACTGCAGGGGTCTGAGTGATGCCAACAATTATAGACTTCAGGTGCCTTGAGAAATCATTTTTTTTCCAAACCGCTGCCAGGGTGAAAAAGACCAGTTTGGATCTGATATCTCGAGGCTGTAAGAGTTATTTTTGTCCTTGAAGTCTAATACTGGGTTATCGGTAATTATAGGAAAAACAATAAGGCAGAAAGAGAGGGTGGGGTAGCATTTCCTCCCTCCCCTTCCCCCCCTCTCCACCTTCCCTACAATTCCCCCCTTTAACAATACTTTGGGGGTTTAGTACTTTTCTATAGAGACTTTACTACCATCATTATTTCAATGGGTGGGGGGAAAATTGTGACTGTCTTGTGAGGTACCGTTGTTATTCTTCAAGTCTGATTTTTTTATAACCAACATAATTTCTTCTTAAACTACTGTGGAGGGCTATGCTGATAATGCCAAAGCAAGCAGGCCACATTTTACACAGTGGTGTGAGATCCCCCTGTGGAGAGGAAGATGGTGGGAGGAAGGAGGGGAAGGGAGAAGAGGCAACGCAGTGAGAGTGGGAAATGGAAGAGGGAAAGATGGGAGCATGGGAAGGGGGGTGGGTACAGATCTTTTTGTGTAGTAGTAGGAAGTGGAATGCTTTGATTTCTGTGAAGTATTGCAAAAGATATTGAAGGAAGTCTGCTCTAGTGGTTTGAGTGTTGGACTAATATTTTAAGAGACTCTGGCTCCATCTACACTACCATATAATCCAGTTCCTGGATCCAGATTATCTGCTTTGACCAAGATTATATGACAGTGTAGATTCATATAATACAGTTCAAAGCAGATAATCTGGATTCAGAAATTGGATTATGTGGCAGTGTAGATTCAGCCTAGGTTTCAAATCTCCCCTCAGCTTTGGAAATCGGTGGCCCACGCTCTCGTTACATCTTGAATAGATTACTGCAACGCACTCTACGTGGGGTTGCCTTTGAAGACTGTTCGGAAACTTCATTTAGTCCAATGGGCGGCAGCCACATTACTCACCGGAGCGTCAAACAGAGAGCATACCACCCCTCTGCTATGTCAGCTCCACTGGCTGCCTATCCAGTTCCGAGCACAATTCAAACCTACAAAACCCTATACGGCTCCGGTCTGGCGTACCTGTCCGAACGCATCTCCCTCTACGTCCCACCTTGGAATCTGAGATCATTTGGGGAGGCCCTGCTCTCGACCCCACCTCTATCACAAGTAAAGCTGGTGGGGACGAGGAGCAGGGCCTTCTCGGTGGTGGCCCCTCACCTGTGGAACTCACTCCCTGGGGAAATCAGATCAGCAACATCCGTCCTCTCCTTTAGAAGGAAATTAAAAACATGGTTATGGGACCAGGCCTTCGGGCAATCTGGCAGTTAAGGACAATGGACGACTAGAATTAACAGGACTGACAATGTGAAATTGAAACTATGGACTATGAGACGGCGAACACTGAGTGTTAAACTGGTTTATTGACGTGTTGTAGAACTGAGAACCGACTGTTTAATTGTTTTAACTGTTTAATTGCTGCTATATTGTTTTATTTTATTGTCTTTTGCTGTTATGTGATGCGGCATCGAATTGTGCCTTGCTTTTGTAAGCCGCCCTGAGTGTGTCCTCCCCCCCCCCCCCCCGGAGTGAGAAGGGTGGGGCAGAAGTATTTGAAATAAATAAATAAATAAATAAATCTACTGCATCACCTCGTGGATGTTGCTCTTTATCTGCTTCAGAGTGAGGAAATGATAAACCTTCTTGAACAAATCTTGCCAAAGGAAGCCCTGTAATAGCTCTTCTTTAGGGACAACAAACAAAGAAGAACATGAGATACTGAAGCTGTGTCTACAAGGGGCCAAATAGAGTAGACTCAGCTTGCAACTTCTCATGATGTATCAGCAGCAATTGCAAGGTTGTCCACTTTGTTTGACCTTTGTAGACCTAGTTACTACAGTGTCCATTTTTGCTTGCCTCTTGCAAATGTAATGCGCTCTACGTGGGGCTGCCCTTGAAAACGGCTCGGAAATTTCAATTGGTCCAACGGGCAGCAGCCAGGATGTTAACTGGTGCTCCTTACAGAGAGAGGTCAACCCTCCTTTTCAAGGAGCTCCACTGGCTGCCGTTTGTTTTCCGAGCCCAATTTAAGGTGCAGGTGCTGATCTACAAAGCCCTAAATGGTTTGGGAGCATCCTACCTGCGTGACCGCATCTCTGTGTAGGAACCCACGCATTCACTTTGTTCATCCGGAGAGGCCCTGCTCGCAATTCTGCCTCCGTCGCAGGCGCGGCTGGTGCGGATGCGAGACAGGGCCTTTTCTGTGGTGGCTCCCTGACTCTGGAACACCCTCCCCAAAAATCTTAGATAGGCCCCTACATTGGCAGTCTTTAGAAAGAACCTGAAGACTTGGCTGTTCCGATGTGCCTTTCCAGAGTAGGAACTCTCCAACAACAAGTCCCAGAAGCACTTTATTAGAATTAAGATTGCTGCACACTGCATGCTGCACTTACCCCATAATCCTTACAGATCACCTGTCACGTCAGCACTTTTAATCTGTACCCATTACTCTGGCCCGGCCCAGTTTATTGCGTCTTGGTGTATTGTTTTTATTGCTTGTTGTTTAATATTGCTTTAACTGTTTTTAATTTGCTTAGGTTGTGTATTGTTATGTTGTGTTTTGAGGTCTTGGCCTTTGTAAGCCGCATTGAGTCCTTCGGGAGATGCTAGCGGGGTGCAAATAAAGTTAATAAAGTTAATAAATAATAATAATAATAATAATAATAATAATAATAATAATAATAAATGCTACTTCCAGCCATTAATCTGGAACAAGGAAAAATGTAGAGCTCCCAAGAGACTCTCCGGTAATTCTGATTTTTTTTTTGAGATGTGGGCAGCCAGATCTGGGGCAATCTATGATCACATTTCAAAAAGACCCATTGCTATTTCATTTATCAGAAGCAGCTCAAAGTGCTTTTAACCAAGACAGATGTCTGCACTGTTAAAGGGCTTTGGTGCATTTCCACAATGATATGTGTAGATACCCTATGCTGTATTTGGGGCACAATGTACACAATGTCATAAAAATGGCTTCTTAGATTTTTTTTTTAAAAAATCATTCCATAAATGGTTGATCCCATTGATACAGAATTCATGGATATAGAGGACCAACACTACAGTTAATTAATATGATTTAAACACCATATCCATGAATTCAACAACAAAAAACACATTTTGGCTGAAATAATTTTTCCACAGCAGAACAAAGTTCAAGTCACTAGAAAACAGTATTTCTCCCTCCACTCAGCACCCTTTCTTTCAGAGCTATTATTCATATAAATTGGAGAACATCTTCAAAAATGATAACATCTGCAGGTAGGTAAGGGAATGGATCAAAAATCTATCTGTATTACAAGAAAAAAGTACTTCTATAGTGTTCCACCCAACTTTCAGAAAGTATCTATCCAAAAATGATGTGTGAGTTGGCAAACCTGATCTCAAAAAGAAGCAGGAGGAGGGAAGTCCAACACATGAAATATGTTTAGTACAAAGACTAGAATTGATATGTTGATCCACTAACATGGAAGTTGTTTGTTTCCTTTGAGTCCAAGACACATATATGTACATACACTATATTGGTTTGGGACCACATGGAAATGAAAAGAGACTTAGCTGTTAGTTCTCTTCCCATAATCCCCAAAAAAATCCACTTCCCTGAAAATGATACTAGAGAAGGCCCACACAATCCCCATTTCTGGATCAGTGTTTGCATTGAGACCTGTTGATCTTGTAAGTTCATCCGCATTTCCCCTAAGGGAACATTCCAGAACTGAAATGTCTACTGAGAAACTCCCAGCTTGTAGACCCTCTAATTCAGCTTCTTAGGGACATGCAACAACAACAACAACAACAACAATCCTTTATTTGTACCCCGCTACCATCTCCCAAAGGACTCAGTGTGGCTTACAAGAGGCTGATCCCAAATACAACAATAAAAACAGCAGCAACAACAACAACACAATAACTAAAAAAAAACAAAGCAATAACATTAACAACACCCAATGACGCAATTAAAAACAATGGCTGGGCCAAATGTAATAATTAAAATTAAAAGTGCTTGGCATGACAAGGTGGGGTGTTTGGAGGGGGATGGGCATGCAGATATCCTGGATCTCTGATAAAGTCTGTTGGGACATAATGCTAGGAGTTTCCTTATTCTGGAAAGGCACACTGGAACAACCATGTTTTCAAACTCCTCCTAAAGATTGCTAGCGACGGGGCCTGCCTGATGTTCTTAGGGAGAGAGTTCCAGAGTCGAGGGGCCACCACTGAGAAAGCCCTATCCCTCGTGCCCACCAATCGTGCTTGTGATGCCAGTGGGATCGTGAGCAGGGCCTCTCCAGATGAACGAAGAAATCGTGTGGGTTCGTACACAGAGATGTGGTCACGCAGGTAGGTGGGTCCCAAACCATTTAGGGCTTTGTAGGTAAGCACCTGCACCTTGAATTGGGACCGGAAAATGAATGGCAGCCAGTGGAGCTCCTTAAACAGGAGGGTTGACCTCTCTCTGTAAGGGGCACCAGTTAACAACCTGGCCGTCGCTCGTTGGACCAATTGAAATTTCCGGGCCATTTTCAAGGGCAGCCCCACGTAGAGCGCATTACAGTAGTCCAATCTGGAAGTGACTAAGGCGTGGACCACCCTGGCCAGATCCGCCTTCACGAGGTACGGTCACAGTTGGCGCACGAGTCTTAATTGTGCTAAGACTCTCCCAGCCACCGCCAACGCCTGGGTTTCAAGCGACAGTGATGAGTCCAGGGGAACACACAAACTGTGGACCTGTGACTTCAGGTGGAATGTAACCCCGTCCAGCACAGGTTGCCACCCTATACCCCCATCTGGTTTACGATCGACCAGGAGGACAAGGACCTCTGTCTTGTCGGGATTGATCTTCAGCTTGTTCTTCCTCATCCAGATAGACACAGCGGCCAGGCACTTGTCCAGCACTCGAGGGGCTTCCTTGGAGTTAGGTGGAAAAGAGTAGTAGAGTTGTGTGTCATATGTGTAGAGATGGCAACCAACTCCAAAACTCTGGATGACCTCACCCAGCGGTTTCATGTAGATGTTGAAAAGCATAGGAGACAGAATGGAACCTTGCGGGACCCCACAGGTCAAAGGCCAGGGGTCCAAGCAGGTGTCTCCCAGCTTCACCAACTGGGAACGACCCTCCAGGAAGGAGCAGAGCCACGATAAAACCATGCAACCCAAGGCCCAAACTGTGGACCAAGACCTCTGTTGAAGCATTTCAAAAGTCCAAATAAGTTCATAGAGAGCAAAAATATCCTTGTGGTATACTATTTGGTATTCATTTAGGGCATTGTAGATTGATCCCAAATGCCTCAAATTAAGAAGGAAATCAGGGCCCTTCCAGACAGGCCCTATATCCCAGGAGCTGCTCCCAGATTTTCTGTATTAAACTGGAATATATGAGTCCCCACTGCCAGATAATCTGGGATAAACAGAAAACCTGGGATCAGATCATGGGATATAGGGTCTGTCTGGAAGGGCCCTCAGTTGATATTACACTGGTGGCATGACATCTCTGAAGCACACACCAACTAAGAATTGAAGATGTAATTCTTTACTAAGTTCCTTCTCAAAGGAGAAAACAAGTAATTTTAACAATTTTCTTTCTTTTGCAAGATTTTTTTTAAAATTACACAGTCACCAAAGCCTATTTGCAATTTGGGGCTAATTATGTGCAAAATGCATACATCCATTGGTGCACACACAAAAAGTCCCCTTAGCAAAGAAAATAATATTTCTATGAAGAAAAATAATTGTTTTCTATGCAAATCAACCTTGTGTGAATTTTTCACAAAATAAGCCCCAAACTGTGAAGATTCTCATCAGTCCAGGATTTTTCTTGTCAGGGCTTTTGGAAAACATGCTTTTAAAGCAATTTTCTGAATACTTTGCAATACTTTTTCCATTCCTAACAGCAATCTAACTGGTACATTTCACATTAGCTGTAGCTTTCAAACACTTTTGAAAGACAGCCCCACTTAGAGCACAATCCAGTAGTCTAATTGGAAGGTAATTAAGGCATAAACCAGTTTTTACAATAACTTAAGAAACTGTGGCAAAGAACAACAATGTTCTCCCATGCAATGGGTAAGAAATACCATGAGGTTGTCAGTTTCTCAGCAAGGTATTTCAAAGAGAATGAGAAATTTTGTGAATAACCCCCCAATCTCTATTTTCTGCACATCCATCTTACTCTTAACACCAAATCCTTTCTGTTCCTTACATTAGTAAACTTGTGGAATTAGGTAAATTGCTATCAAAATCAGCTTGAAAAAAAAAACCTCATGTTCCTGATGAGATTCATAGCAAGGGATGGGTAAACTATTGCTTCTCAGATATATTTTTCTGTTGTTGTGAGCCTTCAAGTCCTACTGGAAATTGTTCAAGTGGGGTTACCTCTTCCACTGACAGTTAGCTTTTAGCATCAGAAAGTTCTTATTCTAGAATAGTCAAAATATCTTCTCCTCTGAAATTTGAATACATTGATTCATCTTCCACATGGCAGTCCTTTGTTTGCTTGCTTTCATTCTTCTTAGGGTTTGTTTGCCAGGCCCTCCATCATCTTGGTCACTCTGTATACACTCTGTCTACACTGGCTGGTTAATCAGAAATGCTCCAGACTGGTTCTCGAGCTGGCCATATACACTCTTCATAATTTGCACCAGGAGGGGGTTGAAGTCCACAGGGTCCAGCTGAGTTGAGGCCACATCAGCTGCAGAGCTCCATTGAGGCTCCTGGTCATTCCAGTCACCCTGGCATCAGCAGAGATCCCTATGTGACCTGGAAGAAGGAGGAAGGCAATCTCTGCATTTTTTTTCTTGGATGTGAGGGAACCTCTGCTAATCTCAGCACAAGGTGCCTACAATGGCCAAGAGCTCACATGGAACTCTGCAACTGTCTGGAAGCAACAATGGCAACATCAGAGGCATGATTCATTGCCTTTCCCCTATGCTGATGAGTGCAGGGAAAAAGAAATGGCAGCAATAGACAATGTAGACAGCCAGATGGTTCAGCTCTACTCTTCCCAACTTTCCCAATGTGGGACTAAACTGGATTAATTCTAATCACCCCACCATATCAACTGGAAGTACAGGAACATCCTGGGAGCAGTCGCAGTGCTTATGAGATATAATGCCTATGGAGATAAGCCCTTAGTTAAAGCCCATGAGCTGATTTGAAAATATAATTCTTTTCATTGTACTTTTTTTTCAGATAGAGCCCACACAAACAGCTGAAGGGGTTGCAAAACTGTGGGGACGTATCTAATGGGAAGAGAAACAGCACACACACAGATATTCTCAGATTTCTTTCAATGCCAAAATAAGCTTGAAAACATCATCAAACTAAAACTAAATAGGAAAGAGTGAAAACGGACGGATCCTGGGGATGAGGTTGAAAACTAGAAGCTTCTCTTGCCAGGGACATATCCTTTTTTCCAGGAAATTGGAGGACAGATTTCAGCAGAGCACTAAATGAAAGGCTACAGGCGAGCTCAAGAGTCTCTTTTGCTCCATTTCCTCCCTGCTCTATTTTGCTGGTGTGCCTAGTGTCACTTGGAACTATTTGAGAAACTCAGTGGTATTCAAACAAATTAAACCTAATTTACTGTACAAATTGCCAGACCTTCTGAGCCAGCAAGTGTTTATTCTTATTTTAGTTTCTTTTTTAAAAAAAGAATACACAAAAACAAGAGATGTAGACACAGTTCACCTGTTCATGGCAGCGACATAATCAGACAGAGACGAAAGCCACTAATTTGGATAAATCTTGTTTGAATTTTCATGCTGGAGAAGGGGCCATTATGTGGGTCAGCGTGCTAGTCCCAACTGTCCCAAAGTGTGGGCCCCAGTAGGGTGTGCAGACACACACCTATTTCACTCGTATTGATTCATTTTAATATCTTTGCAAAGCTCCAGTGATTCACTCCCGGACGTAAAACTCAATTTCGTATCATGATTGGAACGGAGTTAAATTTCTCTCCATTTGTAACACTTGATTTTCCCCGTCCAGCCAGAAGCAATTAGAAGAGATTTGAGAGAGAACAGCGGGGTAGCGTTCAACAATAATATTCTTCTCACTTTCGATTTCTTTCTCTTTTTTTCCAGCAGTGCAAATGGGAAGAGAGAATGCTGGATAGAGATTGTCCCAAAAGTAGAAGAGAATGCTTGCCGTTCATTTCAGAGGGTAATGGAGAAGAAAAGTAAGGTGGACACAATGGGGGAAAAAGTTCAGTAGACTAATAGTAGTAAGAATGGGGCATTGCTGACTACTGTCCACTGACCCAAACGGAATTTTGCTTGTGTAGACAAGCCCTAAGGGGCACATGATGGAGTCTTGGAAATGTTATCCTCATTGGTTAGGTTGTGCCTGAATTAGAGTTCCCCAAAGAAGCCCAGTCCATTTTGTGTCTCTGTTCCTCCTGGTCAGTTGAAAGGCCAAACAGGGCATAGGGTTACAGCCTGTGTTGGATGGGGCTACACTCCCCCTGAAGACACAGGTTCGCAACTTGGGTGTGATCCTGGATTCATCACTGAGCCTGGAATCCCAGGTTTCGGCTGTGGCCAGGGGAGGTTTCGCACAGTTAAAACTCATGCACTAGCTGCGCCCGTACTTTGGGAAGTCTGATCTGGCTACGGTCATCCATGCTCTGGTTACATGCTGAATAGATTACTGCAACACACTCTACGTGGGGCTGCCTTTGAAGACAGTTCGGAAACTTCAGCTAGTCCAGCAGGCGGCAGCCAAATTACTAACTGGAGCGACATACAGGGAACATACCACCCCCTTGTTATGTCAGCTCCACTGGCTGCTGGTCCCCTTCCGAACTCAATTCAAAGTGCTGGTTTTGACCTATAAAGCTCTATATGGTTCTGGTCCAGCTTACTTGTCTGAACGCATCTGTCTCTACATCCTATCTCATAATTTAAGATCATCTGGGGAGGCGCTGGTCTTGCTCCCACCAATGCAAATGCACCTGGCAGGAATGAGAGACAGTGCCTTTTGGTTGTGCCCCCGATAGGACAGAGACAGACAGAACATAATGGAGGTATATTGTGTCAACGTCCAACTTTTTTTTTTTTGGCAACTTGGAGGTTGTGCTCGAATCCAGCCACAGGGGGTGCTGTCGCTCTATCCTTTAATAATAGTAATAACCCTGGTCATTCCACAGATATATAAACCCTTTCCCCCAGTTCCAACAGACCTCACTACCTCTGAGGATGCTTGACATAGATGCAGGCGAAACATCAGGAGAAATGCCTCTAGAACATGCCCATATAGACCGAAAAAACCCA
The DNA here is from genome assembly GCF_025583915.1 of Anolis sagrei ordinatus. Lineage (NCBI taxonomy): Eukaryota > Metazoa > Chordata > Lepidosauria > Squamata > Anolidae > Anolis > Anolis sagrei. The sequence goes on along the minus strand of NW_026845477.1, from coordinate 8,281,893 downwards.
CAAGAACTTAATAATAATAATACTTTATTTATACCCCGCTACCATCTCCCCAAGGGACTCGGTGTGGCTTATATGAGACCGAGCCCACAATACATCAATAATAAAAACAATAACAACAAGTAATACAGGACAATAAAAATAAATTCATAACAGAAAATAAGCAATAAACATTAACAGTAACACAACGACGTTTAAAAACCTATGGCTGGGCCAAATGTAATAATTAAAATTTAAAAATAATGCTGAGAATAAGCAGGTGAAATATGACTAGGATAGTGTTTTCAGAGAGGGATGGGCGTGCAGACACTCTTAGATCAATAATAATGATGAAGAGCCATCAGGACTTCTTCCTTCCTTTTGGTCCCCGGGCATTTTCTAATCTTTTTCTTTATGGTGTCGTAAAATACTTCCCCCGTTGATTTAATGGTATCTAATTTCCCTAATTTCAGACAGTGAGCTGGGCTGACAATCGGAAGCTCACGCCGACCCGGGGCTTTGAACTGGCAACCTTTCAGTTGATCTCCTCGTTGCTGGTGATTTACCAGCTGCACTAAAGCCCGGGGCAGCTTTTGGCAAATGCTTGACACTGCCTTTTGCCAAACATTCAATAGATACAGTATAGAGCAGGTGAAAAACCCCAGGAGAAGTGGGGAAATTCCTACCTAGCCCCAAAGTTCATACTGTACTGGAGATGGATCATAAGCAAGAGCTGGAAAGACAGTTCACAAGGAGGTGGGTTCACGTTAAAAATCTTCTGGCTCCACTTTCTACATGTGTTTTGACTTGGTGCATGGTGCCAATCTGATTTCTGTTCACAGAGGTCATCCAAAGTGCCCCCACACCAGCCATTCTCACGATACAGTCTCGGGAACACAATATATAGAACTAGCTGTCCCCTGCCATGAGTTGCTGTGGCCCAGTCTGGTGATCTGAAAAATAAAGTAATGAGAAAGTGTTGGTTTCTAATCTATGTAATGTCTTTCTGCTTGTGAATAAACAGTATTTCTTGCTGTTTCTTTGTCAGTGTTGATGTGGAGATTGTCTGGTTTGCCTACTCTGGAACATCCAACATCTCATTGCCCTTCTTTAGGGGTCCCTTTCAAATCTATGATACTATATCTGTGCCTGTGTGAATCATATCTATCTGTCTGTCTGTCTGTCTATATCTATGGCTGGATGGCTGTGTGGGAAGTTCTGTGTGGGAAGTTTGCCCCGATTCTGTTGTTCGGGGGGTGGGAGGTGGGTGGGTCAGAATGCTCTTTGATTGTAGATGAAATGTGAATCCCAGTGACTACAACTCCCAAATGTCAAGGTCTATTTCCCCCAAACTCCATCTGTGTTCATAATTGGTGTATTGAGTGTTTGTGCCAAGTTTGGTCCAGATCCATCATTGTTTGAGTCCAGAGTGCTCTCTGGATGTAGGGGAGCTACAACTCTCAAACTCAAGGTCAATGCCCACCAAACCCTTCCAGTATTTTCTAATGGTCATGGGAGTTCTGTGTGCCAAGTTTGATTCAATTCCATCATTGATGGAGTTCAGAATACTCTTTGATTATAGGTGAACTATAAATCCCAGCAAATACAATTCCCAAATGACAAAATCATAATTTTGAGTGATGGTCACTCTTTGTGTTGTGAGACGTTTTGTTGCCAAATTTGGTGTGATTTCGTTCATTGGTTCTTTTGTTTTTAAGGTACTCATTACGCACAGAGCATTTATATATATATATTGATGGTGTTCACCTACATATTAAGGTTTTAATCCATGTAAGAATTACATTCATATTATTTTATATATTTTCTGGCAATGACATGATGTGAACATTCCATTTTTAACATTGCAGCAAAGAAAGTGGTACCCCAAGCAAGAAATGAGTAACTTTGTAAAATACTGAGTCAAAATCCATTATAATGCAAAGAATTCGCCTTATAATAAGAAGACTTGGGTTGTAACCAAGTTCAAAGTTTCTGGTGAAGGTTGCTCAAATTACCAATCAGACTTTTGTTTCAGATCCTGAGCAAAGTGACAGAAGCCTTGATAAAGAGATCCGGATTGGAATTTTACCAGTTGTGGAAGATGTCTGATCTGAAACTTTTTTTGTCTCTGCTCAGAGAAAAAGGAAATGAACCAAGCACAGAGGTCAAAGAGAAAGAGAAGGGAGCACTTAACTGAATCTGAAAGCACACCATTCAAAGGATTCTCTCTCCTTTACTGGGCTATCATAATTGGGATTGCAGAAAAATAGTTACACTAATGTGGAGTCAGATGCCATGAGACACGGTGAGAGAGGCTCCATTGGAACAGCACACCTAGTTGCAAGGACATGCTAAATGCTGGAGTTTGGAGGAAAATGCCATTCTTTTCTTCAATGAACATTAGAAATGTAAGGCAATATTCTCTTAAATCAGCCAAGTCAGTGAGTATTCATTGAAGCAGTTGGATTTATCTATACATTGACTCACCATCCAGCAACTGATTTTATGTGTCTACTCCTTTAAGAGTTCTCCTAGATTCATTGCTGAGCCTGGAACCCCTGGTCAACGCAGTGGATAAGGGAGCTTTTGCACAATTAAAACTTGTGTGCCAGTTGCGCCCATACCTTGGAAAGCCAGACTTGTCAATGGTGGTCCATGCTCGGTACATCCCAAATTGACTACTACAATGCACTCTACATGGGGCTGACTGTGAAGACTGTTTGGAAGCTTCAAATGGTTCAATGGGTGGCAGCCAGGTTGCTCTCCAGAGCAGTATACAGGTAGGATACAATCCTCCCTGTACACTGGAGTATCTTGCATTTGTCACTGTTGAACTTCAAAACTAACAAAATGAAGTTCAACAGTGACAAATGCAAGATACTCCACTTAGGCAGAAAAAACGAAATGCAAAGATACAGAATGGGGGACAATGCCTGGCTCGAGAGCAGTACGTGTGAAAAAGATCTTGGAGTCCTCGTGGACAACAAGTTAAACATGAGCCAACAATGTGATGTGGCAGCAAAAAAAAAAAAAACAATGGGATTTTGGCCTGCATCAATAGGAGCCTAGTGTCTAGATCTAGGGAAGTAATGCTACCCCTCTATTCTGCTTTGGTTAGACCACACCTGGAATATTGTGTCCAATTCTGGGCACCACAATTCAAGAGAGATATTGACAAGCTGGAATGTGTCCAGAGGAAAGCGACTAAAATGATCAAGAGTCTGGAGAACAAACCCTATGAGGAGCAGCTTAAGGAGCTGGGCATGTTTAGCCTGAAGAAGAGAAGGCTGAGAGGAGATATGATAGCCATGTATAAACAGGGAGGAGGGAGCAAACTTGTTTACTGCTTCCATGGAGATTAGGACGCGGAACAATGGCTTCAAACTACAAGAGAGGAGATTCCATCTGAACATGAGGAAGAACTTCCTGACTGTGAGAACTGTTCAGCAGTGGAACTCTCTGCCCAGGAGTGTGGTGGAGGCTCCTTCTCTGGATACTTTTAAGCAGAGGCTGGATGGCCATCTGTCAGGGGTGATTTGAATGCAATATTCCTGCTTTTTGGCAGTGGGTTGGACTGGATGGCCCATGATGTCTCTTCCAACTCTTTGATTCTGTGATTCTATGAATCTGCCTGTTGAATCAGCTCCAATGGCTGCCAGTCTTCTATAGAGTACAATTCACAGTGCTCGCTTTAGCCTATAACGCCCAAAACTAGGAGTCCTCAAACCAAGGCCTGAGGGCCATATACAGCCCTCCAAGGTCATTTACCCGGCCCTCGCTCAGAGTCAACCTAAGTCTGAAATGACTTGAAGGCACACAATAACAACAACAATCCTATCTCATCAGCCAAAAGCAGGCCCACACTTCCCATTGAAATACTAATAAGTTTATATTTGTTAAAATTCTTCTTCATTTTAATTATTGTATTGTTTTAAAGTGGTTTTTTGTACTACAAATAAGGTATGTGCAGTGTGCATAGGAATTCATGGGTTTTTTTTCAAATTATAATCTGGCCCTCCAACAGTTTGAGAAACTGTGAACTGGCCTTCTGTTTAAAAAGTTTGAGGACCCCTGCCCTAAACGATTCCAGCCCTGCTTACCTGCGCGAACGTGTTATGAACCCAAAGAGGTTCCTGTTCTTTTGTGCAGAGTGTTCAAGGAATAGTAAGGTAGTTTAGACCAATGAGACACTTTAGAGATCAAATTTGGTTTTGACGCTATTCATGTAACATTTATTTAAATACAATTGTCACAGAATCACATCAAGGGAGAGATCTCATAATTTAAGATCATCTGGGGAGTCCCTGGTCTTGCTCCCACCAACGCAAATGCGCCTGGCGGGAACGAGAGACAGTGCCTTTTGGCTGTGCCCCTGATAGGACAGAGACAGACAGAACATAATGGAGGTATGTTGTGTCAACATCCAACTTTTTTTTTGGCAACTTGGAGGTTGTGTTCGAATCCAGCCACAGGGGGTGCTGTCGCTCTATCCTTAATAATAATAATAATAATAATAATAATAATAATAATAATAATAATTTATTTATACCCCGCTACCATCTCCCCAAGGGACGGTGTGGCTTACATGAGGCCGAGCCCACAATACATCAATAATAAAAGCAATAACAACAAGTAATACAGGACAATAAAAATAAACTCATAACAGAAAATAAGCAATAAACATTAACAGTAACACAACGACGTTTAAAAACATTCACGCATACTCACGCGCACACAGGCCTCCTCCGGTGAAGATGATCAGTCTTTTCCAAGGAGGTGCGGACGCTCCATTACCATGGAGGTGCGGACGCTCCATTACCAAGCATGCATGTTCTTGGGGTCCCCTGCATTTATACGCCAAAATCCATTTTTCTTCTTTTAATAATCAGGCTGTTCTGTCCCTTTCAAGTCCTTGTTCTTTTCAAGTTCAGGACATCCACATTCCAGGCCACATGACTTATGGGGTACACCTGCACACTCCTTACATGCTCAGTCACACACCTTATTGTCCATTGTTGTTCAGCTATGACTTACTGCCTCCTCGCTTTGACTGCCAACGCCGTCCCATATCATGCTTTGCGAGAACTCCATGTTGGTTTTTCTTTAGGCCTGTTTCTTCTGCCCTTCTACATGCATTCAAACATTCATTCTTTACAAACGTATCTCCTTCTATGATGCACTTTGGAGGTTAAGATCTTCTGGGGAGGCCCTGCTTTTGGTCCCACCTCCTTCACAGTTGTGGTTGGTGAGATGAGGGACAGGGCCTTCACAGTGGTGGTCCCTCATCTATGAAATTGCCTCCCCACAAAATTAGATCAGCCCCTTCTCTCCTTCCAGACCTCCAGGAAAAAGTTAAAATTTAGTTATGGGACCAAGCCTCTGGTCAGTAACTTTGAACAGTTCAATAAGTGATTACAAAATAATACAATGATGAATGGAGCGGCCCTGGATTATGATTTGGATTACATGATTTTAATTGATGTTCTAATGCTTGATGTTTTTAACTGTTTGGATTTTAATGTGTTTATATTATTAATATGTATATTTGTGGCATCAGAAATTCACACATTTGCAAGACATTTGGTGCAATTCAAGGGACAAAAGATACATAATTATAAAAAACATAATTTACACAAATGGGGGGGGGGGGAGAGAAAGGCACAAATAATCATGCAGTTGGAAAAAAATGATTATAGAAAATGCATTTGAATACCATGAAAAAGAAGAGAAAAAAGTCACAACCTTTTGGAAATAAAGGGGGGGGGGGGAGGGACCAAAAAAGAAATTCCTAAAAATATGCTATTAGTGGGACAATTTTTCAGATCACTGCTGATAAATTTCATATGGAAATCTCATCCTATTTACCAGGACATGTTCTAGGAAAAGAGAGGTTAGTTCAGAAGAGTTGGAAGATGAGCAGTTTTGCACTGTAACTTTCCAGCTCTTCTCACAAAATTCCTGGAGATAACTCTGAGCTCTTCCCAAGACCTTAAAAAACACAGAAAAAAAACCCCAAAATAATCTTTTAATGCAAGAAAAGACACATTTCAATACATTTGTTCATCCCTGGTTGACCAAGTATGAGCCTACAAGTCAGTGGAGAACCTATATGCTAGTCTTCTCCCAACCAAGGCTTCTCCCGTTGTCATATTACTTCCAGATTCTTACATCATTATTACATACTACAAATTTAGATTTACATATTTTTTTGTACAATCCTCATCATCCTAGGCCACTAACCAAATTGGTTAGTGCTGATGTTTATTGTAGTTCATTTCGCTGGTTAAAACTATTGTTCATTATGGGCCATATTGGGCCAAGATCTATCTCTAAAAGTTCCAATAAATGCGGAGGACCTCAACGAGAAGTAGTGTCCATATGAATTTGGGGAAAACAAAATAGGACTTGATATTTCTGTACCATCTTCACACTTTTTCATGGATTTCGTGTTTTCACTTTCACTACTAGTCAACTTTTGAAAGGGCTTGTTAGTGAATATGGGCCATTTTGCCATCGACAGTACATTGGCCCCTTTAGTTTCTGGTGTGTCCCACATACAAAGTCACCTTCCTGTTTTATACTAGCAGGATCTACTGCATTTTCCCCTTTCCCATTTTAACTCTGTGATCTTTCTAATTGTTTTAATAAAACCTAAGATCCTGGCTTAGCTTCAAGATCCTCCACTCTCTCTCTCTCTCTATCTGTCTCTCTCTCTCAGAAACACACACACTTCCTTCCTGAAACATATTAGTATATACTGTCAGGACAAAACTTCCCTCTGTTTGATCACTCCTAATTTACATTTTTAATAGCCCCCATTAGACAGCCTCTGAGCTAATTAGCCAAACATCTGTAATAGAAGGCTCCTCTTTCCTGTTTTCTGAACTAAGAAAGTAATGGCTGAAGCGCTACTAAAACAATTAAGTAATACGAAAAATACACTGCAAAGATTGGCAATCGAGCCAGCCCCATAAATCACTTCTATAATGACTCGTTGTTCAAAATGTTTAATTAGAGAGAAGTTGGGAGAGGGGGGTTCCTATAAAATATTTCCGTAGGCTAGGAAAAGAAGGGGAGGGTGTTCTGGGATGGAGAGAAGTAGCAAATAATTACAGCTGGCAATCCAGGGTAGGAGTGCAAGAAAGTTAGGAACGAGATCCATCATCATGCCTACCCAACTTTACGCATTGTAACAGGAAGTCATTTCACTTTTCTTTGATTAAAAAGACATTTTTTGAAGCTCTGGAGTTGTACAAGTTCAAGGCTTATGAAAATAGGGAATAAACCCAGCAGCAGCTCTACTCCCATGAACTATCTTGTGCCTAACCCTTTAAAAATTGTATCAATTTGATCATTTTTGTGTAACTTGTATCTTTCAAGCTGTGTACTTATATGAATGTATATAAACGGCTTCTTAGAAATAGTATACATCAAAATGTAACCTAGAAACAGCCACCCCTCTGTGACCTTGTTTAGATAATCTCCTGGGAATGAAAAAGGTTGTGCAAATCCCTCTGGCTGTTTCCCAAGCCATAATCATCAGACTCAAAGAATCTCTTATATACCAGCCAGATGAGCCCAAAATGTTTGTACAATGCACATGAAGCTGAGAGTCTGCTACTCCTTCATGGAAATAGAAGCTTAGAGTATTTATTTATTTATTTATTTATTTAGACCATTTCTACCCCGCCCTTCTCACCCCCGAGGGGGGACGTAGGGCGGCTAACACAGGCAGCTATTCAATGCCAACAGTATCAAAACAACAATATAAAACAGCGATATAAAATCCATTACATAACAATGAAGCAGTGATATTAATTAAAATTACATAACCACATAGAACAGATCACATAATCACAGGTCATAAAGCCATTTCCAATTTTCAAACAATGCTATTGTCCAAGTTCAGTACCTAAAGTGCTGTTGTGTCCACTAGCCAAAGGCCTGGCTCCAAAACCACGTCTTTAGTTTTTCCCTAAAAGTAAGGAGAGAGGATGCTGATCTGATCTCGCTGGGGAGTGAATTCCCTGAGTCGCCTGCGGGCTGATATGGGCGAGATATAAGTGATGTAAATAAATAAGTAAATAAATTCCATAAGCAGGGGGCTACCACTGAGAAAGCCCTGTCCCTGTGGGGACAGACGCGATTAAGACGCTGGTGGGACTGAGAGCAGGGCCTCCCCAGTAGATCTTAAATTATGAGGTGGAATGTAGAGAGAGATATGTTCAGATAAGTAAGCTAGGCTGGAGCCATATAGGGTTTTTTTATAGGCCAAGACCAACACTTTGAATTGTGCTCAGAGGTGGACCAGCAGCCAGTGGAGCTGACGCAGCAGGGGGGTGGTATGCTCCTTGTATGGTGCTCCGGTGAGTAATCTGGCTGCTACCCGTTGGACTAGTTGAAGTCTCCAAACAGTCTTCAAAGGCAACCCCACGTAGAGTGTGTTGCAGTAATCTATTTGGGATATAACCAGAGCAAGGACCACCATGGCCAAGTCAGACTTCTCAAGGTACGGGCGCAACCGGCGCATAAGTTTTAACAGTGTAAAAGCTCCCCTGGCCAACGCCGAGACCTGGGGTTCCAGGCTCAGCGATGAATCCAAGATCACTCCCAAGCTGCGAACCTGCGTCTTCAGGGGGAATGTAACCCCATCCAACACAGGCTGTAACCCTATGCCCTGTTCAGCCTTTCGACTGACCAGGAGGACCTCTGTCTTGTCTGGATTCAATTTCAATTTGTTCTCCCTCATCCAGTCTGACACAGCATGTATATATGTACATTTGTATGTACATTTGTTGACTCTATCATTGATAGCCAAGTCCTTGATTACTTAAAAACAGCACCTTTGTCTCATGAATCCTCATGTAAGCCGCACCGAGTCCCTTGGGAAGATGGTAGCGCGGTACAAATAAAGTTAATAAATAACTAAATTAATAAATTAATGTTGCACCTTTGTTTTCTGAGTTTCTTTCATAGAATCATAGAATCAAAGAGTTGGAAGAGACCTCATGGGCCATCCATTCCAACCCCATTCTGCCAAGAAGCAGGAATATTGCATTCAAATCACTCCTGACAGATGGCCATCCAGCCTCTGTTTAAAAGCTTCCAAAGAAAGAGCCTCCACCACACTCCGGGGCAGAGAGTTCCATTGCTGAACGGCTCTCACAGTCAGGAAGTTCTTCCTCATGTTCAGATGGAATCTCCTCTCTTGTAGTTTGAAGCCATTGTTCCGCGTCCTAGTCTCCAGGGCAGCAGAAAACAAGCTTGCTCCCTCCTCCCTGTGGCTTCCTCTCACATATTTATACATGGCTATCATCACATCCCCTCTCAGCCTTCTCTTCTCCAGGCTAAACATGCCCAGCTCCTTAAGCCGCTCCTCATAGGGCTTGTTCTCCAGACCCTTGATCATTTTAGTCGCCCTCCTCTGGACACATTCCAGCTTGTCAATATCTCTCTTGACTTGTGGTGCCCAGAATTGGACACAATATTCCAGGTGTGGTCTAACCAAAGCGGAATAGAGGGGTAGCATTACTTCCCTAGATCTAGACACTAGGCTCCTATTGATGCAGGCCAAAATCCCATTGGCTTTTTTTTTTTTTTTGCCGCCACATCTTTGTTTGACATGGAACTGGACATTTGAGCTAACAAAAACCCATTAGCATATCTGTTTTCCCCAGACTGGGCCCTCCCAGTGGACATCTTTGCAGATTATATTTCCCTCAGTTTAGCCAATCTTTGGCTGCCATTCTCCCTGCCAAAGGAATCCCTGCCTAGAGATGGCAATGTCCACAAAGCTCCCAGCCAGAGGAGATGGGTATGTTTATCTTGTTTAGTAGATTTAGAGTCAGCAGTGAGCCATAGCAGTTAATGCATGTTAGACCGAATTAATGTTACAGTGAAGATGCAGCTAGAAAACAAGTTGTCTACATTTCAATGAACAGAGAGAGATATTGCACCTCTTATTTATAAAGGAATCTCTTATTTTCCAACATTTGTCATAGCACCATAGACAGTGTCATAATTTCCAGTCTTTACTGATGAGGTTCACAATAGAGTGTGCCTCACAGCATTTTGGACAGTAATTCTCCTCTTAAAGTCAATCTTCTTGTTCTAATAGCCATATCTTGCACAGAAAGAAATAAAGGATTGCAGAGGCACTTGAGTATGAAGGTTTATGAGGTCAGGGTCTTGCAGCTCACTCAAGGGCAAGAAGGTCCCTGCAAAGAGCCCGAACTGAGCTGATGAGCATTTTGATTGAGAGCACATGCATATTGTAGAATTAATGCAATTTGACACTACTTTAACTGCTTTAGCTCCACACTATGGCATCATGGCTAGACTTGTAAAAACTATAACTTGCATGATGCCAGAGTGTTGATGTCCCACCAAACTACAACTTCCAGAATACAGAAGCATTGAGTCATGGTAGTTAAAGTGGTACCATCTGCATTATACAGTGCAGAAGTACCCAAAGAAGAAGGTAGACTCTGCGTGGAAGTAGAATCTACCTTTGTATTTATTTGTTGTGTCAGAGCAACCAGTCTATTATATTACATTTCTAACAGAACAAAGCAAACAAACAGACAAAATACAAAATTTGTGAGTTTGCTAGTTGGATAAATGTCCTTTGACCAGTATCTGGCCACTTGGAGTGCTTCCGGTGTCGCTGCAAGAAGGTCCTCCATGGCGCATGTGGCAGGGCTCAGGTTGCATTGCAGCAGGTGGTCACTGGTTTGCTCTTCTCCAAACTCGCATGTCGAGGATTCCACTTTGTGGCCCCATTTCTGAAGGTTGGCTCTGCATCTCGTGGTGCCAGAGTGCAGTCTGTTCAGTGCCTTCCAAGTCGCCCAGTCCTCTGTGTGCCCAGGGGGGAGTCTCTCATTTTGTATCAGCCATTGGTTGAGGTTCTGGGTTTGAGCCTGCCACTTTTGGACTCTCACTTGCTGAGGTGTTCCAGCAAGTGTCTCTGTAGATCTTAGAAAACTATTTCTTGATTTAAGTCGTTGACGTGCTGGCTGATACCCAAACAGGGGATGAGCTGGAGATGTCACTGCCTTGGTCCTTTCACTATTGGCTGCTACTTCCCGGCGGATGTCAGGTGGTGCAATACCAGCTAAGCAGTGTAATTTCTCCAGTGGTGTAGGGCGCAGACACCCTGTGATAATGCGGCATGTCTCATTAAGAGCCACATCCACTGTTTTAGTGTGGTGAGATGTGTTCCACACTGGGCATGCATACTCAGCAGCAGAGTAGCACAGCGCAAGGGCAGATGTCTTCACTGTGTCTGGTTGTGATCCCCAGGTTGATCTACCTTTGTGTTTGGACAGTATTAGCAACACCATAATTCAGTAGTCTTACATGAGCTGGCAGCATGCAGAATCCTCTCGTTTCCTCCTGCTGTCAAGAAAATGTCTTCCTGCTGCAAGCAGAGACTTTAGTTTATTAAACTTTATTTGTACCCCACTAGCATCTCCCGAAGGACTCGATGCGGCTTACAAAGGCCGAGGTCTCAATACACAACATAACAATACACCTAAAGCAAATTAAAACAATTAAAACAGTATTAAAACAAGAAAACCACAAGCAATAAACAATACATCAAACACAATAAAACTAGGCCGGGCCAAAGTAAAGTGTACAGAATTAAAAGTGCTGATGTGACAGGTGATATGTAAGGGTTATAGGACAAGTGCAGTGTGCAGTGTGCGGCAATCTTAATTCTAATAAAGTGCTTCTGGGACTTGGTATTGGAGATTTCCTAGTTTAGTCCATGGATGAGCAATGCTAAAGAAAGGTGCTATGCTTATAAAGGTTTGGGTTCAACGGAGAACAGAATCAGAGAAAGAGAGGAGAGAGAGTATTGGAAAGAAATGAAGATACTGTTCCCATAGGAGTGGGAATTTAGGCCTTTATCAACTTGATTTAATTAATGGGATTTCAATTTACCCATGCAAGACAAATGGATGAGGGAAATCTTTGCAGGGATATTATGTGCTATCTGTGTATTTTGTTCCAGGGTTTTAATATTATATGTTCAAATGACTAGGCTCTTTTCATGAATAATGGGTCCTGGAGACTGGAATGATTTGAGATCAACTCTTTGACATTGTGGATGAAGAAACATTGTGAAAGACTTCTGAACTGGTACCTTTTTAGTTTATGGACCTAAGAAAGTACTATGGGCTCGATCAACACTGGCATATACTGCCCTAACCCTACCCTTTTTTTTATATGGTCAGTGTAAACTCATATAATGTAGTTCAGTGGGCCTCCCCAGAGAAGGAATTGCACAACTGGGGTATCACCACAGAGAAGGCTTTCTTCCATGTTCTCCCACAATATATATCTCCTACTAATGGAACCGGGAGCCCCCGGCGGCACAGTGGGTTAAAGTACTGAGCTGCTGAGCTTGTTGATCGAAAGGTCTCAGGTTCGATTCCGGGGAGCGGCGTGAGCTTCTGCTGTCAGCCCTAGCTTCTGCCAACCTAGCAGTTCGAAAACATGCAAATGTGAGTAGATCAATAGGTACTGCTCCGGCGGGAAGGTAACGGTGCTCCATGCAGTCATGCGGGCCACATGACCTTGGAGTTGTCTACGGACAACACTGGCTCTTCGGCTTAGAAATGGGGATGAGCACCACACCCCAGAGTCAGACATGACTGGACTTAATGTCAGGGGACTACCTTTACCTTTACCTTTTACTAATGGAACACAGAGGAGGGTTCCTTCAATAGATCTCAATTCTTGATCCAGACTTCTTCTTCTTCTTCTTCTTCTTCTTCTTCTTCTTCTTCTTCTTATTATTATTATTATTATTATTATTATTATTTGAAACACCACAAGATGAGTCCACAGCAGACATTCTTCTGGCTGTTGTATTGGATCACACATCGGACACTGCCCAAGTGTCTAGGACTGTATCGGCAGATAATGTGTGCAGATCCCAGTAAGGTGGCCTTCTGTAGCTGGCAGATGGTAATTTTGTCAGCACCAATTGTGTTTAAGTGCAGGCCAAGGTTTTTAGGCACTGCACCCAGTGTGCCAATCACCACTGGGACCACCTTGACTGGCTTGTGCCAGAGTCTTTGCAGTTCGATCTTTAAATCCTCATATCAGCTTTTCCAGTTGTTTCTCTTCGATCCTGCTGTCACCTGGGATTGCAACATCAACAATCCATACTTTGTTTTTTAACACGATTGTGAGGTCAGGAGTATTGTGCTCTAGAACTCTGTCTGTCTGAATTCGGAAGGAGTTTGACGTGTTCATTTTCTGTAAATTTTTCCGGCTTGTGATCCCACCAGTTCTTTGTCGCAGGCAGATGATATTTGTGGCACAAGTTCCAATGGATCATCTGAGCAATGATGTTATGCCTCTGCTTGTAGTCTGTCTGCGCAATCTTCTTGCAGCAGCTGAGGATGTGATCTATTGTTTCATCTGCTTCCTTGCAGAGTCTACATTTGGGATCTGTCGTCAACTTTTCAATTCTGGCTTTGATGGCATTTTTTCTAATGGCTTGTTCTTGGGCTGCCAGAATCAGGCCCTCTGTCTACTTTTTCAAAGTCCCATTTGTGAGCCACAGCCATTATTATTATTATTATTATTATTATTATTATTATTATTATTATTATTATTATTATTGCATTATTATTATTATTATTATTATTATTATTATTACAAGGGGCATTCATTAAAGATTTTCCCTGACCCACTTCCTGTGGACGAAGAGCAATGAAACAGTTATTAGTCTTTCTCTCCATCGGTGCCACCTAGGGACACACACTTCTTCCATCTTTTTAAACAACTGTAAACACCTCACTTGTAGAAGTCAACACACAGGTTGCTCCAAAAGTCATGCTGTGACTTCAGAAATCAATTTCATCATCTGAAAAATAACTTCATTGTTGGAAAGAGGTGGAAGTCCAATGGTGCTTGTTAACAAAAAAAAGCTCATTCGGAAAAGCACCCATTTTTGGAAGAGGCACATGAAAACGAAAAAAGGCCTTACAAATTAAACAAACAGAAATAGATAATGATTCTATACAAATGAACAAGGCACTGTGAAGTTTCATTTGAAATATAGTTTGAGCACCCCAGATCTGGAATTCCAAAATCTGAAATAGTTCAATCGTTAATTGTGTTGTGTTTTATAGCTCTGTTTGTACCCTGTCGTAATCTGCAAGGAGATGCAGTTGTTGTTGCTGCTGCTGCTGCTGACTGAGATTATGACACCTTTGTTTCTGTTGATATCAGAGTAAATCAACTTTGCTTCATGCACAAAATTATTTTAAAAAATGGGTTGTTGTAGGTTTTTTCGGGCTATATGGCCATGTTCTAGAGGCATGTTCTCCTGACGTTTCACCTGCATCTATGGCAAGCATCCCCAGAGGTAGTGAGGTCTGTTGGAAGTAGGAAAATGGGTTTATATAGAAAGACCAGGGTGGGACAAAGGACTTTTGTCTGCTGGAGCTAGGTGTGAATGTTTCAACTGACCACCTTGACTAGCATTTAATGGCTTGGAAGTGGCTGGGGGAATCTTTCTTTGAGAGGTGATTAGATGTCCCTGATTGTTTACTCTCTGTTGTTTTGCTGTTGTAATTTTTGAGTTTTTAAATACTGGGAGCCAGATTTTGTTCATTTTCATGGTTTCTTCCTTTCTGTTGAAATATTATTAAATATTAAATGAAATGTTGAAATAATAATAAAAATATTATGCATAAAATTACCTTCAGGCTGTGTTATATGAAACATAAATGAATGTTATGTTTCAACTTACATCCCATTTCCAAGATGTCTCATCTGAGATACAGAGCACTTCGGGTCCCGAGCATATCAGAAAAGAGATGCTAATGCTAAACCTCTACTATATGATTTGCCAAACTCAAAGAAGTTTCCTGTGAAGCCTTCTCCCTGGTATACTAATGTTCTGCATGATGTGGTTCTGTTTCAAAAGGGGATCTTTTCAAAATGCAAAACATCACACCTGAGATACGAAGCGACACAGCCAAGCAAGAAGGACAACCCATAATTTTGTTGATCGTGTCTTTCTCCCTAGACAAGTCAATGGACTCCACAGTCACATGGAGTGATTTTCCTTTCATTCATAAGTGAGAGCAACCTGCAGCCACAAAAAGGCTTTGGCAGAGAGAGAAAAGGGATAGAGCAGGAAGCCAGCCGAAGTTTTTGCTTTCCCAGTGGAAGAGCCTAGCATCATCTCCTAGTTAATTCTATTAGAGCCAAGAGCATCTGCTTTGGGTACCCTGAATAATATACCAAATTTAACTAAAAAGGACTTGCATGATGAATTGTAAGGCTTATGAAATCCTAGTCAACATTACAGGAAGTGTCGGGATGATAGACAGAGAGACTCAATATAATCCTCATGCTACCCTGATGAAACATACTCGGAGGCTTAGCATAATCCCCGAAGGAATGACAGCAAAAATAAGGTGAAAGAGCAATTAGCCTTCTCCCACACTAATCCCAGGTAAATCAGTTTCTCCTTTTCTTACTTGTGGCACTGTTCTGAACACCCCGTAAAATTGAGAGGTGAGGAAATGCACCTTCTCGGCACAAGGATTTGATTATAATTAAGCGACGAGTACCATTTTAAATGGCAGGCTATGGCCCATTTCAAGTTCTGTTGATGGGATACATTGAGTATATCATGGCAAAATATATGCTGTTCCTTTTGGTCACATTAATAGACCATTTGATCTCGCATTGGCTTTCAAGATGAGGCATAATGGGATGGGATTGTAAATGATTTACAGCACAATCCTAATTCAAAGATGTGTCTGCCATAGCAGGTTAGGAATAAACTCAAGCAAAAACATATTATTTTATTCCACTGGCAGAATCCTCTTGTTATAACTCATCTCAGACATCTTCTTATGGATTGAAAAGCTGGCAAAGATCTGCAGAAGGTCCCCAAAGGGAAAAATGGGCATGGTGATGAAGAAGCTGAACTACTACATCTCAAAATCTCTTCAATCTAGGAAATTAACCATAACACTAAACAAATTTAAAACAGGATGGAGGTAGTCTTAAGAAGTATCTAAGACAGTTTGGGAAGGGTTTGTGTTAAGCCCAATTTGAATCAATCTAGAGTTGGTTCAACTGGCTTTTGATCATCTTGATCTCTGAGGGATGTATGTCATGAATGGCTTTTCAATGACTTTGAAGCATAGGTTCTTTTTATTGCAATTTCCAGTGTGAGAAGGTATATCAGATTACAGAAAACATTTCGACAAAGAATGACATTGGACATAAGCCATATAGATTCTATGCAACTACATTGGATTCACAAAGGGGAATTACATTTTCACTCAACATTCACCCACATGTACACACATTCATCCACATGCATTCAAATATTACCATATCCTTTTCTCCCTCATTGGAGAAGCACCTGTAAGGCCAGACCTTGCTTCCCTGCAGCCTGCCAATGCATAGTTCCAAAACTTCCATAACGCCATAACTTCAAAACACTGAAATGCCAAAACTTATTTCCCTAAGAACAGTGCCAAGGACCAGATCTCTGTTTTCCATACAGCAGAACCTGATTCCCTGCACAAAATCCAAGACTCCAAAAGCACACTTCTTCCTCTTTCCTTGAGAAAGAAGTCCCAAAGTGTCCAAAATCATGCTTTCCCATAGCATATCTGACACTCTCTGAATACACCACCTCTGTCCTTCCCATGGAGGAGAGCATGGCAGGTGGACAGACTCCTCAGGACTGCCACCATTTGAGCATTATTAGCCTGAGTCTTTTATAGGAAAATTCTGTTGATGTAGTCCCAAAGTTGTAAATTAATGATAGACATCTTCCATCCTGATCCATCCCAGTTTCCTGGCCAGATGTTTACTCTTCTTGATTGGTGCTGATCTTATGTTGACTTCCTTCTTAACATAAGGAATGTTGCAAGCATTTCCGTTATCACTGTCCCAGTTCTTATCACAGCTTCTCATTAGCAAGTCCAGCAAGCAGGTAGCTAGTCATTGCAGGCCTTAATATTATACTGGTGTTTCCAAAATTATTAGCTGCATCGATACATCCTTCCATTCTTCCATTCATTCCCACACATCATTTTAAATTCACATTTATCAAATTTGCACATTGAATTTCTTATTACATGTACTCTTATGCCCAAATCTTATCGCTATACTGAGTTAGAATAATTATTGAACTACCGTAATTGAATTTACAAAAACATTGATCTACATATGTTCTCATTGATTCAGTGGTGCACTAAATGTCTTAAATGGAGGTTGTGCTACCCAGTACAAGTTGAGGTGTCTTCTCCAATTGGTAGATGTTGGGCACTAATCAAGAGAAGCAGAGGAGATACTGAATTCATATTTATTCCAGAAGTACCTTCTTAACTGTACTGGAAACAGGGCATGGATCTTGATTTAAAACAAAAGCAGGGCCTGACTTAACTAATTAAAGATCACAGCCCACTGGGAAATATCTGGAATAATTTCCTCTGAAATGAATTAGAGATATGAAAAAGAAAAATATATTATGTTCCCTTTTTATGGGTGCTGAAATCTACACATTAGAAATTTTCCATTGTGGTAAGCCTTTAGTATGTCCACTTTGTAATAATATTCATTTTCTTATATTTATCTGTATCCCCCTACCTCCGTAATTGATGTCTGGTTAATTCATTTATTTACCATATTTATAGCCTGCCCTTCTCACCCCAAAGGGGACTCAGAGCGGCTTTGCACATGAGCAACAATTCAATGCCATAAAAAAACAACATACAATTAAAATAAACATTTACATTTAAACCAAAAATTAAAACATTTAAACATTACACCAACTATTAAAAACCACACAATCCATGATCATAATTCCAGTAGTCAATGCACATATTTCGTATCTCATTTATTGCACTGCAGTTATTAACCATGCCACCACAACCCCACTCCAGGCCTTGTGTTCTTGATCTGTCTTTCACCACATTCAAATTTTATATGCTTGGTATTTAAACCTATTCCAACATGTAATCTGTGGTTTGCTCTTCTCCACACTCGCAAGTTGTGGACTCCACTTTGTGGCCCCATTTCTTAAGGTTGGCTCTGCATCTCATGGTGCCAGAGTGCAGTCTGTTTAGCGCCTTCCAAGTCACCCAGTCTTCAATGTGCTCTCATTTGGTATCAGCCAGGCATGTAGCCAAGGGGGGGGGGGGGGGGTTGAGGGGCTTCAGCCCCCCCCCCCCAAATTCTCATGGTGGTTCAAAAGCCTTACTGGTGCATTATTTAAACTGTTATGTTTATTCATATCATGATCTGATCACCATACTCATTATATCCCATATGCATGGGGGTATTGGGGTAATGATACAAAAGGTTTGCTAGGCTAGACCCTCTTTCACTCAGACCCAGCCCCCCCCCGAAACTCAGCCCCCCCGAAACCCCCCTGAAACCCCCCCCCCTCCCGAAATGAAATCCTGGCTACGGGCCTGGTATCAGCCATGAATTGAAGTGCTGGGTTTTATCCTGCCACTTTTGGACTCTCGCTTGCTGAGGTGTTCCTTCGAGTATATCTGTAGATATTAGAAAACTATTTCTTGATTTAAGTCATTGGCGTGCTGGCAGGTATCCAAGCAGGGGATGAGCTGGAGGTGTCTCTGCCTTGGTCCTTTCATTATTGGCTGCTACTTTCCGGCACATGTTATGTGGTGCAATACCAACTAGACAGTGTAATTTCTCCAGTGGTGTAGGGCACAGCCAGCCTGTGATAATGCGGCATGTCTCATCAAGAGCCACATCCACTGTTTTAGTGTGGTGAGATGTGTTCCACACTGGGCATGCGTACTCAGCAGCAGAGTAGCAAAGTGCAAGGGCAGATGTCTTCACTGTTATCCGGTTGTGATCCCCAGGTTGTGCCCATTAGCTTTCGTATGATATTGTTTCTAGCACCCACTTTGTGCTTGATATTCAGGCAGTGCTTCTTGTAGTAGTATATATGAAAGATGCCTCCCTGCAGGATTACAACATATCTGGGTGTCCGCTGAGCAACGTCTTTGTAGACGGATGAGTCTCTCACTCCAGAAGCGATCAGAAATGACTTGCAGTATAAATGGTAAACAGATTTGGTATATTCACTCAGATAGATAGATAGATAGATAGATAGATAGATAGATAGATAGATAGATAGATAGACAGACAGACACACATATGTGAGAGAATACAGATTCTGTGCAATTTCATTACAGCTAGGTAGTGTTTCAACCCAAGGGACCACCTTCCTCTGACAATTATTATAATTTATAAAAGAAAATATCCCGCATCTGACACTAGTCAATTTACCCTGATATAAAATAGCCTGTGTGTTTTCTTTCATTTATATTTTTATGGTATGTAATGTCTTTATAATTTCCACCACTCCACATCAAAGCTGCCAACCGCTGAGCGTCTAAATAAGTAGCATGTGTAGAAAATGAATGAATTGCTAAATGTCCCATTACGTCCATGGAGAATATTCTCGCACTCTGAGCCTGGCATCTTAAAAACTGAGACAGGAAATGAATGGTTTTCACTCCAATGGACTGAAGGGTTTGGCAGAGGTGATTCCATTATATTCTACATTGCAGGGGTGGGCACAGGAACAGGATGCAAACTGGATTTCAGACATGCACATATGAGACTTTGTCACACCCAACCAGTCAAGTTGACGACCAATCCCATGAAACAAATAGCAGACAAGAAGAACAATAATCCAGGTATCTCAAGTATTGTGTTGTAAGTATGGACTGAATAAGAATTAGCAGTCTAGTAAGATATAGATATTTTGGCCACGGTGGTCCACGCTCTGGTTACATCCCGTATAGACTACTGCAACGCTCTCTACGTGGCGTTGCCTCTGAAGACTGCCCGGAAGCTTCAACTAGTCCAACGGGTGGCAGCCAGATTACTAACAGGAGTGGGGTAAAGGGAGCATACTACTCCTCTGTTGCACCAGCTCCACTGGCTGCCAATTAGCTTCCAAGCACAATTCAAAGCGCTGGTGATGACCTACAAATCCCTAAAAGACTCCGACCCAGTTTACCTGTCCAAACGGATTCTCCCCTATGAACAATCAAGGTTGTTAATATCTTCTGGAGGGGCCCTGCTCTCAGTCCCACCACCTTTGCAATCGCGTCTGGTGGGGACGAGGGACAGGGCCTTCTCAGTGGTGGCCCCTCGGCTCTGGAACTCTCTCCCGTTGGAGATTAGATCTGCCCCTTCCCTCCTGACTTTCAGAAAGCTGGTAAAAACCTGGCTTTGGAATATAGCATTTGCAGAATGATGATCGAGTCAATAACGGCTGACCACACCAGCAGATGGTGATGAATTTCTGATTTTATTCTGACGACCTGGCTTTTGTAATTGTATGATATCGTATGATCTGTATTTTAATGTATTTTGTATTAATGTATTATTATGCTATTATGTTTACTATATTTGTGTTGAATGTTCTGCTGTTAGCCGGCCTGAGTCCCTCTTCAGAGGTCGAGAAGACCGGGTTATAAAAGCTCTAAATAAATAAATAAATATTTTGGACTTATGCTTTCTAAGTTCCTAGTTATTGACCACAATTCTGTTCTCTTATGGATGTATAGCTTTTGTTATGGAAGTAGTTGACATCTTTATTGAATTCAAGGCTGCTGAATTAGAGTTGCAAATGACATTGCATATGGGGTACCGAGAGCACACAACGCCCTTGTTACGCCAGCTCCACTGGCTGCCTATCAGCTTCCAAGCACAATTCAAAGTTCTGACTTTGGCCTATAAAGCCCTTAACTGTTCTAGCCTAGTTTACCTATCAGAACATATCTCCCTCTACGAGCCACCTAGGACCTTAAAATCATCAGGGGAGGCCCTGCTCTCAGTCCCCACACCATCACAATCATACTTCGTGGGGACGAGAGACAGGGCCTTCTCCATGGTGAGCCCTCAGCTATGGAATTCCCTCATAAACAAAATTAGATCTGCTCCATCTCTCCTGTCCTTCAAAAAAAAAAAACAAAGTGAAATCCTGGTTGTGGGATCAGGCCTTTGTGGACTGACTTGCTGGCAAAGTTATGGTTTTAATGGACTATGATGGACTGTTTTTAGTATGAATATGTGTATAAATTTAGTATAAATATGTGAGAGGAAGCCACAGGGAGGAGGGAGCAAGCTTGTTTTCTGCTTTCCTGGAGACTAGGATGTGAAACAATGGCTTCAAACTACAAGAGAGGAGATTCCATCTGAACATGAGGAAGAACTTCCTGACTGTGAGAGCTGTTAAGCAGTGGAACTCTCTGCCCCGGAGTGTGGTGGGGGCTCCTTCTTTGGAAGCTTTTAAACGGAGGCTGGATGGCCATCTGTCAGGGGTGATTTAAATGCAATATTCCTGCTTCTTGGCAGAATGAGATTGGACTAGATGGCCCATGAGGTCTCTTCCAACTTTTTGATTCTATGATTCTATGATTCCATGCCAAAGGAGCCTGCTGTCCATAGACATAGATTTGGTGATTTGTTTTAATGGTTTCATATTGTTTTATACTTTATATTGTTTTATATTGTTGTTAGCCGCCCTGTGTCCCTCTGTGGAGGTGAGATAGGATGGGATATAAATAAATAAATAAATAAATAAATAAGATGCACAGGCTGTACATATGCATTTCATATGGAGACATGTGCATTTAGTTGTGCACTCAGTTACATCTTCAATGAGTATTGAATTGCACAATATTATTTCCACACAAAGATTGTGTACAACAATAATACATACAGGCAATTATGCTACACAGCCCCAATGTGGGGTTGGCCAGTCATTATGGTAAAGAATGGGAGGTGTTTTGAACCAAAACTGTCACAGAACCAAATAATTGTTGAACAGTTGGAATAGTCCACAAAGACTATCTAACGTTCACTGTTGAATAAAGGAGATACCAAGTTTCCAACCCTATAAAAGGATATCAAATAGAACCATAGAATCATATAATAGATTCTATGATTCTATTAGATATCTGGTCTGTCGATCAGAGCAAAGTCTAATTTTTGATTTTGGACAGAAACCAACCCACTCCTTTTCAAATATTATTTCCTGAACCAAAAAAGAGTGTTGTCTAGGCCTGGGTAACAACGGAAAAAATTGTTTCTAAACTCGTTTCCTTTTTAGGGGTCCATCGCGTTTCGTTTTTTTAAAGAATTCTGAAATTTTCCTTTTAAAAATTTCGAAATTTACGAAATTTCGTATAATTACGAATCGATTCGTTAATGGCGGGCGCGATTGCGCAATATGCTAAAAAAACCCTCCAAATGGGACAGGGGGAACTTCTGAAGCTTCCCTCTCCCTCTGTTGTTGACTGCTGGTGTGATAAAACAAACAACAACTGTAAAACTTGCACCAGACATGCGAAAATAATTACGAAATAATTACGAAATAATTACGAAATAATTACAAAATAATTACAAAATAATTTCAAAATAATTTCAAAATAATAACGAAATAATTACGAAATAATTACAAAATAAATTGAAAAAAATACTCCTCACACTATTCCTGCATGGCTCAATATTGGATCGTAAGCTAATTTAAATACGAATTAATAACAAATTACAAAATCAACGAACGAAATCGCCCAAGCCTAGTGTTGTCTGTCCAAAATGACTACATGTGCATGTGGCATAGAATAGATCTCACTGACTATGTTTTTTTTTTTGTCAATTGTGGATTCTTCACATCAGAGCTTCTGAACATTTTCCCCAATAATTTTGAATTTTCTATTCATACCTGGTGATTATGGCACCAATACGACCACAGCCAAACATCTATTCAGTCTGCTGTTATGTTGCTGAGTATTTGGTTATCGTATCAGGAGTGAACCAAGGGTACAGTTGTAATGTATTTTAAAAGCAAAAAAAAAAAAAAACATAAACCCAAACTTTGTGTAAATGTTCCTGGAAGCAATTTAGACATCTTCCCGACCCCTGCTCTGCCCAACGTACCTGCTCAAACGTATCTCCCTTTACAAACCACTGAGGTCTTTAAGATCATCTGGGAAGGCCTTACTCTTGGTCCCACCGTCGTCACAAGAACGTTTGGCAGGGACGAGAGACAGGGCCTTCTCAGTGGTGGCCCCTCTGCTATGGAATGCCCTCCCTAGGGAGATCAAATCTGCTCCCTCCCTCTTGACGTTTCGGAGACAAGTTAAAACGTAGCTATTCGAGCAAGTGTTTACAAATATAGAGTTGCTAATATAGGAAATCGAATGACCTGACAATGGAATTGGACAAGCGGAACAATAGAATCATAGAATCAAAGAGTTAGAAGAGACCTCATGGGCCATCCAGTCCAACCCCCTGCCAAGAAGCAGGAATATTGCATTCAAATCACCCCCGACAGATGGCCATCCAGCCTCTGTTTAAAAGCTTCCAAAGAAGGAGCCTCCACCACACTCCGGGGCAGAGAGTTCCACTGCTGAATGGCTCTCACAGTCAGGAAGTTCTTCCTCATGTTCAGATGGAATCTGCTTTCCATTGTTCCGCGTCCTAGTCTCCAGGGAAGCAGAAAACAAGCTTGCTCCCTCCTCCTGTGGCTTCCTCTCACATATTTATACATGGCTATCATATCTCCTCTCAGCCTTCTCTTCTTCAGGCTAAACATGCCCAGCTCCTTAAGCCACTCCTCATAGGGCTTGTTCTCCAGACCCTTGATCATTTGAGTCGCCCTCCTCTGGGCACATTCCAGCTTGTCAATATCTCTCTTAAATTGTGGTGCCCAGAATTGGACACAATATTGAGAATAATGAGACGCTGATGATGTTGTTTTCATTGCTTTTGTGATGTTTTATATTGTTTAATGTTTTTATCTATATTCTGTTCTATGTATACTGATTTGTTGGAAACCGCCTTGAGTTGCCAATTTGCTGAGAAAGGCGGTATACAAATACAGTAAATAAATAAATAAATAAATCCTGTTGGTTCGCCAAACTGAACCTAGAACCGACAGCAATTCAAATAAAGATTCTCTTCATTGAGAGAACAACCCTCTGGGAAGGATACACAAGCATTACATTTGGCATTGCATCCTATGAGTTTCTTTACAGCCACAACTGCTGCGGGGAAGCATTTCCACAATGTTATACTTGCAGTACACATTTGTAATTCTATGACTATCTAACTAACCATATTCTGCTACATGTGTCTCTTCTTGTTTTTAGCAATTTGACTGCCATGCTCTGCATTCCAAATTGCAGCACTTATTTGCTTCCTTGTTTGTAGGGCAGCATTTCATGACATCATTCTGGCTCCTCTAACTCAAACCATGTCTGACTTTTCACATGACAACCCCAAACCACTGAGGGTTTTATTTTCCTTAGTAACTGCTGACCTAATATCACTTAAATTTTGCTGTAGTTCACATCCATCAGTTGAAATGCCCCTTGTATTGAACTTGAATCAAAGATAACAGAAGCCCTTAAAGCAAATTGTGGCTGTTTACAAAGCAGAATACTCATTAGGTCCAAAAACACAAATCTGAAAGCCAACCATGGCAAAACAATGTTTCAAGAGCCTTTACAGCGCTTTAGATAGGAAACTACTCCTATCTCTAAGAGTCCAGTTTCTCTTGTTTCTGATGAAGAAGGCCAATTTTGAAGGACGGATTTGAATGGAATATAAATGGAAAAGAATTTTCTAAGGTCTCTGGAAGTGTTTGTTTTCAAGTAGCAGTGATGGAGATGGAGCTGAATCTGTAGGTTAATGAGAGGTTTGAAGGATTTGGCAGCTCAATGAGAGCTGTTAAGAACATCTTATTGGTATCCAATGGAAGTGTTTGAACAGGGCAGCCAACCCCTCTGTTTAAACAGCTGCATTGGCTTCCAATAAGTTTCTGGTCCCAATACAAAGTGCAGGTTATTATCTATAAAGCCCTAAATGGTTCGGGACCTGCCTATCTTCATGATCGCATCTTCCCCTATGAGCCAGCAAATACTTTAAGAGCATATGTCCAACGAACAGCAGCCAGATTACTAACAGAAGCGGTGTACAGGGAGCATACTACTCCTCTGTTGCGCCTGTTCCACTGGCTGCCAATTAGCTTCCGAGCACAATTCAAAGTGCTGGTGTTGACCTATAAATCCCTAAACGACTCCGGCCCAGTTTACATGTCTAAACGGATTCTCCCCTATGAACCATCAAGGTTGTTAAGATCTTCTGGAGGGACCTTGCTCTCCGTCCCACCTCCTTCGCAATTGCATCTGGTGGGGACGAGGGGCAGGGCCTTCTCGGTGGTGGCCCCTCAGCTCTGGAACTTTCTCCCATTGGAGATTAGATCTGCCCCTTCCCTCCTCACTTTCAGAAAGCTGGTAAAATCTTGGCTTTGGAATATAGCATTTGCAGAATGATGATTGAGTCAATAACGGCTGACCACACTGGCGGATGGTGATGAATTTGTGATTTTACTCTGACGACCTGGCTTTTGTAATTGTATGATCTGTATTTTAATGTATTTTTGTATTAATGTATTATGATACTATTATGTTTATTCTATGTGTGTATGAATGTTCTGCTGTTAGCTGGCCTGAGTCCCTCTTTGGAGGTCGAGAAGACTGGGTTATAAAAGCTCTAAATAATAATAATAATAATAATAATAATAATAATAACAACAACAACAACAACAACATGGGGAGGCTCTTCTCTTGCTTCCACTGCCCTCACAAGCTCAAGTGGGGCCAAGGGAAAGGGCCTTCTCTGTGGTGGTCCCTTGGCTCTGGAACTCCCTTCCCAGGGAGATCAGACAGGCTCCCACTCTCTCAATTTTCTGCAATGAATTAAAAACTTGGCTGTTCCATTGTGCCTTTGATTAGGCAGTTCACCCTTGAGTATCCAGACCTATCCAGCTCCTGGACTTTAACATGGTCCCTTTCTAACACTTCTAACACTTCAATAGCCTAAGGACATGAGCCTCCTAGGCCATCCCTCCGATTGTTGCACCTTCCCTGGCTCTACTTAGGATTAATTGCACTTAGTAATTATGAACCGAACCCAGCATTTCATTTGCTCAGCCATGATATTGCTTTTAATTGTTTTTATAATGTTGTCTGATTTTATGTGTATTGATGTTTGATATTGCTTGTCTTTCGATGCTTATTTTAACCTGTTTTGTTGGACATGTCCCTCTGTAAGCCATCCCGAGTCCCTTCGGGGAGATGGAGGCGGGGTATAAAAATAAAGTTATTATTATTATTACTCAGTCCCAACAAATGCTTCACTGTGATGTCGACATTACAAGAACAAACTAAAGTAAACAAACTCTAAACAAAGGGAGGGGACATTTGTTGAGGATGGACACTCCAATAGAAGGGGACTTGACATCATACAGTTTATTTTTTATTTGTTTATTTGACTTGTATACCGCTACTCCCAGTTTGGCTCAGAGCGGTTTACAGAAGCAAATTAAAACAATACAATTAGCTTTAAAAATAACCATAACGATAACAATAGGCAGCAAGAACAGGCATAGCCTGGGTTGTTCACCCATCAAAAGCTTGCCGGAAAAGAAAAGTTTTACAGGCTTTCCAAAAAGCAAGTAGATCTCGGATGGTTCGAGTTTCAACCGGCACGGCATTCCATAAATAAGGGGCCGCGATCGAGAAGGCTCTATGCCTGGTAGATGACAAATGATAGGTCCAGATGTTAGGGACTGTAAGCAGATTTTGGTCTTCAGACCGGAGTAATCTCTGGGGTTGGTAGGGGGATAAGCGGGCCCTTAGGTACGCCAGCCCCAGAGCATATAAGGCTTTAAAGGTTAGTTGAAAGTGATCCGGTACTCAATCAGTAGCCAGTGCAGCTGTTGTAGAATTGGGGTGATACGACACCTCACTGGCACCCCGGCGAGAAGACGAGCCGCCGCATTTTGCACGAGCTTCAGTTTCCGGATCATTGACAAAGGAAGGCCAATGTAGAGGGCATTACAGTAGTCAAGACTCGAGATGACTGTTGCCTGGATCACCGTAGCCAGGTCATTCCTAGATAGGAAGGGAGCTATTCGCCTAGCCTGACGTAGATGGAAAAAAGCAGATCTGCTCACAGCAGAGACCTGGGCTTCCATTGTGAGCAGCGGGTCCAATAAGACACCAAGACTTTTTACAGAAGATGATGGACATAATGTCTCGCCCTCCAGGGTAGGCAGCTGGATCTCCCTCCCAACCAAAGGATCTCCATCTTCGCTGGATTCACCCTCAAGTTCAGGTGAATGTGAGGAAATCAGTGGAATGATTTGTAGACTGTAAATTAAAAATGGATAAATGGATTTAGGGCAATGAGGTCATAAGGGAAGGTGAAAGGAAAAGCAAAATTGCTAGTGGGCTGGATGAGAAATGGGATTTTCAAAAATTTATGCATCTGTCCTTCCTCAAAATGGGAATGTAGAAACATAAGTAAAATGTGGTATTTTTCAGCTTCAGTCTAGGAAGGCATTTAAAATTAAATGTCTGTTTGAAATAAACTTAATTTCTCCCCTCTAAATAAGAACAATTGAATTCGATTTTTTAGATTTTTAATTATTAATTAAATGCATTAGCCTCACTCTTTCTTTCTGCCTCTGTATCTTTGATCATTTAAATACTCAGACATCCAGTGTAATCCTGTCCATTTCAATCCAACAACACATTATCGTGAGCCGTTGCTGACCATGTAGTTTGAGATAAGAGTTTTATAATGTGAATGATAAGTTGTCAGAAATGGGACATTTCTTCTCTTTTCGACTAGAGCATGAATTACACAATGCAACCCTTGAGTTGAATGGAAAAATTGAGCAAGTGAATCATTACACTAAATGCTTGATCAATGCATAACTTCATGCAAAATCCATGCATAATCACACACATGCACAGACCTGTTTCTCCAATCTTGAACTGAAGGCAGACATTTTGCATCCAAAAGGATTCCAGCCATTGCATTATCGATCTGTTGAAAATCACCCAGAAATCTGTCAAGAGATGTAGATCTACTTTTTGTCTATTTCCTAGGACTAGGACTGATGTTGATGTTGTTGTTGTTGTTGTTTTTGCTGCTGCTGCTGCTGTTGTTGTGATTAATAATATTGTGTCCCTGTTGTACTCTTTCTCCAGGTTGTGCCAGTCAGCTTTCATATAATATTGTTTCTAGCACCCACTTTTTGCTTAATGTTCAGGCAGTGCTTCTTGTAGGTCAGGGCACGGTCCAGAGTGACTTCCAGGTATTTGGAAAGATGAGAAAAGATGATTTGTCCACTGGGTTTCCTTTCCATGCTCAACTGGGGCTCTGAATCCTAGTCTCCCAGAATCTCAATCCAAGATTCAAATTATTACAATACATTGGCTTTGAATAGACTAGAGTTACATATTTCCCAAGTGTTTTGAATGCCAATTACACAATCCCAAATATTCTCATGAATTGGTTCCCATGGGTAATGCATAAGTTTTGAACACTTTGTTATATTTGCTAAAATTTGAAGACATGCCCCCTGTATTACTTTATATCTTGTGTTTGCCATTATCAGATATTTGTATTTGGGGTACTATCTCTGAAAATGACTCCAGAATTTAGTCAGGATATCTGGAGAGGAGAACCTTCTAGGAAAGCTCTCTTGTATTGCTTTAATTTAGGTTTGTTTTGTTCCAGAAACTAAACTATGTTCTTTATATGAGTGGAAAGGATGACAAATGACAAAGAGCGCTTATTATGACCCATAGCTGTTCCCCTCACCTATTATCCTTCTTAATTTTCCTAAGGGAAGGCATATGATACTTTGGAAGAAATACTGTATTAACAATAGAGGCTGGCATTCTGTTAGTGTCATACACAGGTGTCAGTCTACCTGGTTTTGCTGTTGTGGATTTTTCATCCACCCTCCCCATTGAGCTATCCTTCCTGGGGTTACAATCATGCTGTGATAGTTTCACTTCACAACCATTCCCTGGCTGATGGAGCATGAGAGGAATTGAAGAAGCTTCTCGCTATAGACCCAGATGCACACTGATATCATTCACTGAGACTTATGGTGGGTCCCAGTGCATCTCAGTGGAAGATGTCATCTATTTCTGGTTATGGGGCCATAGGCAGCTGCTTCTATGAGCCTTGTTACACTCCACCAGTGACAGACTTCCTTTGGGGTCAACATCCAACCATGATGTTGGGGTTCAGCCTGATCCTGATCTGTGTGAACCGGATTCTCTGATAGTTTTTCCAACTGAGCAAGCTCTCCCTGACCCTGACAGTGCGGAATCTGTTGTTGATGCAGAGGTCAGCGGGGATGAAAATGTTTTGGAAGTTAGCCGTGATATCACTAGCCGTGATATCTCTCCACCTGGGGTTTTTAATGAGGACCGAAGAGAACAGATAGTTAGAGACAGAAATGTTTCCCAGTTTCTACGAAGGTCACATCGTTTACAGGAGAGACAGGCCCAGACGTCAAAGTCAAGGGGCGTTTCAAAGAATAGCTTCTTTGGTTTAAGAGGCCTCCTGCCGGGTGCCTCTTTAGATCAAGCAACGTTTGGGACTGTTGCTGTGCCTTGGCAGAATTCCTGTGTTCCATGGCTGGTAATCCCAGAGGCATAGTTATCAAGTTCATGGTTAGTAAAAGGCTAACAGATTCCTGGTTCTTGTGGCTTTTGAAATTTTGCTCAAGTTCAGAGATTCTACTGACTGCTGTGTTTTTCTGTGGCTTTTTGACTTTGCATTTACCTTTCTTTTGTAACCAATTTTTCATCAATAAACAAGGATTGCTTTTCCTACAGTCCAGTGTGGTGGATTTAATCTTATGGTCTCGTTTCTTGAACTGGGATGCAACACATGAGATCTAACTGTGAGAACAAAGGAGCTATAGTAGAATTTTGTATATGGAGCTCTTATGCTATTCTCAGACAAAAAATTCATCCCATGAACTAAACCCAATTGGTTTGGTCCAAGTAGAATAAGTCTGTTAAGTCTATTGTTGAATAGTGAGTCAGCATGTGCATAAATACAATGGATTCAAAAGGTATACTTTAGTTGGATGTAAGAATAAAGTTAGAGAATATATTATGCTTGTTGTTGTTCTTCTCAGGCATTTTCCTGTCCATTCTGACTTCGAGAGACCCTAAG
The DNA here is from genome assembly GCF_025583915.1 of Anolis sagrei ordinatus. Lineage (NCBI taxonomy): Eukaryota > Metazoa > Chordata > Lepidosauria > Squamata > Anolidae > Anolis > Anolis sagrei. Next base: position 8,251,809 of record NW_026845477.1, on the reverse strand, counting down.
GCAAACTCATCACAGGGTTTGCTTGGAAAAATTAATACAAATGGGTTTATCTTTGCCTCCCTCTGAGTGTAACTTGCCCAAGGTTACTCAATGGGTTTCCATGGCCAAGTGGGGATTCAAATCCCAGTATCGCAGCGTCCAAGTCTAACACTCACAACACTACGCCATACTGGTTCACGATGGGCTACAACCATGGTTCAAAACAATGTGTGTGCTTGGGAGATTTGGTTAGGACTCCAGCTATTTTGAGAAGTCTGCATTTTGGGGGCACCTCCACTTACATTCTCACACCTACTCTTCACTTTAGGTTGAGAGGGTAACATTACATTCTATCATACAAGTACCAAAAATTGATTAGCGCTCAACACGATCCTAGACAGACTGAACATGGTGTATCATCTCTCATTTAGGTATCAAACTTTTCTCATCAGCATGCTTTAAAAAATAATTATGGTAAACTATAGTTTTATTACTCCGGAAATATATTAAAAATGTAGATCTTTTATAATTCCTTCAATTAACAGTAGACACTTCTTGATTACTTTCTAATTAAATCATTTCACTCCAAGACTTGGTAATTACAACAAGAAGTTATTAAAATTAGAAAACATTTGCTAACTCAGGACTTTTGATTATCAAGCCTTTGTCGCTTAATATCACGAAACGGTCTATGAAGATATATGGGCTCACAAAGTGACTTTAATGTATTCAGAAGCAATAATTAACCACAGGTGTCCCTAAACAATGCCAGACTTCTCTCCTGTCAGGGAATTTTCTCTCAAATCTATTGTGCTTGTCATTAGGCATATTCCCTTATTATACTGCCAATATCTATAGATATGGATATGGATAGAGGAGGCTAATTGTTCAAACATAAATAGTGCTTCTGTTCTCTGGGTGAGAATGATTCTTAGTAACGTTACATATCTGTCTATCTTTCTGTCTATCTCGGGATGTTCTGACACTTACAAATTGTCTCATTGTAATTGTGTTAAGCCAATGGAAACATAACATATCATTATTGGAATGATCTCTTACATATCTTGAAGCAATTGCAAAATGTTAGCACTTTGCAAATTTGCAAAATGTTAACCTCAGCAAGATGGAGTGGGTGAGGGATCAGAGGACTTCCAACCCCAAATTGGGAAACAAGTGGTCCCGGAATACTTGGTGATATAAACGAGTTCAAGTCCCTGGGCCAGATCAACTACACCCGAGAGTATTGAAGGAACTAGCGGAAGTCATTTTAGAACCATTGGCAATCATCTTTTAGAGTTCTTGGAGAACAGGAGAAGTTCCAGCAGATTGGAGGAGGGCCAATGTGGTCCCAATCTTCAAGAAGGGAAAAAAGGATGACCCTAACAATTACCGTCCGGTCAGCCTCACGTCAATACCAGGCAAGATTCTGGAAAAGATTGTTAAGGAAGTGGTCTGCAAACACTTAGAAACAAATGTGGTCATTGCTAATAGTCAACACGGATTTATCAAAAACAAGTCATGACAGACTAATTTGATCTCTTTTTTTGATAGAGTTACAAGATGGTTAGATGCGGGGAATGCTGTGGATACCTGGATTTCAGTAAGGCCTTTGACAAGGTCCCCCATGACCTTCTGGCAAACAAGCTAGTCCAACGTGGGCTAGGCAAAACTATGGTGAGGTGGATCTGTAATTGGTTAAGCAGATGAACCCAAAGGGTGCTCACCAAAGCTTCCTCTTCATCCTGGAAAGAGGTGATGAGAGGAGTGCCGTAGGGTTCTGTCCTGGGCCCGGTCCTGTTCAACATCTTTATAAATTACTTAGATGAAGGTTTAGAAGGCATGATCATCAGGTTTGCAGATGACATCAAATTGGGAGGGATAGCCAATACTCCAGAAGACGGGAGCAGAATTCAAAACGACTTAACAGATTAGAGAGATGGACCAAAACTAACAAAATGACAAATGCAAGATACTCCACTTAGACAGAAAAAATGAAATGCAAAGATACAGAATGGGCAACACGTGGCTCGAGAGCAGTACGTGTGAAAAAGATCTTGGGGTCCTCTTGGACAAGAAGTTAAACATGAGCCAACAATGTGATGTGGCAGCACAAAAAGCCAATGGGATTTTGGCCTGCATCAATAGGAGCCTAGTGTCTAGATCTGGGGAAGTCATGCTCTCCATGCTCTAGTCTGTCTTGGTTAGACCACACCTGGAATATTGTGACAAAATGACAGTATTAACAGATTCCAATATGTCCTTCAACAAACCAGAATTGTATGTGTTTAGGCCTTGGTCTTTGTAAGCCACATCGAGTCCTTTGGGAGATGCTAGTGGGGTACAAATAAAGTTTAATAATAATAATAATAATAATAATAATAATAATAATAATAATAATAATAATAATAATATTCCACTTACCTATACACATTTTGCTATTCACGGTATTTTACCTATTTTTTGGGGGGTGGGGTGGGTGGGTGGGGGTGTGATCACATTGGTTAGTTAACATATTAATTTCAACTGGGTTAATTTGCACTTTCAACATTATTCTTCGGTGTCTTGCTTCTCTGAATTTTGTAACAAAATTTTATGTTTTTTTTTAAGTGTACAAAAATGCACATGTTTAGTGAAACCATTGGCAAAAATGCCTTCTGATGTATACTAGAAATAATCCATTAGGGGAAAATTCTCACATTCTGTTAGCCAAAACTGAGTAGAAAACAGTTTTAATTATTAAAGCTTATTCATTTATCTGCATGGAAAAGATACACCTTTCTTCACTATGAATTTTTGTAATCACATGCAAAGTGATATGGAAACAGAAGAGGAAAATGCATTGAAAATGTGAGTATTGAAGAAATTCAAATTCACTGACATGTTCATTCCTTACTCTCTTCTTCATTTCTAACCAGTTCAATACATGAAACACACCAAAATTATTTCCAAATTGCTCAAATTCCATCTTCTGTCCCAAGCAGGTTTTACTTAACTCTGTCTGCCTTACTCTGCTCTACTCACCAATGGACCAAATACCATTTCCAGTCACCCTTGTATCTCTGGACCTTTGTCTCTTCTGACAACATTGCCTGTTCCCGAGACGATGAATTAACAGCCTTCCCCAAATAGAAAAGCAATATTCCTCAGATATTGATCAATCAAAATTATGTCATTCATTTTAATTAGCTCCTGAAAAAGAAAGGGTGGGGTTAAAAAAAGAAGGAGTGAGACTGGAATAAAGAAAAGAGGAAGAGAATGCGAGGGGAAATCAGTGCTTTTGTTTACATACACTGTAGCTCTCTGATGCGTGAAGACACACCAAAATAACTGCTGTTTATTTTACAAGATGGAAAAAATATTGAACGCCCTCTGGTCATAGAAGGCATTTTCTTTTGGGATTACAAGTGCAGAGATGAATTAGGTACACTTAGGATCAATATCTGTTTCTCTTCTCGGTTCAAGATGGGATTTGTCAAAAATTCGAGAGCGGCTTCTATTGAGTGTCAGCCACAAATCCTGGCAGCCCCGAGTCACATACTCATTGGAAGTTGAAATATAAATGGCAAAGGCCTTTTTCAGCTACAATATCTGAGGTCAGAATGCTAGATCACCTTTCTTCTCCGCCTTTAATGAGCTTCAGTTTGATGAAGTGACCTTGTGGGTCTGGAATCTCGGAAAGTAACAGGGTCTTTTCAAACCATAGCTATGTCAGGCCATGCAGAAAAGGGAGTTTGCCTTGAGCATTGGGCTATTGAAATCTGAAAGAGTCGACTGGAATAGAAAGAGTTTCAGGACCTGGTCATTATCCGGGATCGGCAAGAGATAATGGCAAATGGTGAGCAGAAGATTCTTAATTAAAGCCTGAATGTGGCTTGAATACAAGGGGAGGAATTAGTGACTGACGCATGGGTCCTATGTGGCCAAGTGATGTTAATCAATCGTACATCTCTTTCCTGGATGCGGTTTATGAAAAATGAATCAGTGGGGCAATGGTCATGAATGTTAATATCCAATGAATAAAACCAGCATCTGAGAAATAGTGGGGAATGTGACTGTGTTCTCAGTGGTGGAACACACTGGGAGATGAAATGTGCCTTCAGCATGTGTGGGTCACGCATTTGTCCCACTTTAGGAAGGACAGAAGGAAGCCTCAGGCCCTGATTCCCACATCATGCTTATGTAACATTATTCTACATGCATGTAGTTACACATGAGTTGTGCTACACCCTCCTTCTGCTGCATAATAGCATTGTACAACAAATTGCATATCAATGTGCCTTCTGATTTTTGTTTTGTCCAGTAGAGAGTTGACACTGTTTCTGAAATCCGAGTGAAAAAAATAGTACATTAGAGGCACTGGTGGTAACCTATGGATGTGAGAGCAGGACCATAAGGAAGGCTGAATGAAGGAAGATAGTGGTGTTGGAGGAAAATGTGGTGTTGGAGTAAAATGTGGTGTTGGAGGAAAATTCTGATAATGCCTTGGACCACCAGAAGATCCAACCAGTCCATACTTCAGGAAATAAAGCCCAATTGCTCATTGGAGGAAAGGATATTACAGGCAAAGATGAAATACTTTGGTCACATAATGATAAGACAGGAAAGCTTAGAAAAGAGAATGATGCTGGGGAAAATGCAAGGAAAAAGGAAGAGGGGCCAACCAAGGGCAAGATGGATGGATGGCATCCTTGAAGGGACTGGTTTGACCTTGAAGGAGCTGGAGTGGCCATAGCCAAGAGGGAGCTCTGGTGTGAGCTGGTCCAGAAGTTCGTGAAGAGTCAGAAGTGACTGAACAAATACACAACAACAATGGAGAATTGACACAGTGACCGTTTCTAAAATCCTAGTGAAAAAAAGTAGTACATTGGAGGCACTGGTGTATATAGTTCTGCACCATTCAAAAATGTAAAACTGAATATGGAATGGTTATATTTGTGGAATCTTCCAGATTTTCATTATTTTACATCATGCAATAGTATGGAGTCAATATTTCTTACAGAGTTTTGCATTCATGGCTCATTCAGGAATTTCAGGGTTGTGCAAAGGAATGTACAAATGTGAAATGCATGGTTGTAAAACTCAATGAGCCAGGAACAATTACACTATATATGCAATGACATCACATCTTGAATTCTCTTTCTTCAATTTGATATAGAGATTACATCATAGCAAAAAAAAAGTAGAACCATTTGTGGAAGGATTTTTGGCAAGAATAAGTCATTAATAGGATGCCAAACAAGAAGTTGGAAGCCAACTTGGAAGCATGCTGTGCACAAGCAAACAGTTCCTGAAAAACTGTAGCCATTCCAGTTACTGGAAAATGAACTGGCAATCTTGGGTGAATTTGATCTTCAATCAAAGTCAATCGCTCTAATGATGACTATTTTGCTGAAGTTCTAACCATCTCGCTAAAAGCTTCTTGCATATGTAGTTCGTAGCTCAAAATACTTGTAATGGCAGCTTAAATCTTCCACAGTCATATCTAAATGGATGGCAGGGGTCTAATTTTGAAAGCGAAAGCTCTTCCACTTGTTGAACGTTAGACAAATGACCATCATGTGTAATTTTTAAAAAATCAACATCCAGTCATATATATTAACCTAGGAAGTCTCACACCAACATGGATTAAGCCAGACCTGAACGACCTGCGTCCCTCTAGCTGTTTTGGCTTCAAACTCTCAGAATCCCTGGCCATTGGACAACCTGGGAGTTGGAGGCCAAAACAATTGGAAAGCCACAGGTTGTGTAAGATTGGATAAATCTAACAAATGCAAATACATTTGATTCAGTATCCCTCAGTATCCTAAAGGCACCAGATCCTGTCTGAACTTGGAAGTTCTGGTTAGGGATTGGATGGAAGACCAATGAATATCAGGTGCTGTAGGCTACATTTCAGAACAGGCAAAACTACTCCCAAATAGTATTTCTCATAGCAGTTAGAGCTCCATCAAATGGCAGTGTAAAAATTGCTCAGAGATATAAATCATCACCAGTCAGGTAAACAGAAGGAAATAAAGGAATGCCTTGAAAACGTATATGGACCTTTCCCACACTGGCGCAGCTAGCGGGGAGGAGAAGTTTGCCTCTTTCCCCAAGAAGAGAACATCTGAGTTCCGGTGGAACTATTTGAAGGGGGCGGAGCCAGACCCTCTGCCTTGCCCGCCCCTTTCCTCATTCTAGAGCCAAGCGTCGACCCACGACTCCTGCCCATTAAACAGTATATTAGGGTTGCCGTTAAGGGGCTGGTTAGGAATTTTTTCCCCTCTTATGCTCTAGGAGGGTTCTTTTGCCTACCCTATACTGTTGCAAGGCAAATTGGGACGGTGTGTCATTAAATAGGTGTTCATTGTAAACAGTTTAAAAAAGCTAAAATTTGGTGTATGCCCAAGGCACCCCCTTCAGGGGTGAAGGCCATTAACTAAGACACTCACCTAAGGTTCAATTTGTTGAGGTGAGGGAAATTCTAATGGCCTAGAAATCGGAGAGGGTCGGGTCTCAGATACCCCAAGAGGGATTTCTCCAACACATTTCCCATTGAGGTTGCCCAGATTAGGTTCCCTGGGGACCCGGTTGTTTCGCCCTAACTAGCCGAGGGTAGGCCGGGTGGGGAGCTACCTCGGTTTTGCCACCAAGTTCAAGATCCATAGGTTTTGATACAGTCAAAATTTAATAGGTAACAATTAATAAAAGTTGCCCATATTGAAAGCCAAATACTGGTGTATGGTCTCGTTATTTCGGGGGTTAGCAGGCAAAAAGCCATTTCCAGTTGCCAGGTGCCTAATTAGGTCAGTGTCGCCTTTTTAATAACTGCTGGGAATATCGCCTTGTTCCTTCCCTATTGAATGGTAAGAGGTTTTCGATATCTGCAGCTTCCTGCTGTGAAGCATAACTGTGTCCCTACTGTCACAATCACAAATGACCCAGAAATTTATCTTAACAGACCACAGCCTCATTCAGAAACAGGTTTGTCCTGCTGGTGCTTGGGGTGCCATGGAATGGCATTTCCAACCCCATCTTGCCTTCTAGCTATGCTATTACAAGCAGAATTAAGATCTTGTCACTACTCCCATTGCACTGGAGATGACTGGTGGGAGGGGGCTGGATTTGCCATCCTTCTGTGTTTCAATCCCCAAAAGAACAGAGCTCTATCGCTCAGTGGGACCTCTGACTATTCAAGCAGGTTTGTGGAGTCAAGGCATGGCTGTGCAGTCATAACGACATATCTGATGTAGGATCTTGGTGAACATCTCCACACCTATGAAATAAAACAATGACTTTCTCAGGAGACTAAATGCATTTCTCTGTCATAGTGATGTTGCAAAAAACAATAATTTAAAGACAGTGTTAGATGCTATTATGTTATACTAAGCCTGATCAAGCCCATCTTGACAAGGCACTTGAGAAAGCTCAGTAGCTTTTATTGTTTGCTAAACTCTGTTGTTTGTGCTATGTTGCCAAAAGTGCTGTAAGAGCATTATCATGTACCCAGGAATGACAAACAGAAACTAAGATTGAATTGTGACATCGTATGGAAACATCCTCCTAATATGAACAAGCTCTTGCTACTTACTGTATTGGTCATGTAGACCTTTGGCAACGATTACCATGTATCCATTAGAAGCAGCAAAAATACATTTGCTCATGCATTTTTTTGATTGTTCATGTAACTCTGGAAGTTTTATAAAATGGTGATGCTTTGAAATACAGTTTTTTTTCATATCAGCCAGTATTGGGAGTAGGTTAGAATGAAAGCAGTGCTGGGTTTTGCAGAAATCCTTTGGACAAAGATTAATTTATCCCTGTTTGTCATCCTGCTCAAGTTGAGGACTCATTCCAGTTCTGTGTTTGACCTGCGGAATTTGCTGGGGTGACCGTTCAGCCTTACTATACAGTGACCAATGCCATCAAATGGAAGAGATGCAAAGAGAAGATTAAGAGGTAACGCAATTACCATGGCTGGATCTGCACTGCTATATAATGCAGTTTGGACTGCATTATATGTTCAAGGTAGATGCAGCCCATGGTCAAATATTGAAAAGGATTTTAATAAACTTAAGCTTGATCTTTGCTGCTTCAGAGAGAAAAAAGTGCATTGATGCTTTAGAATTAATGCATATCGAAATCATTTAAACTGTCATGTCTCAATTCAGTGGAATCCTGGGATTTGTAGTTTGATGAGGTACCATCACTCTTTGATAGAGTAGATCTCAGTGTGGTTGCAAGTTGTTAAGAAGTTTTGGGAATCAAGTAAAAGGCGGGACATGGTTGGGCATTCATAAGTACATCTCGTATGCAGAAACTTCATGAACACCACAACTGTGAATGACTTTCTCAAGAGACTAAATGTGTCCTTCTGTTATAAGGTATATTTGGGTCGCAGAATGAATGTAATTTGACATCACTAACTGTCATGGTTCGGTGTGATGAAATCCTAGGATGTGTAGTTTGGTGAGGTAGATCCACTCTTTGGCAAAGAAGGCTTTGTACAACTTTGTGCAGCTGCATATCCCATGATGATATAACATTAAATCATGGCAGTTAAAGTCAAACTGCATTCTGTGAGGGTGCGAGTGGTGCCACCTGTGTGTAGAACTTTAAAGTGCAAAGGTTTAAACTGTATAACATGCCCAAACTTGCCTAGTTTGTAAATGTATAGTTGGATTGATTGGTTATTTATAGCTGTCAATCAATGTTGTTTGCACCAGTTATATTGCTTCCTCAGCTCAATTGCTTGGCTCCACCTCTTCCTGGAGGAGGGCAGAGCTTTTCCTTTTCCATTTTACCATCAAACTTTCTATCAGATAGATGTGAGAAAGAGACTTGGCTCTAAAGCCCTTAATTAAGTTACCTCTCATCACCAATTCTAAGGTTTTTACTCTTGGGACTCATACTTCATATCCAGATTGCCCTGGACAACGTTGAGGAGACCCAAGCGCCTTCAAACCAGTCCTTTGGCATCAAAAGGAAGACTCTGTGCCTTCAACATAGGCCATTGGACTGGGGGTTGTGTTTGTTCCGACCTTCACAGCCATTGAGAAAAGAGGGAACAGGAAAAGCTTCTCAGCTGCGAAATCTCCTTGGACCCAAGACAACCAGAGACTGTAATGTATATTTCCTTTACCCCTTTGAAACTTCCAGCTTATTGCCTTAAAGGGATAACTCTTTGTGAACAATAAAACCTATTTTGAGTTATCTACAGTGTTTTGGTCCTTGGGAGTTCCAGTTCTCTAAAGGAAGGCAAGAAGCAATCCCCTGGGGGAAAGATGTGACGTTTATGTCTCTTTCACTAAGAGTTATAGCCCCCAGGTGCGACGGCACAATTCATTTTACAGGCTAGATGCATCCATAGTAGCACATGGCTTCAAACTGAAGAGGTGCAAATACAGTGCTTAGATAATTGCTCTTCCTCCTCAAAATGAGGGTGAAGAAAGTGCTTCGCTCCCTTCCAGTGAAGAGAAAGCATATAAAGTACTCCCGGATAGGATTTCAAAAGAGTGGGGTCAGTGTAGCTACACTTTCCCCATCCTGCTCTCAATTCCAGACTTGGTCGGTGACCCACCCTCTTTCCTTTTAACAGTGTATTTTAAGGATCACCTGGGAGAGGGGGAGGGGGCAGGTAGGAATTCCCCCCTCCATGTTCTAGGTTTTATTTTTCACCTACCCTATACTGTTCAGTCCAGAACTAATTGGATGAGTCAGCCTTAAATAGGCTATAATGCAGAAAATCAGGGATAGGTTACATCGTGGTGTGCACCTAAGGCATCCCTTTGTCGTGTAGTCCATGAACGGGAACCCTCAACTGTGGTTAAAAGAACTAAGGTGAAGGTGAACAGTAATGGTCTTGAGCAGGGAGAGTTTCAGTCTCAATATCCTATGGAATTGGGATGGAATTATCCATCCATTTCCTTGAGTGGTCATCCTGAAATCAACAGCCGGTTGTAGCGGGGGACCATGGTGTCTCGCCCTTGATAGATGAGGAATAGGTTTTGGATGGCCCCTACCTCAGTTCATATACGCACCAAATAACATCAAGTTTTTTTTTCCTGTATGATCTTTTTACCGTCTATGACTAATGAAGAAGAATGGATTACCCTACTTTGGATTATGTAATAATATGTGCATATGTAGAGCTCTGCTGTGCTGTATTCCATCAATAATTATGTTTAAAATGTATTTTACTTGCTTTTAATCAATTTCTGAATAATACTGTTATTTACTTCTTTAAAATTAATTTTGTTTAAATGAATACAAGTCACTTTGGATCTCACTCCCAAAGAAAGGCTGGGTATAAATTCAATAGCTAACTAAAAGTGTGATGCAATAGTGTGCCCTCCCCAACTTCATTGCCCACAGACAGACAAACGCTGTACAGAATATCATAGGCATCACGATCCCACTTAAGAAAAGTTTAAAAAATGGTTGATGAGATAGTAACATTGTGGCTAATTTATTGTGTCAGAAGTGAATTGGATACAGTTATGTATTTTAAAATACAAACAAAATTAAAACACTTGGCATTATGCTACATGTCATTTGATCAGAAGCTGATCACTTGGAGTGCCTCTGATATGACTGTAAGAAGGTTCTCCATTGTGCATGCGGCAGGGCTCAAGTTGCATTGTAATATGTGGTCTGTGGTGTTCTCTTCTCCATACTCACATGTCATGGACTCCACTTTGTAGCCCCATTTCTTAAGGTTAGCTCTGCATCTCGTGGTGCCAGAGCGCAACCTGTTCAGTCTCCCAGGTCACTTTCTGTGCCTTCTGTGTGCCCAGGAGGGAGTTTCTCATCTGGAATCAGTCACTGATTGAGGTTTCAGGTTTTTGCCCACCGCTTTTGATCTCTTGCTTGCTGTGGTGTTCTTGTAAGTATCTCTGTAAATCTTAGGAATCTGTTTCTTGATTTAAGGTGTTGACTTGCTGGCTGATATCCAAACAGAGGATGGGCCAGAGATGTCAATGCCTTGATCCTTTCATTACAGGCTGCTACTTCCTGATGGATGTCAGGTGGTGTGATACTGGCTAAGCAGTATAATTTCTCAAGCGGTGTTGAACATAGACATCCTGTAATACTGTAGAATGACTCATTAAGAGCCATTTCAACTGTTTTAACATGGTGAGATGTATTTCACACTGGCCATGGATACTCAGCAGCAGAGTAGCAGAAGCGACTTGCAACATGGTGGTTAAAGCACAGTAGAGATGCAATTATTCACTAAGTTTCTGTTTGGTGGAAGCAACTGCAGTAGAGTTTCATGGGTTTGGGCCAAAAAAATCCCTCAAAAGTAGAATTATTTTCGGATGTGGCTTTGCACGCCCGGCGATGCAAAGAGGGACAAGGTGGGTATGGCTAAGAACAGCTCTTCCTGAAAGCCACTGGGGATGTGGCCTTCAGGGAGAGCTGTTCTTAGCCATGCCCACCTCTTCCCTCTGCAATCTATCACCGTTCGCCGCCACCCAGGTAAGGGAAACTGTGAGATTTTAAAACTAACTTTGCAGTTTCCCTTCCTTGGGTGGCAACGAATGGCGATGGATTGCAGAGGGATGAGGCAGGCGTGGGTAAGAACAGCTCTTCCTGGGGGCGTGGCTTTCAGGAAGAGCTGTTCTTACCCACGCCCCCCTTGTCCCTCTTTGCATCGCCCATGCAAAGAGGGACAAGGTGGGTGTGGGTAAGAACAGCTCTTCCTGAAGGCCACAGGGTTCAGTCTGAAACTGAACCGTGTGGGTCTTGTGAGCCTTCTGAGCCAGAAGAGGATGATGGGATTCAGATTTCTGGGCCTGTTTCTGTGCCTGTCTCAGACAGTGCAGCAGGGGAGACAACAAGTCAGTTCTCAAGGGAAAAGAATGCCAGTGAGCTAGATAACGGCCAGGTAGAGTTGTCTTCGCCTGCTCAGCCTTCCCACGGTGATTTGGTCCAGCTGGAGCAAACTGATAAAGAAGAGAGCATTGAAAATAGTGAATTAATGAGGAGGCAAGAATGCTTAGATTGGAGGGTCAGGAGGAATTCTCACTTAGCTAGTAAGAAAGAAGCCAAGTTGGCAAAAGGTCATCGCAATGCCTTCATAATGGCAAAGGATATTTAGGCTTCTGGCTGACAAAGAGAGATTGTCAGTTTAACGTGGCTCTTTCCATGAAAGCTTCTATGGATTAATCTTGGCTGTACGCAGCACGCTTTGGACTTCCTGAATCTTGGATTTTTGGGTCTTGTGTTTCACTGTTTTACCATGAACTCTTGTTTGATCATTGCTTAAAGGATTATGATTCATGTTTTTGCCTGTGGATCTTTGGAACTGTGCTTCTGCATTTAACCTTTGTCTTTGGAACTTTGCATTGCTTACTCTATGTTTTGACATTGTTTTTCCTTGATAAACTACAAAATCTACAGCTCTTGTGTGGTGGTGTTTGGGAAGAGGTGAAGCCTACTCTGAGTTGCAACATTGAGCAAGTATTTGCAAATGCAATGTAACAGGCAGAGATAGACCCATGGAACAACTGGACGATGTGATTGAATAATGATTTCAGTAAGGAGACACTGATGATATATGTTTTTATTGTTTTTATTGACTTTATATGAATTTATATTTTGTATGCTAATGTTTTAAAGTGTTTTTATGTTGCTGGGGGGCATCAAATTGTGCCAAATGTAAATCGCCCTGAATCTCCCATGGGCTGAGAAAGTCAGTATATAAATGCGATAAATAAATAAATAATATATAATAGAACCCCAGTGATTTTGGCCATGAAAGCCTTTGACAATGCAAACTGTAAGTTTGTTTTCATCTCCTCCAGAAAGTAGCACCTAAAACAATGGACTCAAACTATTTGATGATTTGACTACACTAAAGAAATTCTCAAAGACAAAAGTTGTGCAATACAATGCAATAGTCAGCTCTTGGTATTTGCTGCGGTTTGGTTCAAGGATACCAACATTTGTGGATATTCATGTCCCATTATGTACAATAGTATCCTTTATATAAAAAGACAAAATTAAGATTTGCTTTTTTTTCATTTCTTTACAAATATTTTCAAGCTGTGGATAGTTGAATCAATGGATACAGAATCTGTAGATGCCAAGGGCTGAGATAATATCTTATATTGGTTAGGATACATGACGTCAAAAGGTAATGGATTCTTCTTTGTACATAATTTTTAAACAGAGGTTGAGAAGTCACTTGTCAGGTATGCTTGACCTGCATTTCCCTGCACAGGAAGAGGGTTGGGCAAGATGGTCTTCACCTATTTTTATATTGTTAGCACATTTTCTTTAAAATAAAAGGTATGTTTAAATGATTATCCATGGTCCATGGAAGTCACTAGAAAATATACATTCTGTCTCAGTGAAGAACCAAAACTATCACTAGTTTTTCAAGTTATTATGCATTACCAAAATGGGAGAACTTTGTCAACATGCTTTGTTTGGGTGACACATTCCATTCCCAAGATTGAACCATCGTGCTACGCAACCATCTGTGTACAATATTTCCATTGTCAAAACAAACTCTTGCATTTCCCTTTTGCAGGTCAGGAGACAGAGCTTTCTCCATGCCAGTGAGCCAATAGATGCTTCACATTCCCCATTCTCTAGAGACTTCTAAATTGTCTCCAAGTAGGTGACATCTCTCTAATTAGCAAATGCATTGAATTGCGATGCCATGTGTATACACAGAAATTAACAGGGGAATTTGGGCTGAAGGAGCGGAGTCCTTCTGTTAAGTGGGAAAAATACTGTATAATTAATATTGAAAGCAATAACAATGCATAATGCTTCTTATCCTTGAAATTTCAGTGACTGGAGAAATTAGCCTTCTGTTTCCTTGGCTTTCCTCCCCCCTTCTTTTTTTAATCATAACTTGCAGAGGCACTAGATAATACCCTTTAATCTCTTTTAATAACTACGCTATCCTAGATTTCTCCAAGAATCCCCTTTACACTGTATCCACAAATCCAAGAATGAATTGCTCTTAAGATTGACTGACTGGCGGATCTCTCCGAGCTTCACTGATTTACTGATCCACTGTTCATTCCTTCAGCTTCAAAGATTCAGGATGAAGTCTGGTGAGGGGAGGGCAAGAGAACGCATCTCAGCTTCTGGAGACGGCTGCTAACTTCAGCCAAAGTGCTGCAGAGTGTGGCATGTGTTGGAGAATGCTTGAGTCCATCATCAAATCAAGAGTCCATGTAGACCTTAATGCTGTTCAGTATTCAAAGGATACAAAGGGTGGACATTGAGTGGTCCAAACACTGCATATGACCATTAGGATTCTATATGGTCTTCCTGTGCCATCACACCCAGATCCTATAAAATTAAAAATAAGATGTGCTTCTCTCTTTGTCTGGGCGGACCGCGGGGGTCTTTCTTTAGAAACTCAAAAATTCTCAGCAACTGAGGCCACTTCAGGTTTGGAACATCAAAACAGAATATTTATTTCTCAAAGTCCTTGCAGACTTGGCAGGTAGACAGCAGACATCACGATTGTCAAAGTTACAAACAAAACAGTCAATTGGTGAAACCATAAAGATGATCTTTCTTTCTTTTTCCTTCAGTTACTGAGGTAACTCTTTTCCAAATAGTAGAAAATATCCTGGGATACTTTCACCCTAACCCTGAGCTGCTAAGATTAGAAAAAAAACAGATTTTCCCCTCTCTATAGCTCAAGGTTAGCTTTGGAGATGAAGTAATGCTCAATAATATTCAACAACTCAATATCTATCTATAAGTCAATTGCTCACTTGCTATCTATCTATCTCAATTAGACCCAATATTACTCAATCATATCTCAACTGCTATTCTATCTATCTATTAGGGCTGGGTGGTTTCGTTTCGTTAATTCGTAATTCGTTAATAATTCGTTATTTTTTTTAATTACAAAATGATAACGAACCATTCTGGAGCAATTTTTTTAAAAAAACGAATTTTTAAACACGTTTTGCAAATGCTTCGTATTTCGTTATTGTATTCGTTTCGTTATTGTTCTGAGGTCGTTTCGTTATTATTTCCGCATGTCTGGGGCAAGTTTTTTGTTTAATTAGTGAAAAAAAATTATAATATCACACCAACAGTCAACAACAGAGGGAGAGGGAAGCTTCAGAAGTTTTTGGAGGTTTTTTAGCGTATTTCGCGGTCGCGTCCGCCATTAACGAATCGATTCGTTATTGTTTCGGAAATCAATTCGTTAATGTTTTGTAATTTTTTCACATTTACGAAATTTCGTAAATATCGAACTTTTTAAAAGGAAAATTTTGTAATTATTTTAAATAACGAAACGCAAAAACCCCCCAAAAACGAATCGATTTTAGAAACAAATTTTTCCGTTGTTACCCAGGCCTGCTATCTATCTATCTCAATTAGCTTCTTTATCTATATAACTCAATCTGCCTCTCTATCTATAGTATCTCAATTGTACTTACAATGATTTTTTCAGAGATACCTGCCTGACCAACAGCACATCTGAAGCTTTCTTTCTCTACCCTGAAGGAGGCAGGGAAAATTCCAGAATGGAGCCCTCAAACCCTAGGAAAAAGGGCGGTCTGATACTTTCCTAAACCAATAGCTGCAAAAGGGGCCTGCAGGCTGATTTTGCAGACTGATACTGTTTAACTTCCAGGGTGCTGCTGGGTCTGTAGCAGCCCTGGGGAAATGCAAAAGAACACTATCCCATGCAACTAAAAGGTAATGCAAACTATGTTCCTGGAAGACGGAACACTTCCTCACTTTCACATCTCCCAAGGATACTGAGATCATTCTAAGGGTTTTTAAAAGACCTTGTTTGGATAAGATGTTGCTTCTGGGGCCATCATTAGATCCTTAAATATGGTTTTCAACCCTTTCACATACAGCTCAAAACTGTTTTGAACTGTGATTCGAAGTCACCATAACAGCATTTCTGTTGGTAAAATGTGGAAGCAGTGGTGGTCAGTGTATAAGTTCTCCAAGCCTCAGCAGATAGATCCTATGAGTCTACAAAGAACGGAAGACAAATCTGGAAGACATAGAAATATATTCTATACAAGGTGCATTTTTTTCCTTTTAATGAATGATTTTGTTCAAATTTGAACAATTTTTAATTGAGTCCTTTTTTATAATCTCTATACACTTTGGGTCCAACCCAAAGCTCTATACACTTTGGGTCCAACCCATCTTTGAGACGTCTTCTTCTATGAACTGCCATGAACATTAAGATCTACCAGGGAAGCCCTCCTCTCAGTCCTACCTCCATCTCAAGTGTGGTTGGTGGGGGCGAGAGAGAGGGCCTTCTCGGTGGTGGCCTCCCAACTTTGGAATGCCCTTCTGAAGGAGGTTAGGCTAGCCCACACTCTCCAAGCCTTCCGTATACAATTGAAGACATGGCTATTAAAAGCTTTTGACCATGTTTAGAATCCTTTAATGAACATATCTGAGACCTAGATACTTTTTCACTGTGCACTTTAAGAGATTGATTTTGACTGCAGTTGTTTTATTCCTGTAGATATTGTTGCATTTTACTGATCTTATTACTAGTATTATTATTATTGACACAAAAGCACAGTATGTCACAGCAAACGAGATCTATATGCTGGATTTCGTATCACAAAATCACAAGTCAAACACTTCCCAAGCATCTAGGACTGTGTGATGTATTTTTGAGTGATGCGTGCAGATCCAAGAAAGGTGGCTTTTTGCAGTTGACAGATCGTGATTTTGTTGATGTTTATTGTTTCCAAATGTCGGCTGACATCTTTTGGCACGGCAACCAATGTACCAATGACCACCGGGACCCCCTGTGCTGGTTTATGCCAGAGCCTTTGCAGTTCGATTTTGAGGTCTTGATAGCGGCTGAGTTTTTCCTGTTGTTTTTCCTCAATGCGACTGTCACCCGGTATGGTGACATCAATAATCCAGACCTTTTTCTTTTCCACAATCGTGATGTCTGGTGTATTGTGTTCCAAAACTTTGTCAGTCTGGATTTGAAAGTACAACAGTATTTTTTGCGTGTTCATTTTCCATGACCTTTGTGGGTTTATGATCCCACCAATTCTTTACTGCTGGCAGGTGGTCCTTGTGACATAACTTCCAGTGAATCATCTGGGCCACAGAGTTGTGTCTTTGTTTGTAGTCCGTCTGTGTGATTTTCTTGCAACAGCTGAGGAGATGATCCATGGTTTCATCAGCTTCCTTGCACAGTCTGCATTTTGGGTCATCTGCTGATTTTTCAATCCTGGCCTTAATTGCATTGGTTTTGATAGCTTGCTCCTGGGCTGCAAGAATCAGGCCTTCTTCTAACTCCTTCTTCAGGGTTCCATTCATGAGCCATAACCAGGTCTTCTCCTTGTCAACTTTTCCTTCAATCTTCTCAAGGAACTGCCCATGTAAGGTTTTTGTTGTGCCAGCTGTCAGCTCTGGTTTGGAGTGCAGTTTTCTTGTTGTTGTAGTTGTTGTTGTTGTCATTATTATTATTATATATACCTATATACTCAGAGTCTTATACAAATTTCTCAGGTGGAAAGGGATTGTGAGTGGAAAAAATTTAAGAAGCCTTGCTCTAATGGGGAAAAGAAGAGTTTGGCCAAGATCATTCATTGGGCTTGCATAGCATAAATATCCATGGGCTTAGACTGGATGATCCTTGTGCTCTCTTCCAACTTTATGATTCTGTGGTCCTATTCATACCTGGATCATAACAAAGATCCGCATAGTCAAAGCCATGGTATTCCCTGTAGTAACCTACAAATGTGAGAGCTGGACCTTAGGGAAGGCTGAGCGAAGGAAGAGAGATGCTTTTGAACTGTGGTGTTGGAGGAAAGTTCTGAGAGTGCCTTGGACTGTGAGAAGATCCAACCAGTCCATCCTCCAGGAAATAAAGCCCGACTGCTCACTGGAGGGAAGGAGAGTAGAGACAAAGTTGAAGAACTTTGGCCACATCATGAGGAGACAGCAAAGCCTAGAGAAGACAATGATGCTGGGGAAAGTGGAAGGTAAAAGGAAGAGGGGCTGACCAAGGGCAAGATGGATGGATGGCATCCTTGAAGTGACTGGACTGACCTTGAAGGAGCTGGGGGTGGTGACGGCTGACAGGGAGCTCTGGCGTGGGCTGGTCCATGAGGTCACGAAGAGTTGGAGACGACTGAACGAATGAACAACAACAACATTCATACCTGGATGATCTTAACATTCCTAAAATATGGAAATGTTCAAGTTTTCTGGAATTTTTTGACAAATCAAGATGGTGATGATGAAGCAGTTCTGAACTGCTGGTATTAGCCCTAAATTGTGTTGAACTGCTAATTGCAACTATTTGTTCCATTTTTAATTGGCTCATTTCTTCATTTATTGGGATTTAAAGCTTAGGATTTGGACCACAATACGAGCAGAAAAATGAATACACAATAACATATCAAAGTGGACTCCACAAATGTGAGGGTTTTTATTTTATTTTAAAGTGTGTAATGCTTGAGTGCTTTATTATTAATTAACAAACAGTAACATGGCATCTCTGTTTGCTTTCTCTCTCCCTGATAGGAGTTTCACAATCAAATGAGCTCCTACCAACTTCAGTTTTTAATTTCATGGTATAAATTGGGGTTTTCACGCTCGTTAGCAATAAATAAACAAAGGCTTTTTCCCCACTCAGAATGATTGAAATGGAATTTCTAAAGGAATGAGAAATAAATAATTAGACGGCTCTATTGCTAATTATTATTAGAACTTGCTGCAAAATTACATTTCTGGTCTAAGGAAGTTCAAAGTTACAAAGTCAAAGTATCGTCACATAGTGCCTTTGGGCGGATTCCTCTGAGGTCTTTCTCTGCAAACCACAAAACAACATTTTAGATGTTGAGGTCAGAAGCACAGGGACATAGCAAGCATTTTCACGTTGCATCCACAGAGAGTTGTTTCCAATCTCAGGAAAGAAGAAAAGTGGAAATTGGGGAGTCAAGGGTTCTGTTTTGAGCCCAGTGGTATTCAGCATCTTTATAAATATATCAGATTAGGATGGGCAAAATGTAGCTCACACACTACTTGCATCTCTGAATAGATAAGTCCTATTAGTTCCAACAAAGCCTCAAAGGCTCTTTTAAAAAGTAGAATAGTTCTTAGGACATTTTCCTGAACCATGCAGAAAGCCAATCAAATCCAGGAAAACACATGAAAAATACATACCCATGGGATTAGTTTCTATGGTTTTGTTTATCAATGTTGAACACAATATGTCCTCTCCTGGCATTTACTAGGAGTAGGCTTGAGCACAGATACATTTTTAGCCATTTCCTTCGGCTTCTTCAGCTTCCTTGGTTTCTTTGGAAGGCTGTAACAGCAAGAGACCACCGTCACGGTTTCCCGTCCATAACCGAACCACGCAGCAGCCAATCACAACTCCTCCTTCACTATTCGGCTTCCTTTTTATTTTCCTTTATTTTCCTTTATTTTATTGATTCTTTTAATTAAGTGGGACTGACTGGGAGTTGGGGATGTGTGGGATGGTTGGGTGGGGTGCATGCACATGTGTTTGGGGGCTTGGAGAGTTTTAAGTTCTTTTTCTCCTTCCTTTCATCTCCTTCAGAAAATACTTCTAAAATATAATAATTGAATAATAGTAAAAAGAAAACCTACTATCACCTAGTTACCTCTCCTCTAGAGTAGAAAGTAGAAACAGTTTTAAGGAAGCATTAAACCCGACGCAGAAAGGTGATTGAAGTGTGTCACTCCAGGAAGGACTTGCAGTAGAGAAAAAAGAGGGCTTTTTAAAGGAGGACCAGTGTAGAGAGCTCTCGGTTATCACTTGTCATATGTTCTGCAGTTGATGGTGCTTGGTGATGGAAGGGTTAATGCAAGTATTAGTTCTCAAGGGTTTAGTAATCTGTAAGTAAGAGTTCATGGGTGAAAGCAATTAAGGATGGAGGGAAGCAAGAGATAGGTTGCAGCTGGGTGTTTGTGGATGTAAGGAGCGAGCCTTGGAAATGATCTTCGGGAGATAAGTATTGTTATATTTTGGTGGTGGATGCTGCTGGTTTATTCCCCAGGTCTGTTGGATTTTCGGTATCCTGACCTGTCTCCTGTAATCTTGGAACCCTGGATCCTTGAACCTTTGGACTGGTTTTTGACTACAGTATAGACTTTTGATCCCTGGACTTTGTTTATTGAGCTCTCTGTGTTTGACTACGGTGTAGCTTTTGCTAGTAGTTTTTGTTTATTCTGTGGCGGAGTGCTATCTTCATGTTTTATATTTTGGTTTATTAAAACAGCCAGCAAGTAAGTGCTGTTTTAATTAAACTGTTTGATAAAACTGGGAGTTTGGTTCATCTCTACCTAAATAAGGCAGAGCCCTGGCAATGTGACATTCCCCCTCCATCCCTGGGCCTCCTTAAAATGCCCAGGAAAGCTGGTGCAGAGAGAGAGCGCACACACCTGCAGCCTCTTTCAAGCATTAAACCTAATTTCCTCTACAGACAAAAGGGAAAGGATGGCAGAAAGAGTGATATCTTAACTCTGATGCTTTTATTGCAGGTCTTAATGAAGGATATGGAAGGGTATTTATTTATTTATTTATTTCATCTACTTATACCCCGCCCTTCTCACCCCGGGGGGGACTCAGGGCGGCTTACAGAGGAGGCACAATTATATGCCTAAATCAATTGACATCAATACAAAGTACAAAAAAGTAATTCAGCAGTTGAAATTAAAACATCAATACACAATAAATTTAAAACAGTCTCATGCTCAGGTTCAGAGTCCATATATCCATTTCATTCCATTTGTCCTTGTCTATCGTTAGATCCTTAATTTAGTTGCCAGTGTGTCCAAAGGCTTGGTCCCAAACCCAGGTCTTCAGTTTTTTCCTGAATGCCAGAAGGGAAGTCGCTGATCTAATCTCCCCTAGGAGTGAGTTCCACAGGTGGGGGGCCAACACCGAGAAGGCCCTGCTCCTCGTCCCTGCCAACCTCACTTGTGAGAGTGGCGGGGTCGAGAGCAGGGCCTCCCCAGAAGATCTTAAACTTCGAGGTGGGATGTGAGAAGCCCCCCCCCCCCAATAATGGGCTAGATAGGTTATTTTCTTAACCCCATTGATGAAACACAGACTCCCTTGAAGGGAAACAATGGAAAGGGTCTCAGGGACGGAAGGGGGAGCCTTGTAAGTTTCCCATTGCTGCCAATGGAGTGGATCTAGTCGCATTGATCAGCTACAGACCAAAAATGGCTATCCAGCTACCCACCCATTTTCAGGAGGAGTGTGAAAATGGATATGGGGGTCTACTGGTATCCAGCGAGCAGAAACGGATCAAGAGTCAGCCAAAATGTGCACGCCTACTCTACAGTATTCTTGGGCCAGACATGCTTCTTTTCAATATGCTGTACTTTTATCCATTGTTTTGTACATCCATGCAAACTCCAGAAATATATCTATAAGCTAAACATACCTAGCCCCCTAAGCCAATACTCACAGAGATT
The DNA here is from genome assembly GCF_025583915.1 of Anolis sagrei ordinatus. Lineage (NCBI taxonomy): Eukaryota > Metazoa > Chordata > Lepidosauria > Squamata > Anolidae > Anolis > Anolis sagrei. The sequence continues at coordinate 8,230,407 of NW_026845477.1, read as the reverse complement.
CATGGTTTCCAGACCTATTGCCATGTTTGGTGCCCTGCTCTGAACACAGATTGGCACTCCATGTCTCTTTCTCCTTCTGAGGAATGCAAACAAAGTCCTTTTTCTAGCACCCAACAGAACTGTGGAAGAGAAAGAAAAAGAACCATGAGATAAACATGAGTCCAGAGTGTAATGTTACAGAGAAAACATTAATGCCATTCTAGGCTGCATCAAGAAGTCAAAAGAACTAATTGTACCATTGTGATCTCCGTTTGTTGGCTCTCACCTGAAGTTGGATCCACATGAATGGATTCAAATCATAGGAAAAGAGATATTATTAGGTTCTTGTGGGTTTTTCCAGGCTATATGGCCATGTTCTAGAGGCATTTTTCTCCTGACGTTTCGCCTGCATCTATGGCAAGTATCCTCAGAGGTAGTGAGGTCTGTTGGAATTAGGAAAATTGGTTTATATATCTGTGGAATGACTGGGGTGGGGCAAAGAGCTCTTCTCTGCTGGAGCTAGGTGTGAATGTTTCAGCTGACCACCTTCATTAGCATTTGAAGGCCTGGCTGAGCCTGAAGGAATCTTTTGTTGAGAGGTGTTAAGATGTGCCTGGTTGTTTCCTCTCTGCTGTTTTGCTGTTGTAATTTTAGAGTTTTTTTTTAATACTGGTAGCCAGATTTTGTTCATTTTCATGGTCTCCTCCTTTCTGTTGAAATTGTCCACATGCTTGTGGATTTCAATGGCTGTGTAGTCTGACATGGGTTCTCTGTGTAGTCTGAGATATTATTGTTATTATTGAAAGATAGCCAATTTCAACATTCTTTTGAAAGCATGCAGTAGGAGATGGATCACCAAGCATCTCAAGGTGCAGCTACACTGTCAAATTAATGCAGTTTTACATCACTTTATCTGACTTAGCTCTATGCTGCTGAATCCTGAAAGTTTACTGTTTGCAAAAGGTTCAGCAAAAGGTGCTGGTGCCTCACAAAACAAAATCTCCATAGCATTAATCCATGGCAGTTCAAGTAATATCAAACTGCATTCAGTATACAGTGGAGATGCACCCTTAGAAAGAGATGCAATGAATTAAGAGTAGGACACTGTGAATGGCAGGTCTCTAGTCTGCTACTGAAATATAGGTCCACTCCTGCAATGTTCCTTCTAAGGATTCATTCCCCTTTCCCTCTTTCTTGCACTGGGACAGGAAATCACAAACTGATCTTATCGTTGTTGGATGGGGCTAGTACCGGACAATGGACAGTGGGTAGAATTGAGGTATGAAATTTCCTTCTTGTTTTGGGGAGTGGAGATGGTCTGAGCCACATATCTCTCCCCATTTTGCAACCTGCAGTGAATGTGCTACTTGACTTCTGCTGTTTGCTAAACAAGGGCAGAAGGTAACAAATCACTGTGGGGTTGGTGTCAGCCCAACTCAGCTAAATCAAGTTGTCATTTATTTTTGACGCGGTTTTGCCCCCAGAGCAGCAACTCTTTCGTTCAAGAGGTGAACGGAGCAATCAGGGAGCTCAAAAGTCTATTAGGAAAAAATGGCAGGGAGGGTTAGTTATAGCGCCAGTGGTTGCACTTTGTCATGTGTCGTTAACTTTCCCATCCCAGCAGGACTTGGAAAGAAGGGAGGGGGGAAACCCTGCATGATACATGGGTTGCTGGACACATTCGGAGGAAAGGGATTCAAAAGGAGGAGCCTGAGATTTTGGGAGTTTGTGAGGCAACTCTGTGTGAATCTGGAGAGAGGCTAGACTGTAGAATTAATGCCATTTGACACCACTTTAACTGTCATGATTCAGTGCTATAGAGTGCAATGAAGTGGGATATGAGTTCTAGTTTTGCAAGATCTTGAGCGTTTTCTGACAAAGAGTGTTAGTGTCTCACTAAAATACAAACTACAGGATCCCATAGCATTGAGTCCCCTGGGGAGATACGGTGGTATATAAATGCATTATTATTATTATTATTATTATTATTATTATTATTATTATTAGAAATACAACAAGATGAGTCCCCAGCAGACACTCTGCTGGCTGTTGTATTGGATCACATGTTGGACACTTCCCAAGTGTCTAGGACTGTGTGATGTATCGGTGAATAATGCATGCAGATCCCAGTAAGGTGGCATTCTGCAGCTAGCAGATGGTAATTTTGTCAGTGCCGATTGTGTTTAAGTGCAGGCCAAGGTCTTTAGGCACTGCACCCAGTGTGCCGATCGCCACTGGGACCATCTTGACTGGCTTGTGCCAGAGTCTTTGCAGTTCGAACTTTAAATCCTCATATCATGTCTGATTTTCCAGTTGTTTCTCTACAACCCTGCTGTCACCTGGGATTGCAACATCGACAATCCATACTTTGTTTTGTAACACGATTGTGAGGTCAGGAGTATTGTGCCCCAAAACTCTGTCTGTCTGAATTCGGAAGTCCCAGAGTAGATTGACGTGTTCATTCTCTGTAACTTTTTCCTGCTTGTGATCCCACCAGTTCTTTGTTGCAGGAAGATGGTATTTGTGGCACAAGTTCCAATGAATCATCTGAGCAACGGTGTTATGCCTCTGCTTGTAGTCTGTCTGCACAATCTTCTTGCAGCAGCTGAGGATGTAATTTATTGTTTCATCTACTTCCTTCTCCTCCTCCTCCTCCTCCTCCTCCTCCTCCTTCTTCTTCTTATTATTATGGCAATTAAAGTGGTGTCAAATGACACTAATTCTACAGAGCACAGGTACTCTGAGATATGCAGAGAAATTCAATCTCATTGAAAGAGATAGGCATCCTGTCTTGGTCCATCATTGTAAAAATTAGGCTTCAGTGTGGATCTGTTTTAGTCATTTCCCTTTGGCCAATCCAGCTTCTTCGGCTCTGCCAGATGGCTGTAACAGCAAGGGTCCAACCGTCATGTTTTCCTGTCCATAACGGGACCACATGGCAGCCAATCAGGGCTCCTCCTCCCCTATTTTGTATCTTACACAAACTGTGTCTGCTTCCTTAATCCCATTGCTGAAACGCAGGAACCCTTGAAGGGAAAAAAGGAAACTGTCCCAGGAACGGAAAGGTGAACCTCGTAAGTTCCCCTTTTCCATCAATGGGCCAGATCCAGATGTATTTTTTTTTGGCTCCAGACCAAAAACAGCTATCTGGCTACCCAACTTTTTTTTTTTTTTTGGGAGGGGGGGGGGGTACATGAAAAAGGATATGGGGGTCTACCAGAATCCAGCCAGTAGAAACAGATCGAGGTTAAGTTGAAATGCAAGAGCCTAGTAAAGATTGGGGATCATTGTGGTAGAGATGGATTAGTGGTGCATCTAAACTGTAGGATTGATGTAGAGTTTGACATCAAGTTTAACAACCAAATTAGTCAATGCTGTAGAATCATGGTAGTTATACAACAACAATTTTTAATTGATTAGACCATTGGCCTTATCAAAAAACATGGTAGTTATAGTTTTACAAGGTATTTAGATTTCTATGCCAAAGAGTATTGGTGCCTAACTAAACTACAAATCCCAGGATTCAATAGAACTGAGCTATGGTAGTTAGATTAGTGAAAAATGGCATTAATGGAGTGCCAGTTTCTAGTTCAGATCCATTTCACATGTGCTTAATATCCCCATTTTCTGCCTTTAAAAAAAAGAATACAAAATTTGAACCAAGATCAAAATGGAGTGAAACCCCACACTGTTACTGTGTGATAAAAGCCACCTCATTAGGGACAATGCACAATGTGTGTCATACACAATGCATAGGATGTATTAATGCACATCTATATGTAATGTGAATTGCATCAACACACCATACAATTCTGCTTCTATGGCCTTGAGGTGGAAAGAGACATTCTACATCACTTCTTTACGGGAACATATACATGCACGAGACACCAACAAGATTCTGACCATAATATTGAAATTGCACCCAATTTCTCTATAAAATATGCATTGTAGAGATGAAGTCGGCACCATGGAATTCAGATAATGTTGTACTTTGTAGATAATTGCATTTTGAACTGGATATAATTTATAAAATATAAATTAGGTCATTTTGCTTTAAATACTGCATATCAGAATTCCTCTCCAGCCCTAACTGAGGGGTGGCTCGCATTGAAATGTACACCACTTATTTGCTGCAGCATCATTTAAATCACACACATTGTGGTTATGAAAAGGGAAGAAATGCCTTCCATGTTTTTACCTTGGCATTGGACCTTTGGCTATAGTAGAATGAGAATGTGAAATATCAGATGTTGATGGGCTGGAGGTCCCATCAGCAGCACTATCCACCATAGCCAATGGTGACAAATGCTGGGAATCCAATAATATCTGAAGAGCTGCATATGGTCCATCTTGCTCTAGGACCCCAAGGAAGTGGTTCCAACATCCTTGCCCTCCTCTCCATGTCCCCCCAAAATGTGTGATGGCCATAATTTTTCAGAAGACACAATGCAATGAGTGCTGCTCAAATCTTGTTTGTGGACATCCCCTAGACACCTAGTTATCCACAGTATAAATAGAAAAGTGTTCTTTTGGTGCAATAACTTAATGTTCCCTATGTTCCTAGTTTGTAATGGTCAATGCCAAGTTCAACAGTTGTCCTTCCTCTCTCCTGTCCATGACAATAACTTTCAAAATCAAAGTCTCCAAAAGCTACACTCATATCACCATAGAACAATGGCTTCATGAGGTCTTCTCATTCTTGACTCATGGAACATGACTGACAGTTATGAGCTGAAGAAGAAGGTTCTTCTCACTTACCTCCTTGCAACTTTCATAGTATTTTTTTTATTTGTCGTGTCAGAACAACCAGTCAAATTATATTACATTTCTAAAAGAAACAAAGCAAACAAGCAGATTACAGAATTTGTGAGTATGAGAGTTGATTAAATGTCCTTTGACCAGTATCTGGCCACTTGGAGTGCCTCTGGTGTTGCTGCAAGAAGGTCCTCCCTTGTGCATGTGGCAGGGCTCAGGTTGCATTGCAGCAGGTGGTCAGTGGTTTGCTCCTCTCCACACTCGCATGTCGAGGATTCCACTTTGTAGCCCCATTTCTGAAGGTTGGCTCTGCATCTCGTGGTGCCAGAGCGCAGTCTGTTCAGTGCCTTCCAAGTCGCCCAGTTTTCTGTGTGCCCAGGGGGGAGTCTCTCATTTGGTATCAGCCATTGATTGAGGTTCTGGGTTTGAGCCTGCCACTTTTGGACTCTCGCTTGCTGAGGTGTTCCAGCGAGTGTCTCTGTAGATCTTAGAGAAAACTATTTCTAGATTTAAGTCATTGACGTGCTGGCTGATACCCAAACAGGGGATGAGCTGGAGATGTCTCTGCCTTGGTCCTTTCACTATTGGCTGCTACTTCCCGGCGGATGTCAGGTGGTGCAATACCGGCTAAGCAGTGTAATTTCTCCAGTGGTGTAGGGCGCAGACACCTGTGATAATGCGGCATGTCTCATTAAGAGCCACATCCACTTTTTTAGCGTGGTGAGATGTGTTCCACACTGGGAATGCATACTCAGCAGCAGAGTAGCACAGCGCAAGGGCAGATGTCTTCACTGTGTCTGGTTGTGATCCCCAGGTTGTGCCAGTCAGCTTTCGTATGATATTGTTTCTAGCACCCACTTTTTGCTTGATGTTCAGGCAATGCTTCTTGTAGGTAAGAGCACGGTCCAGAGTGACTCCCAGGTATTTGGGTGCGCTGCAATGCTCCAGTGGGATTCCTTCCCAGGTGGTCTTCAGAGCTCGGGATGCTTCTCTGTTCTTAAGATGGAAGAAACTTATGAGATGTCAGGAGGAGGAGGAGGAAGAAAATAAAAAGGAGGACGAAAAAGGGGAGGAGGATAGAAAAGAAGAGTAGGAGAGGGGGTGGCATCCCTCTATCTTGTATTTGACTGTCAAAACAGAGAAAAATGTGGAAGGGATGTTAATACAGAGAGCGTGTTGATTTTTTTGCAGGTTTCAATAGAGAGAGTATTATGGTTTCTGTAAGACTCACATCCCCAACAACATGATCAGAAGCCACAGAGTGGTCACCAAGGATCTGTTTGAGATAACATTTGGAGAAACCTTCATTGAAGGAATTTCAAAGTGCAGGAAAGGTCAATGTGCTCAGAGAAGATTGAAACATCAATGAAAGAGGTCATACACATCTCAGGATTTTAATAAAATAATAGAATCTTAGTGTTGGAAGGCCATCTAGTCCAACCTTCTGACATGCAGAAATGCACAATTTCCAAATCCCTGAAATGTGGACATCCAAACTCAGAGTTTACACACACACACACACACCCCAAAGAGAGTCTCAAAGATAGTCTATTCCACTGTCAAACAGATTTTACAGTTAAGAAGTTCTTCTCAGTGTTCAGGTAAGATCCATTTTCTTGTAATTTGAATCCATTTCAATCAATATTTTGCCTATAACCACAACTGAAGTAAACTTGACTGACACTTTTAAGTAGGAAAGATGGATGTTTTGAAGTGAGTCCAGAGTAAACTAGTGGGGCTATTTTCCGTCAAAGGAAATTTCACACATTCTTCCCTCTTGGGGAACTTTCTTCTCTGAGCTTTTTAAAAAAATGTAGCATTGCGGAGAAAAGTGCAGGTGACATTAATTCATGTGTTTATGTAAGAGGTAAGTGAAAATCCAAGGGCATGACGAGGCCAGGCCGCGCTTGGATACTCAGCAGTGTGCAAAATAATTTAGTTGGTCCGTCGACCATCTCAAGCTGGTCTTATTCACTGTGGGTTGACACTTGACAGTCATTCGGCGTGATTTTCTGCATGGTGCTGCAGTGGGAACTATCCCATTTCATTACACTCCTTGCGGTGAGTCACTCACCAAATGCGCAAAGCTGTTTTATCAGGTAAAGGCGTCCATGAAATGGAGTCGCTGCGGCACTTGTGACAACACTGGGATGGTCAAAGGAGGAAGCTCAAGCCTGGATGCTTTGCTTCTGACTCACTGCTGAATCAGGTGGCTCTGTTCTGTTTGATGCAGTTTTCTGGAGTTATTCTGTGTATCTAATCATGATGAAAGGGTGCGGAGGAAATATACCTCAGTTCTGAGAAGGGACAACAAATCCTTTCATTTCTTTGGCTTGAAGATGTGTGATTCTTCCTATAGCCAACCCATCTACACTTTTGCAGGAAAATTCAACCCTGTGAAACAAAGAGCTTTTCAGCAGTGGAACTCTCTGCCTTGGAATATGGTGGAAGCTCCTTCTTTGGAGCCTTTTAAACAGAGGATGGATGGCCATTTGTTCAGGGTGCTTTGATTGTGCTTTTCCTGCATGGCAGGGGGTTGGACTAGATCAGGGGTAGGGAACCTTTGGCCCTCCAGCTGTGGTGGACTTCAACTCCCACAATTCCTTGAGGCTCGGCATTCGCCCCAAAGGCTTACCTTGGCCCAATGCCGAGCCTCAAGGAATTGTGGGAGTTGAAGTCCACCACAGCTGGAGGGCCAAAGGTTCCCTACCCCTGGACTAGATGTTCCATATGATCTTTTCCAACTCTAATATTGTATTATTCTATAACAGTGTTTCTCAACCTTCTTAATGTTGTGATCTCTTAATACAGTTCCTCATGTTGTGGTGACCCCCCCCCCCAGCATAACATTATTTTTGTTGCTATTTCATAACTGTAATTTTGCTACTGTTATGAATTATAAATATTTGATAAGTAGGATGTATTTTCATTTACTGGACCAAATTTGGCACAAATACCCGGTACGCCCAAATTTGAATACTGGTGGAGTTGGGGTTGATTTTGGGTGGGTGGGTTGATTTCGTCATTTGGGAATTGTAGTTTCTGGGGTTTATAGTTCACTTACAATCAAAGAGAATTCTGAACTCCAACAGCAATTAAATTGAACAAGACTTTATACACAGAACCCCCATGATCAATATAAAATACTGGAAGGGTTTGATGGGCATCGACTTTGATTTTTGGAATTGTAGTTCACCTACATCCAGAGAGCACTGTGGACTCCAACAATGATAGATCTGGACCAAACTTGGCACAAATACTCAATATGCCCAAATGTGAACTCTGGTGGAATTCAGGGGAAAATAGACCTTGACATTTGAACTCCACCAATGACAGAATTGGCCCAAATTTCCCACATGGAACCCCCCTGACCAACAACAAATACTGTGTTTTCTGATGGTCTTTGGTGACCATGCAACACCATGGTAATCTGGGAGGAAACATCACTGCCCTTTAGCTAATGGGTTTCAGTATCCTCTCACAATGAGTGATAGGACTGAACCCTAAACCAGAAATTCTGCCCAGTCAATTCTCAGGACCCATACTACATTTGCCTGCATTGGAATAAGGGGCTCCTATGGTTGAAGTACATCCCCATGCATTATGTGAGACCAGCAGAAGATCAATCCTGTGGTTATAAAGGGCATAACAAAACAAAGGAAAATGAAATGCAGAGGCACACCTATCCCCTATCCTAATATTATTTACAGAAAAATATAAGCCAGTTAATAAAAAAAAGTGTCTCCCACATCTGGGTCTTCATAGCCACCCCTCTATCCTTATAGATAGTAGCAAAAACACAGAGGAGGGTAGAGGTTTGCTCTAGATGGTAAGACCAAATATAATTGTTTTAAATCAAATGAGGGTAGTTTTTTTCTACTGAACATCTTATGGACATTTTTGATGGTATATGTGGACTGACAATGAAACCAATGTTTTGGAGAGATAATGGGGGCTCTTTCTCTTGATGCTAGAGATAGCTACTTTTAGGGGGCAGCCTAGTGGAAGTTCTTGCCCTGAGCAGGAGATTGGACCATATGGTCCCATTCCACTCCATATTCTATAATTTTATCAGGGCCTACTGAAAACAAATTATCCCTTTTTGTGCCAGCTGTTAACACATTATAAATTTCATTTGTTTGTTGATAGGGTAAATATTCTACACTTTTGAACAGTTTCACAGACATCTAAGAACTTATACGTCATGGTCATGGTGTCAGAACTGTCAAAATTACTCCTGTGTCCATGTACCCATAGACATGAGAAACACATTTTTTGAAATTATGTTTTATCCCATTGAAGATCTAAATCACAGGGGGGAAAAATCTAGGCCTAAGAATTCTGATTTACTTTTACTTTTTTGAGATGACATTTTCCTCTCGTCCCTTCATCGGATGGCATTTAGAGCACTTGACACCATGGATTCTATGACAAATCAATTAAAACTAATTAAACAACAGACAAACAGTCAGTGAGAAAAAGAGATCAGAAGGAATTATGATAACCTAATCCAGCTCAAAACTGTCTCTTCAAATTCAGACTTTTTTCTTTGCTGCTCTTTAGAATGGAAACACTATAGTAGACAGGTGGCATGTCATTATAACCAGAAGCATTGTTTTGCCTTTTGACATATTTAAAAAGGTGGGGGCAGAATTAATGGGGCTTTGGATGTTGAAGGAGTTACACAAGCAGGTTTACCTGGAGGGAGTAGGTTGGTAAGGTAGGTGGGACTTGTTTGGATTTACAGCTTGAATAGTGTAGTGGTTTCAGTGTGAAGCTATGGGTCAGGAAAACAGGGGTTTATTCCCCACTGGACCTCAGGTATGCTTTTCACTCTCAGCTTCAGAAAATGGCATGTTAGGTTCTCCTTAAAGTCACCATAAGTCAAAAATGACACCAAGGCACACAACAACAATAGTGAAGCAACCACCTCAGACATATGTCTTTCCTTCTTGGGTCCTCTTGGCATTCTTTGGAAGCTTTTAAACAGAGGCTGGATGGCCGTCTGTCAGGGGTGATTTGAATGCAATATTCCTGCTTCTTGGCAGAATGGGGTTGGACTGGATGGCCCACGAGGTCTCTTCCAACTATAGGATTCTATGATTCTATGATTCCCATTTGTTGGACAGCAGAGTTGTGTTTGCCACATAGAATGAATGTCCTTATGATGGGTTAACATCATCTTCAACTAGCCTGCTGCCCTTTAGTATGTCCTATGCCCATACTGAAGGTTCAGCTGGGATTACAGCATCTGCATAAGTAATAACAGAGATATCTTGTCCAAAGTGACTTGTGTTGGCCCTACTGCAGCCTTAGTCCAGGTGAATCATCTCTTTGTAATCAGTAATGATGGACTCTTCTATGTCTATGGGAAGGGGATTCCACTTCTTAATTTAGCCTAAAGTTTAAAAGACCAAAGCAAGGTGCTCAAAGCTATCAGCAAGGTTGGTTTGCTTGAACAGCTCCTTTCAAGTTCAGACTAAAACCAAGAGTGAAATCCTTGCCCACTAATATGGAAACAGAGCTTTGAACTAACATGTTACAGGTAGTATTGTCTCCCAAAATTAATTCATTTTTGGTAATAGGAGTGTAACAGAGTTACAAGTGGTTTAAATGTTGGAATATGTACTGTGGACACAAGTGTTTGAATCCCTGCTCAGCCATGTAAACCCACAGGGTGACCATGGGCAAATCATAATCACACAGCCATGAAGGAAGCCAAAAAATTCTCCCTGTGAACAAATCTCTGTGTGATAGGACTGTCAATAGCCAAAAAAAAAATAATAATTGAAGGTGCACAAGAATAACAACAAAACAAGTAAGAATAGTGTAACTTTACTCATGTAATGTGAAACCATTTCTAGATTTTTTAAAAAAAATGAATTCAAGAAGGCTCATCTGAAAGTCATCTTATGTTATTGGATGCCCAGTAGCCTTGTGATAAGGCAGAATGAGAAAGGGCCCCAAAGAGACTTAACTAAGGCCATTAGCATAGGATGTTTACATACTGGAATTGCAGCAAGATAGTCACAACTGTTGCCAGTAGCTATCCGTGGGTCCTTGGCAGTGGATACCAGGGATCCACTGCACTCAAGGGATAGGGGAGCTGAGTATATGTACATCCAGCTCCTTGTTTGCCTTCCTTCCGCATATATCGCACTCCTTTTCGTTTAAAGTTAAACTGATCCATGCCTTCTGATAGCACTGTTTTCCATTACTTACATCAGTGCAATAGCTCGTTTCTGCTTTGGTTTGTAGTCCGTCATGGGTTGTCATTTGACATGATTCTCCTCCTTTTCTCCTCACTCTCCTTCACTATCCCAAGAAGATTGCCCTCCCCCCCCCCCAATTATTTTAGTATTATGATTGTAACAGTTCAGTAAAAATAAAAGGAAAAGGGAAAAAACATTCCAAGTACGGCACTGAGTATAAAAGTAGGGTTGTGGAGGCAGCACAGAAGAGAAAACAGAGAAATATAGATCAGCAAACCAGTGTCGTGGTGTTACTGTGGAGACATGTGATTGATAATGAACATAACTAACTCATGATATTTCTGTTCTCTTAACTAACATGACTGCATTCTGGCGTAATAAAGTCCTAAGAAGGAATATAGTGCCTAGATCTAGGGAAGTCATTCTACTCCTCTATTCTGCCTTGGTCGGACCACACCTGGAATACTGTCTCCTATTCTGGGCAAACACAATTGAAGAGAGACGTTAACAAGCTGGAATGTGTCCAGAGGAGGGCGACTAAAATGATCAAGGATCTGGAGAAGAAGTCCTATGAAGAGCAGCTTAAAGAGCTGGGCATGTTTAGCCTTCAAAAGAGAAGGCTGAGAGGAGACATGATGAGGGCCATGTATAAATATGTGAGGGGAAGTCATACGGAGGAGGGAGCAGGCTTGATTTTGCTGCCCTAGAGACTAGGATGCGAAACAATGGCTTCGAACTACAAGAAAGGAGATTCCACCTGAACATGAAGAAGAACTTCTTGACGGTGAGAGCTGTTCAGCAGTGGAACTCTCTGCCCCGAAGTGTAGTGGAGGCCCCTTCTTTGGAGGCTTTTACGCAGGGGATGGGTGGCCATCTCTTGGGGGTGCTTTGAATGCAGTTTTACTGCTTCTTGGCAGAATGGGGTTGGATTGCATGGCCCACGAGGTCTCTTCCAACTCTATGATTCCTTGAAGCTGCCAGCTGCAGTTCAAATAGCTTGCCACACAGGGGCACTGAGCACAGAGACTATAATACTTGGATTCACAAGGGTAGAGAGGTAGGATTGAACCCCAGCATCATCCAGTTGCCATTGTGGAGCTAAAGAAGAAGGAGCTGCTGTTATCCCCAGAATCCACTCCATAAAGAAGCTGGTGGAACTTCATTCTCTGCCCATAAATAATCAAATTCATGTGGCAACAGCCCCAAGACACACTTCTCCTATATCTCATCTAAGTTACAGAATGAGAAAACTGGGAAAGCTATGAGCTGATCTTATTTAGTTCGTGTTTTTGCTTTGCTTTAATTTGCCATTTGCTAAACAGTTATGGAGAGTTTTATTTTCTGTCTTAACACCAATTTGTTTGGGCTTAATTTGGCCTTGTTTAACTGATGCTTCGAGCAGAGTCACACAGTAAGGTCAAATCAAAATACCTATGGATGTTTCTTCAATGATAGCTAATCTATATCTCAATAGGGACATCGTTCTGCAAAAAAGCAATGCTAGCGCTCTCAACTAGCACAAGCACACAGACATGGTAATAGAGTGCTAATGGAGATGTGCCTGCTGCAAAGGTCCATCTATACATATGGCGCAGAAAGTAGGAGTTGGGGTCAAGACATGTCCTCACACAGTGCTTAAAATAGCACATTTCTGGTGTGACATCCTTGAGAACTTCCTTCTCAGAACACACACACATACCAATTCACTTTACATTTTGCTTTTGGGTGAAGAACTGATGTTAGCTTTGAAGAAAAGATCTGAGTTCATACAGACCCAAATTGAAGAATGGACCATCTATCAGCAAGTACAGTTGGGCTTCTCTATCCACAGATTCTGCACCCATGGATTCAGCTTTCCATGGCTGAAAAATATTTCAAAACAGTCTTGATTTTGGGTTGTTGTAGGTTTTTTCGGGCTATATGGCCATGGTCTAGAGGCATTCCCTCCTGATGTTTCACCTGCATCTATGGCAAGCATAGATTCAGGGAAAACACAGGGGCGGTTCATCCATTACACAAAGTAAGCGGTCGCAAAACACTTTTTTTTGTCAGGGGCGCAGAGACACCTCTGTAAATGCCCCTCGACTGCCACATGAGGAGCGCCCCTCAGCTCACAACAGCCCTAGCAGTGCGGGGGGAGCCTCGGCTTTCTTGCCTCGCTGCCGGGCGATCCTCTTCCCAAAGGGGCCGGGCCCTTGAGCCTCGCCTAGCCCCTCTCGTTCCTGCTCCACCCGGCCACCGGGTGCGCGAGCAGAGCCGGCGCTCAATCGTTCTCTGCGTTCGATCCCTTCCCCATGACCGGCTCCCTTTCCCGATCCCCGGTGCTCCACCGCCTCCTCTCCTCTCCCCAATCCGTGGGTGGGCCAAGGGGCGGAGCCGCCGCGCCTGGCCCGCTTCGGGTCTGGAGGTGTGTCTGAAGACCCCAGCGTGTGCATCAAAAGTCACATCTTCCCCTGACTTTCTCTTCAGCCATTGGGACCAAGAGAGAGAGAGAGAGAGAGACCCTCTGGCTGGAGGTATCTCTCACCTCCGCTCCCTCCTTTGTTTTTGTGCTTACCTTCAGGAAAGGTGGGCATCTCCACCTCTCTCTCTCTCTCTCTCTCTCTCTCTCTCTCTCTCTCTCTCGGTCCCAATGGCTGAGGAGAAAGTCAGGAGAAGAGGTGACTTTTGGTGCACACGCCGGGGTCTTCAGGCACACCTCTGGACTCAAAGCGGGCCAGGCAAGGGAGCAAATGCGGCAAGTGTAGTTACTGGGATGTATAGTTCACCTACAATCAAAGAGCATTCTGAACTCCACCAATGATGGAATTGAACCAAATATGGCACACAGAACTCCCATGACAAACAGAAAATATATATCAATGATTGGGGGGGGGGGGGCGCCAAAATACTGTTTGCTTACCGTTGAAAATTACCTAGGGCCGCCTCTGGCAAAACGTCAGGAGAGAATGCCTCTAGACCATGGCCATATAGCCCTTAAAAACCTACAACAACCCAGTGATTCCAGCCATGAAAGCCTTCAACAAAAGAGTCTTGATTTTGCCATTTTACATCAGGAATAATATTTCACTACACCATTTCTAGGCCTGGGTAACAACGGAAAAATTTGTTTCTAAAATCGATTTGTATTTGGGGTTTTTTTTTGTTTCGATATTTAAAATAATTACAAAATTTTCTTTTTAAAAAGTTCGATATTTACGAAATTTCATAAATGGTAAAAAATTAACGAATCGATTTCCCAAACAATAACGAATCGATTCGTTAATGGCGGGCGCGACCGCAAAATACGCTAAAAAACCTCCAAAACCTTCTGAAGCTTCCCTCTCCCTCTGTTGTTGACTGTTGGTGTGATATTATAATTTTTTTTTCACTAATTAAACCACAAAACTGGCCCAGACATGCGGAAATAATAACGAAACGACCTCAAAACAATAACGAAACGAATACGGTATCGAAATACGAAGCATTTACAAAACGTTTTTTGAAAATTTGTTTTTTTTATAATTGCTCCAGAATGGTTCGTTATCGTTTTGTAATTGAAAAAATTAACGAATTATTAACGAATTACGAATTAACGAAACGAAACCGCCCAGCCCTAACCATTTCATATGATGCAGGAGTTCTTAACCTTTTTTTGTCCCACAGACCACTTTGCAAGTAAGGTGAAACTATGGACCTCTTCTCAGAATGTAGCAGTAGATAATTTTATGACATGCAACAATATCAACATGTCTTTAAATTAAAATGTAGGGCTTATTCAAAGTTATTTTTTCACAACTTTATCACAATCTCAATGCCTAAAAAACCCAGGCATGGTCACCGGCTGTTAGAAATTGTGGGAGTTGAAGTTCAAAACACCTGGAGGGCTGAAGTTTGACCATGCCTGTGATAAACAAACACGGCACAACAGTTGTTCAAAGTGTCATTTTCAGCAAATATTGAGAAATTCAAGTTTTGATACTCCACCTCAGACATCAGAAGAGCTAAAAGATCAAGAACAAGCCACGAGAGTCAAGACAAAGATCCACCCAGAGGAAAAGTGTTCTTGCCATACATCAAGGGAACTACTGACTGCATAGGGAAGCTGATGGGGAAACACAACATATAAACTATCTTCAGACCCACCAAGAAAATCCACCAAATGCTACGTTCAGCAAAGGACAAGAGGGATCCTCTCACCTCTGCAGGAGTCTACCGTAGGGACCACCAAACGCAGCAATGCTCAAACACGAATCAAGGAACATGAAAGGCACTGCAGACTACTTCAACCAGAGAAGTCAGCCATAGCAGAGCACCTGATGAATCAACCTGGACACAGCATATCATTTGAGAACACAGAAATGCTGAACCACTCTCACAACCACCATGTCAGGCTACATAGAGAAGCCATTGAAATCCACAAGCACGTGAACTATTTCAACAGAAAGGAGGAAACCATGAAAATGAACCAAATCTGGCTACCAGTATTAAAAAAAACCTCTAAAATTAAAACAGCAAAACAGCAGAGGGAAAACGTCTATGATAATGATTGTTTTTGACTTGATATGTTTGTATAATGTGTTTTTAACTGTTTTTTGATGTTGTTGTGTGAACCTTTACTATGTAAACTGCCTTGAGTCGCCATTTCGGCTGAGAAAGGCAGTATAGAAATAAAGCAAATAAATAAATAAATAAATAAATAAACAAACAATCAGGGACATCTAATCACCTCTCAACAAAAGATTGCCCCTGGCACTTCCAGGCTATCAAATGCTAATCAAGGTGGTCAATTAAAACATTTACACCTAGTTCCAGCAGACAAGAGTCCTTTGTCCCACCTTGGCCATTCCACAGATATATAAACCCATTTTCTTAATTCCAACAGACCTCACTATCTCTGAGGATGCTTGTCATAGATGCAGGCGAAACATCAGGAGAGAATGCCTCTAGAACATGGCCATATAGCCCGGAAAAACCTACAACAACCCAAATTCAAGTTTTCCCATGGTATTATAACACCATCTCTGCTATCTTTACCAAACTTTCTGCAGGGACTCATCCATTGCACTAAGGACATGTTACATCAAAACAAAAACCATACTGTTCATGTGTGTGTATATATATATATATAGGTGTGTGTGTGTGTGTGTATCAATTTAAGCTCACAGACCCTCTGAAATCCTTCCATAGATCCCCAAGAGGGTTTCTAGAACCAAATCGTAGTGCATACCAAAGACCCACTGTATTCAGTCCAATAATACAAGTACTGGGGGCTGCAATCTCAACAAGGAATGGGGGAGCTGAGTATGTTTAGCTTGAAGTAGAGAAGTTTGAAAGGGATGTTTAAATATTTGAAAAGATTTCATATGAAAAATAGAGCCAGCTTGTTATCTGCTGCTTCAGAAACTAGGGCATGGAGCAATGGAAAAGAGAATCCACCTAAATATGCAGAAGAATTTCCTGATGGAAAGAGCTGCTGGGCAGTGTAACATGCTCTCTTGAAGCCCCAAACAGTCTTCTTGCCTGGAGGTTCTGAAACAGAAGCTGCCTGGCTGTCTGTTGGAAGTGCTTTGATTGTGTGATTCCTGCATGGCAGGGGGGTTGGACTGGCTATCCCTTGTGGTCTCTTCCAAATTACATGATTCTTCATCTTCCTTCTCTTCTTTCCTTCCCCACGCCTCCTCCTCCTCCTGTTTTTCTCATTCCAAACTAGCTCTTCTGACTATCCGAACCCTCCTGAAAACAATTAGCAGTAGGTTGTTGTTTATTTGTTCAGTTACTTCCAATTCTTTGTGACCTCATAGAGAAGCCCATACCAGAGCTCCTTGTCAGCCATGGCCACCCCCAGGTCCTTCAAGGTCAAGCCTGTCACTTTGAAGATATCATCAATCCACCTTGCCATTGGTTGGCCCCCTCTTCTTTCTTCCTTCCATTTTCCCCATTTTCCCCAACATCATTGTCTTCTCCAGGCTTTCCTGTCTTCTCATTATGTGGCCATTTTTTTTACAGTATTTATATTCCGCCCTTCCCACCCCACAGGGGACTCAGGACAGATTACAATGTACATATACATGTCAGACATTCAATGACATAGACACACAACATATATAGACAGACACTCAGAGGCTATTTAACATTCCAGCTTCTGGCCACCAGGGGAGCTGTCACTTCATAATAATAATAATAATAATAATAATAATAATAATAATAATACTTTATTTGTACCACGCTACCATCTCCCCAAGGGACTCGGTGCGGCTTACATGAGACCGAGCCCAAACACAATACAAGCAATAATCACAACAATACAAGCAATTAAAATAAAAGATAAATGATAAACATATAACATTATCAATAAGACAACATACAGTTAAAACTGTGGGAAGGTCAAATGTAAAAAAATAAAATTGGAAATAGTGCTGAGGCATGGACGAAAAGGTGATAATGGAAGACATACGAGCAGACCTAAAAAATATAAAGTGCTTTGGAGGGACAAAGTGCTACGGGATCATTATTCCAGGAAGGCACACTGGAACAACCATGTCTTCAAGCTCCTCCTGAAGACTGCCAGGGTTGGGGCCTGCCTGATGTCCTTAGGGAGTGAGTTCCAGAGTCGAGGGGCCACCACCGAAAAGGCCCTCTCTCTCGTCCCCACCAATCGTGCCTGCGATTCTGGTGGGATTGAGAGCAGGGCCTCTCCAGATGAATGAAGAGATCGTGTGGGTTCGTATACAGAGATGCGATCATGCAGGTAGGCGGGTCCCAAACCGTTCAGGGCTTTGAAGGTAAGAACCTGAACCTTGAATTGGGTCCAGTAGATGAATGGCAGCCAGTAGAGCTCCTTGAACAGGAGGGTTTAACGCTCCCTGTAAGGAGCCCCAGTTAACAACCTGGTTGCCACCCGTTGGATCATCTGAAATTTCCGGGCCGTTTTCAAGGTCAGCCTCACGTAGAGTGCATTGCAGTAATCAAGTCTAGAGGTGACTAAGGCTTCACCATCTATTTGTGACACTGATGAAGTACGGATCTCCCTCTACATCCCATCTCGAAGTTTAAGATCGTCTGGGGAGGCCCTGCTCTCGACCACAGTGTTGTGGTTCAGCAGCAACAGCATGATGGGACTGAGGGTGCAGATGAGCATGATGGGAATGGGAATACAGATGCAGGTGTGGGATTTCAGATTTCTCAGTTTTCTCAGCCACAGTCTGTAGCTAGAGAGAAACCATTGTTATCACAGGAACGGAATGTGGCTGATAAAACAGCTAGTGAAGGTCAGACTGTGCCGCAGGTGCTAAGAAGGAGTTTACGAATTGCGGCCAAGTCTTGAGCCCATCCGTTGGTGGGAAAACTGCTTGTTAGCTGTCTGTTTAATGTTCAATGTTTTGATGTTTTACCTATAAGTAAACTGCCTGGGAACTGATTCGGCGTCAGTTCCAACGTTGCAAAATGGCTCGCTTTGTCTCCTGCTCTGGGGCTTGGGCCTTGAGGAAGAAAGCCTGCTTCATGTAACCTCATGCTATTTCCTGGATTTTATGCTGCTTCTTGCTTCAAGTTTCCTGCTTTGACTCAAAGGGAATCTATTGGATTTTTACCTTGTACTATTGACTTTTTACTGCTTATATTCTGATTTGTTTGAAACCTCACAATAAACTTCTTTCTTCATAAGTTTGGCTGGTTTGTCAGAGAGAGCAAGGTGAATTTTAGCCTGAGATACAACAGTTTGAAACTGACGCCGAATCAGTTCCCAGGCAGTTTACTTATAGGTAAAACATCAAAACATTGAACATTAAACAGACAGCTAACAAGCAGTTTTCCCACCAACGGATGGGCTCAAGACTTGGCCGCAATTCGTAAACTCCTTCTTAACACCTGCGGCACAGTCTGAAATCCCACACCTGCATCTGTATTCCCATTCCCATCATGCTCATCTGCACTCTCAGTCCCATCATGCTGTTGCTGCTGAACCACAACACTATCCCCCCCCAAGCCCCCCCCCTTGCCCCCCCCCCGGACCGGGCTTGGCCGGGTAGGCCTGGTGAAAGCGGGACACTAGGAGAGGAGCATGGACATCTCGAGCATCTATCCAACAGCGCTCCTCAGGACCATATCCCACCCAGTCCACCAAGTATTGTAACTTGCAGTGATAACGGCGAGAGTCCAAAATGTCCGCCACTTCGAATTCCTCCTCTCCATCACGCAGAATCGGGGGTGGCGGAGGGGCCCCGCCAGCATCAGGCCGGACTTCCGCGGCGGGTCGAAGCAAAGATCGATGAAAAACAGGATGAATCCGCATGCCGCGCGGAAGCTTTAGCTTAAAGGTCACAGGATTTAATTGGTCCACCACTGGATATGGCCCCACAAAACGAGCGTCAAGCTTTCGAGAGGGGCGTTGTATAGGCAGGTGTTTGGTGGACAGCCAAACACGATCTCCCCACTTGGATCGGTGGACCCGGCTGTCGATGGGTATCAGCCACTCGTTTGTAATCCTCTTTTGCCTGCTCAAGCTGAGCCTTTAAAATCTCTTGAATCGCTGAGAGCTCCTGCAGCCAAGTGGTAGCAGCAGGGACCTCCCCTGAACCAACCACGGAGGGAAAGAACCGGGGGTGATATCCATAGTTAGCAAAGAACGGGGCTTCTTTGGTCGATCCGTGAGTAGCGTTGTTATAAGCAAACTCAGCTACAGCAAGAAGCGATGACCAATTGTCCTGTTGATAGTTTACAAAACATCTCAAATATTGTTCAAGGGTGGCGTTGGTCTTCTCGGTCTGGCCATCGGATTGTGGATGGTGCGCTGACGACATCCGACTCTCGATGCCCAACTGCCGCTGTATCTCAGGCTAAAATTCACCTTGCTCTCTGACAAACCAGCCAAACTTATGAAGAAAGAAGTTTATTGTGAGGTTTCAAACAAATCAGAATATAAGCAGTAAAAAGTCAATAGTACAAGGTAAAAATCCAATAGATTCCCTTTGAGTCAAAGCAGGAAACTTGAAGCAAGAAGCAGCATAAAATCCAGGAAATAGCATGAGGTTACATGAAGCAGGCTTTCTTTCTCAAGGTCCAAGGCCCAGAGCAGGAGACAACGCGAGCCATTTTTGCAACGTTGAAACTGACGCCGAATCAGTTCCCAGGCAGTTTACTTATAGGTAAAACATCAAAACATTGAACATTAAACAGACAGCTAACAAGCAGTTTTCCCACCAACGGATGGGCTCAAGACTTGGCCGCAATTCGTAAACTCCTTCTTAACACCTGCGGCACAGTCTGACCTTCACTAGCTGTTTTATCAGCCACATTCCGTTCCTGTGATAACAATGGTTTCTCTCTAGCTACAGACTGTGGCTGAGAAAACTGAGAAATCTGAAATCCCACACCTGCATCTGTATTCCCATTCCCATCATGCTCATCTGCACCCTCAGTCCCATCATGCTGTTGCTGCTGAACCACAACACACAGCCACTATCACAAGTGAGGTTGACGGGGAACCTCACCTGTGGAACTCACTCCCCGGGGAGATTAGATTAGCGACTTCCCTTTTGTCGTTCAGGAAAAAACTGAAGACCTGGATATGGGACCAAGCTTTTGGACATTCTGGCAGCTAAAGGAAAGATCTGACTATAAACAGGGACGGACGGAACGGAATGGATATACGGAACTCTGAACACTGAGCATGAGATTGTTTTTGCTATTTTATTATGTATTGATGATTTTAATCTGTTAATTGTTTAAATTGCTTTTATGTAGTGTTTGTTTAATTGATATAGGCATCGAATTGTGCCGTTGTTTGTAAGCTGCCCTGAGTCCCCCCTCGGGGGTGAGAAGGGCGGGGTAGAAGTAATTGAAATAAATAAATAAATAAGTACTTTCTCATTCTTTACTTGCTTTCTGGAGATCTTTAATGCATCGTAAATTAGCCTCCGTAATAAGCGGTACCCAAATTCCCTACTTGACAGCTGCAACTGTTTTTCAGGCTGCAAAGGTCGACAGCAATCTACACAAATTGGTCAGAAGCTCATTACGACCCGAGCTGTCTTTTGGTCAGTCGTGATCTTAATGCAGCTGACTCCCAGGCAGCTGCGCCACAGTCCTGGTACTTCTGTAGATACAAATAAGACAGAAAGTTAGTTGAAATATTTTTTCCTTTTTTAAAAAGCACAGAATGTGTCTTTTTCCAATTAGATTAAGGATTTAAAGAGATAAGTCTGTAAGTCCTATTGGTATGCTTGACTAGAGTGGAGCGATCAAGAATCAATGGGATTTATGTAAGTGTTGACTTGCTATTCAGTAACTGATTAAATGGGCTTACTCGAGACGGAACAAACAATCAGATTTAGGCAAGAATTTCTTAGTACAACATGGAAACGTAGGTATGGTAACAGCAAAGTTTCCTATACACAGTGTATAGAATATCATATGCACAACATCTTTATTAATGACTTAGATGAAGGGTTAGAAGGCAGGATCATCAAGTTTGCAGATGACACCAAATTGGGAGGGATAGCCAATACTCCAGAGGACAGGAGCAGGATTCAAAACGATCTTCACAGATTAGAGAGATGAAGGGGAAAACTAACAAAATGAAATTCAACAGAGACAAATGCAAGATACTCTACTTAGGCAGGAAAAAAAAAACAAAAGGCAAAGTTAAAGAATGGGGGACACCTGATTCAAGAGCAGTACGTGTGAAAAAGATTTTGGAGTCCTCGTGGACAACAAGTTAAACATGAGCCAACAATGTGATGTGGCGGCAAAAAAAGCCAATGGGATTTTAGCCTGCATCAATAGCAGCCTAGTGTCTAGGTCCAGGGAAGTCATGCTCCCCATACTCTATTCCTTTGGTTAGACCACACCTGGAATATTGTGTCCAATTCTGGGCACCACAATTCAAGAGAGATATTTACAAGCTGGAATGTGTCCAGAGGAGGCGACTAAAATGATCAAGGGTCTGGAGAACAAGCCCTATGAGGAGCGGCTTAAGGAGCTGGGCATGTTTAGCCTGAAGAAGAGAAGGCTGAGAGGAGATATGATAAATATGTGAGAGGAAGCCACAGGGAGGAGGGAGCAAGCTTGTTTTGCTTCCTTGGAGACTAGGACGCAGGACAATGGCTTCAAACTACAAGAGAGGAGATTCCATCTGAACATGAGGAAGAACTTCCTGACTGTGAGAGCCGTTCAGCAGTGGAACTCTCTGCCCCGAAGTGTGGTGGAGGCTCCTTCTTTGGAAGCTTTTAAACAGAGGCTGGATGGGCATCTGTCAGGGGTGATTTGAATGCAACATTCCTGCTTCTTGGCAGAATGGGGTTGGACTGGATGGCCCAGGAGGTCTCTTCCAACTCTTTGATTCTATGATTCTACCGGATAATAAACATGATAGACCATTAGCCTCAACATCACTCTAAAAGGAAATTAATATGAGATTTATTTAGGAATTTGATGGATTACGTCTTTTAGTTGTTGGTACTGAAGAAGGTAGATAATTTCCATATATGGTGGGCTTACCCAGTCTTTCAAAAATGCTGGCTAAAAAGAGAAAGAAGAGATAGAGAAAAGGGGGGGGGGGGAAATCATATGCATTTCAAAGGATCACATACTGAAGATTTTGGAACAATTAGAAGGAATGAGCACAGATATTAATACTAATCTATTATTTAAGATTGGCAAGTAGGGTTTTAATATTCTCCTGTTAGCGGGGGAAACAGAGTTACCTAATAACACTAAGGAAGACTTCTAGAGTAAGTATTAAATGTATTAAAGTAACATGTTGAATGGAAGCTTTTTATTGAATATATATATGGAGAGAGAATGAGAGAGAGTGAGTCAAAATTAACCATTTTGTTACCAAAGTAACAAATTGATTAATGTGAATTGGATGGAGCTGATGAATTATTGAGAATCACATTTCGCTGTCTGACTGAAGTAGGTTAAGAATTAATACAGGATGTAAATAAAATAAGATAGCTTTAAATAGAAACTTAATAGGGGAGAGAGGGAGAATGAAATGGTCCCATGCTGGGATTTCACATTTTGAACAGATATTCATAATTCTTTGGGAACAGAAAGTTATGACTTATGTGATACATAGTTTTTACATGTTGAAGGGTCTTTAATAATCTTGGTAATAAATATTATTTCTGGGAAAGGAATGTGTGTTCTTTTTTTGGAGAAATTGGCTGCTGACAGATATCTGTATTTCTGCACTTTCGGTCTCTGGTTTTCACCCATCTTCTCCTTAATCATACATGAATATGATTCACTTTGAGCTGTTATTGCTTCTCACTTTGAAAGGAGATGGGTTTGATTTATTTGATACACAACAAGATTAGTACACAGCAAACAAGATCACTCTGCTGGCTTTTGTATTGGATCACATGTCAGACACTTCCCAAGTGTTTAGGACTGTGTGATTATTGGAGAAAAATGCATGTAGATCCCAGTAGGGTGGCCTTTTGCAGCCGGAAGATGGTAATTTTGTCAGCACCAGTTGTTTTTAAGTGCTGGCCAAGGTCTTTAGGAACTGCACCCAGTGTGGCGATCACCACTGGGACCACCTTGACTTCTACCAGAGTTTTTGCAGTTCAATCATTAAATCCTCACATCGTGAAAGCTTTTCCAGTTGCTTCTCATTTATTATTCCTGTACCTTGGGGAGTCTGACATGGTCATGGTAGTACACACTCTGGTTACAGCGCGTATAGACTACTGCAACACGCTCTACGTGGGGTTGCCTTTGAAGACAGTCCGGAAGCTTCAATTAGTCCAACGAATGGCAGCCAGATTGCTAATAGGAGCGACTCTCAGGGAGCATACAACCCCCCTGTTGCCCCAGCTCCACTGGTTGCCGGTTAGCTACCGGGCCCAATTCAAAGTGCTGGTCTTGGCCTATAAAGCCCTAAACGGTTCTGGCCCAACTTACCTGTCCGAATGTATCTCCCCTTATGAACCATCAGGGACCTTGAAATTATCCGGTGAGGCACTGCTCTCAGTCTCGCCTTCATCTCAGGTACGTTTGGCGGGGACGAGAGACAGGGCCTTCTCAGCAGTGGCCCCCGGGCTATGGAACACCCACCCTGGAGAGATTAGATCTGCAATTAGACCTACAATGAAAGAGCATTCAGAACCCCACGAATGACAGAATTGGGGCAAACTTCCCACACAGAACTTGCATGAGCAACAGAAAATACTGTGTTTTCTGATGGTCTTTGGCAACCCCTCTGACACCCTCTCATGACCCCCCCCCAGGGGTCTTGACCCCCAAGTTGAGAAGCACTGCCCTAAGGTTTTCCCTACATTTGCAATTATGCTAACAAAAAAATGGTAGAAAAATGCCAGTGCCCCCTAATAATTCTCATTGTAGTAACAAAAGTTTTACTAACTATAGAATCATAGAAATATAGAATCATAGAGTTGGAAGAGACCTCATGGGCCATCCAGTCCAATCCTCTGCCAAGAAGCAGGAAAATCACATTCAAAGCACCCCCAACAGATGGCCATCCAGCCTCTGCTTAAAAGCCTCCAAAGAAGGAGCCTCTGGGGCAGAGAGTTCCATCGCTGAATGTCTCGCATAGTCTGGAACAGCGTTTCTCAACCTGGGGGTCAGGACTCCTAGAGGGGTCATGATGGGATGTCAGAGGGGTCGCCAAAGACCATCAGAAAACACAGTATTTTCTGTTGGTCATGGGGGTTCTGTGTGGCCCAATTCTATCATTGGTGGGGCTCAGAATGCTCTTTGATTGTAGATAAACTATAAATTTCAGCAACTATAACTCCCAAATGTTGTCTATTTTCCCCGAACTCCACTAGTGTTCACATTTGAGCATATTGAGTATTCATGCTAATGTATTCATGCTAAGTTTGGTCAAATCCATCATTGTTTGAGTCCACAGGGCTCTCTGGATGTAGGTGAACTACAACTCCAAAACTCAAGGTCAATGCCCACCAAACCCTACCAGTACTTTCTAGGGCTGTCCAAACACGAAAAAATTTGTTTCTAAACTCGATTCGTTTTTAGGGTTTTTTTTGCATTTTGTTATTTAAAAGAATTCCGAAATTTTCCTTAAAAAATGTTCAATATTTACGAAATTTCGGAAATAATAAAACAATTACGAAACAATTACGAATCGATTGCGAATCGATTCGTTAATGGCAGCCGCGATCGCGCAATACGCTAAAAAAACTTCAGAAGCTTCCCTCTCCCTCTGTTGTTGACTGTTGGTGTGATAATTATATATTTTTTTCACTGAGAAAACAAACAACAACCCTAAAACTTGCACCAGACATGCGGAAATAATAACGAATCAATAACAAATCAATAACGGATCAATAACGGATCAATAAAGAATCAATAACGAAAGAATAATGAAACAATTACGAAACGAATTGGAAAATTTGTTTCGTTTTTTAGTTGCTCCTGAATGGTTCAATATCGCTTCGTTATAAAAAAAACCGAATTTTTAACGAATTACAAAATTACGAAATGAAACCGCCCAGCCCTAGTACTTTCTGTTGGTCATGGTAGTTCTGTGTGCCAAGTTTGGCTCAATTCTGCCATTGGTGGAGTTCAGAATGCTCTTTGATTGTAGGTTAACTATAAATCCCAGCAACTACAACTCCCAAATGACAATATCAATCCCTCCCAAGCCAACCAGTATTCAAATTTGGGCGTATTTGGTATTTGTGCCAAATTTGCTCCAGTGAAAGTTCATCCTGCATATCAGATGTTTACATTATTTATTTATTATTTATTTACTGCATTTGTAGACCGCCGTTCTCAGCCCTAGGGCGACTCACGGCAGTGTACAACATATACTCACAGCGGTGTACATACATTATGATCCATAACAGTAGCTAAACTATAGTTGTGAAATAACAACAAAAATAATTTTATGATTGGGGGGTCACCACCACATGAGGAACTGTATTAAGGGGTCGCAGCATTAGGAAGGCTGAGAATCACTGGTCAGGAAGTTCTTCCTATATTTTTGAAACCCTTTAGAAGGGAAATGTCGGTGCCCCCTAATTTTGTAATGATGTTTTTTATCGATCACACATGCGTATCAGCTAATGTTGCCACACTTATTGTCCACCCTTCCTCTTTCCTGCAGTCAGTCAAGATCAGAGACTAGGACCAAGGCAATAAATAATGTTCTTTTTTGTGTCTCCATCAGCTCTGGTCTCTGGGGTCTAAGGGACTGAATTAATGCAAGGCCATCCTCGGCTCAAACCTGACCCTGGCAACAAGAAGACTTCTGTGCTTGAAAATCCAGACACATTCTTCCCAGCTCCTCCCTCCAGTATAGACTAATACATCTCTCTGAAGATTGTACTTTGAACTTTAAAGCTAAGCAGCATTGCCGAAGCAAACAGTGTACCTCTGCCACTTATCCATCAACTCTTTGCTGGTGTTTGTAATTTGCCCTAGCATGACATTTCTGCTTGTCTCCCCATGTTTTATACAACAGCGCCTTGAACATCCAAGCTGACTTTGGAGAGATATGTTTAAGATACTGATGCATGCAAGCCATTAATTGTATACATTATTATATATGGTATATGAAGCACAGAGAGGAAAGAGAGGGACCTGATTGCTCCAGGGCATTGGGCTTCTTTCTCCCAATAATAATTTAACATCTCTATTAACCACCTTTTGATGTTCTCTGTGGAGGGTACATACTCTTTTATATAAAGGATGCATACTAAATTCCTATGAGATTATACTGCAATTGAGTAGAAAGTCTATAATGCATAAGTGATGGAGCTGCATGAGGACTGGGAAAGGCTTCTCTCCCAAAATATATATAAAGGTCATACACATATTCCCTCATGAGGCTGAAATGATCCAAAACTTCAGAACTGCAGCAATAGCTTCAGGTTTGGATATAAAGAACCCCTTGATCTAGGTTGTCTTTAGAAAATATCAACATTTTATGTTTCTGTGAAGATATGATTCAAAGTTAGGGAATAACTAAGAGTGTATCAGGGGTTTCAAACTGCATTATATGGTAGTGTAGATGGGGCCTTGGTTGCAAAAGTATCATAGAATCATAGAATCATAGAGTTGGAAGAGACCTCCTGGGCCATCCAGTCCAACCCCATTCTGCCAAGAAGCAGGAATATTGCATTCAAATCACCCCTGACAGATGGCCATCCAGCCTCTGTTTAAAAGCTTCCAAAGAAGGAGCCTCCACCACACTCCGGGGCAGAGAGTTCCACTGCTGAACAGCTCTCACAGTCAGGAAGTTCTTCCTCGTGTTCAGATGGAATCTCCTTTCTTGTAGTTTGAAGCCATTGTTTCACATCCTAGTCTCCAGGGAAGCAGAAAACAAGCTTGCTCCCTCCTCCCTGTGGCTTCCTCTCACATATTTATACATGGCTATCATATCTCCTCTCAGCCTTCTCTTCTTCAGGCTAAACATGCCCAGCTCCTTAAGCCGCTCCTCATAGGGCTTGTTCTCCAGACCTTGATCATTTGAGTCTCCCTCCTCTGGACACATTCCAGCTTGTCAATATCTCTCTTGAATTGTGGTGCCCAGAATTGGACACAATATTCCAGGTGTGGTCTAACCAAAGCGGAATAGAGGGGTAGCATTACTTCCCTAGATCTAGACACTATGCTCCTATTGATGCAGGCCAAAATCCCATTGGCATTTTTTGCCGCCACATCACATTGTTGGCTCGTGTTTAACTTGTTGTCCACGAGGACTCCAAGATCTTTTTCACACGTACTGCTCTCGAGCCAGTTCTGATTCTATCCTGGTACAATCCTTGGAATGTGCAATTTGGCTGAGATTTTTTGGATTCTATACTAGAAAGCAGGAATGAAATGTCTTTTCAAAGATATTTGGGGAATTATTGAAAATATATTTCTCAAGTGTCAGGAAACTCTGAAAAAGAGAATTCTGAGCAGAAGATAACATTTGAAAATTAAGACTTCTCTGTGTAAAATTTTTACCGGTAGGAGGATTTTCTGCACAGGAAACAGCATTTTTCTGTTCTGAAAATAGCATTTCTGTATAGAATTATTACTTTTTAGGCAAACATGCTCTGACTCAAAGTTCAGTCATTGGAGTATACGTCCTCCCTCATGGGAAAGCTTGTTTCCACAACTCCCGCTGGAATGAGCCCTCCTTCGTAAATTACCTGCTTCCCTCTTTTAACTCGCCCGACTTTTTAATTAGTTTTAATCAGTTTGTCTTCTTGATTACTACATGTTGCCCACCCATTATAGTGCCTGTGCATATTTTTTCATTTTTAATTTTTTAATTTTTCATATTGTTATGTATTCATGTGTTTTATTTAACTATGATGTTATTGTTTATTGTTCGCATTTTCGGTTTGTGTTTTTGGTTTTCTCTATTGTAATTGTCATTTGGGTTGGCCTCATGTAAGCCGCTCCAAGTCCCCATTGGGGAGATGGTGGAAGGGTAACAAATAAAGCCTAGAAGAATGGAATTGATGATCCAGGGGGTATCTCCCAATCCTGTACTTCTGCGATTCTACAAACCCCAGAACACTGGAGGATGTGTGATAATTGACACCCATTTTGGTGCCAGCCCCAAGGCACAAGGGAGAATTCCCAGAGGAAAGAAGCAATCAGCCACAAATCACCAAGATCCTCAAGAAAAGAAAAACTAGGCTTCTATGTTCCAGTAAGGGAGCAGCTGTGAAATTTCGAGGTGATGAGCTCTCTGTCCAAAAGTCAGAGGACAGAAGATGCAAAGATGGGAGGAAAGAACAAAATCAGATCTCTTCCAATTTTGTGATTCTATTACTATAATTCTTCTCTACCCACATCTCCCCAAGGCTCGCAGCAGGGTAAAACATAGATTAAAATACAATTGATAACTAAAAACACATAAAACCATTTGAAACACAAAGATTATAAACATCAGATTAAATCTCAAACCGTTGCATATTAAAACCATTCATACATAAACTTTAAAAATGTCAATTTAGACTTTATCATTTTAAACCAACAGAGTTGGAAGAAAAAGTTTTTAATGTGTGTTTTTTAAAAATTGGATAGCATGCTCAGCTATTGAATCTTATCCACTACGTAGGAACTTCCAGTAGCAAAATGGGTTAAACCTTTATGCTGACAGGACTGCTGACCAAAAGGTCGGTTGTTCAAATCCAGGGAGTGGGGTGAGCTCCATTCTGTCAGCTCCAGCTTCTCATGCAGATACATGAAAGAAGCCTCCCACAGGATGGTAAAACATCCAGGCATTCCCTGGGCAACATCTTTGCAGATGGCCAATTCTCTCACACCAGAAGTGACTTGCAGTTTCTCAAGTCACTCCTGACATGAAAAAAGAAATCCAGTAGGTTATTCCACAGTATATCTGGATGGCTGATGAAAAGGTCCTTTGAGTGACAACTGCCAGTTTAGTCCTGAGTGACTGAAATAAATGTACCTGAGTGCATGGAAGCAATCCTGCAAGTAACCTAGACTCAAATCAGGTAGGACTTTTATAGGCAATAACCTACACTTTGTGCTTTGTTTGGAATCAGCAACCAATGGTTTGGTATGTTCAGTCCTCTAACTATTCTGGTTGCCATATTTTGAATGAATTCAAGTTTCTTAACTTGGCACAGAGGTATCTTAATGTACAGAAAATGTCCAACCTTGAAGTTACCAGTGTGTACACTTCCATGTTTAGTCCTTCCAGTTCTAGGAAGAGCCAAAGCTGAAAACAAGCACTCTTGAAATGACATTTGGTGAGACTGATCCAGGAACACTCTCAAATTGTGAATACGGCCTTTCAGAGGAGGATATTCTTATAAGGTTACAAAGGGGAATGTGTATGTCTTGTCTCAGGAAATCCATCTGTGGATGGGAAGATAATAGGCAAAACAAGCTGTGTTACTGTGATTGGTGTTTCCCAGTGTGGTAACTAGTGGTGTCACCCCAATGGACTTCCTCCCCTATTGAACCATACTACAGTATAGTAGATGAAATCCCAGAAAATCAGCAACTATTTAAAAATGAGCCCACAACAAAAACAACAGTGCATACTTATAGTATATGCAGACAAAGTCATTTGGATATCATTGCAAGTGTATAATAATGACAGCTTTGACCACAACATGTACACATTTGAAGTTTCAAAAAAGTAAATTAACATAGACTTTTAGTCCTGTAGGCACAGTGGGTGTAAGTGGGAGTTGCAAAAATGTCTTTGTCATTAAATCTAAATGTTGTTGTGTTTCTTCAAGTTATTTCTGATGTATGGTGGCCCCAAGGCAGGCAAGGGCAAACTTTTTAACTTGGGGGCTGCATGTTAGCACTCCCTGCTAGGAGGATTGGCAGTCCAGTGATGGAAGGAGGAAGGAAAGAGAAAAGGAAAGAAAGACAAAAGGGAAGGAAGGAAGGAAGGGAGGGAGGGAGGGAGGGAGGGAGGGAAGATAAGGATTGATGGAAGGAAGGAAAGAATAAATGAAAGAGTGAAGGAAGGAAAGGCAAAAGTGAAGGAAGGAAAGAGAAAGGGAGAGAAGGAAGAAAGAAAGGATGGAAGGGAAGGATGGAAGGAGCAAGAGGGAAATAAGGAGGAAGGAAAGAGAGAAGGAAACAAAGAAGGAAGGAAAGGAAGGGAGGGAAGGATAGAAGGAAGGATGGAAGAAAGGAAAAAATAAAGGAAAGAGAAGGAAGGAAAGATAAAAGGAAAGGAAGGAAGAAGAAAGAAAGAGAGGGAAAAAGAAAAGGATGGAAGGGAAGGAAGGAAGGAGAAGGAATGCCTCCACCTTGACTACTTGGGTTTGGTTGGGATTATTTTAATAAATCAAACACAGAAATAATCCTTAGAAAGTGCTATTTAGCTACCACTATTCGTTTTTTTTACACAATCAACAGACAATTGGATAAATTTCTGCCAAAAATGAACAAGTTTTCTGAAGCCATCACGGAAGAAGTTGACACTGTTTGATATCCAAGCAAAGCAATAACGTGATCCACACGTTCTTGTGAAATGCCAATTATGCTTGAAATTTCTCTCTGAGTGATACAACAATTGTCCTGAATCAATCTGTCAACCTTTTGCTTGTGAAACTCGGTGGTTGCTGTCACAGGACGTCCAACTCTTTGTCATACAAGTCATATGTTCCCACCTCAACATCTTTAAACTTACTCGCCCAACAACACACAGTACTCCCATCAACACAATCACCATAAACAGCTTGCATTCTCTGATGAATCTCCTTTGGGATGACACCTTCTGCTGTCAAGAATTCAATGACTGCACGTTGCTTAAATCGCATTGACCGAACGTCTGTGCACTTCACACTTTAACAACACAACCATTCAATGCTAAGGTTTTGAACTAAAATGGAACTGTAGAAGAGACTCTACTGAACAAGCCAGTACCTGCCACATACCAGTACTGTCATCTGTTAAGGCAATGGTTCTCAACCTGGGGGTCGGGACCCCTGAAGGGGTCGCGAGGGGGTGTCAGAGGGGTCGCCAAAGACCATCACAGACAGTATTTTGGTCATGGCCTAATTCTATTGTTGGTGGGCTTCAGAATGCTCTTTGGTAGTAGGTAGTACAACTCCCAAATATCAAGGTCTATTTTCCCCGAACTTCACCAGTGTTCACAACTGGGCATATTGAATATTCGTGCTAAGTGTGGTCCAGATCCATCATTGTTTGAGTCCACAGTGCTCTCTGGATGTAAGCAAACTACAACTCCCAGGGTCAATACCTGTTGCAATCCAGAGCAGGGAACGAGGCCCTAAGATAACTATCCACCACACTTGGCTGTGAAAAACAATCCTTTTTTATTGAAGAAAAATGGTTACAAAATAAAGGAAAAATGCAAGTCAAAAGCCACAGCAAAATCAGCAAACATGAATTTAAATGGACAAAGCAAAACCAAAAGCCTCACTGGAAATACTGGAACCTGTTAGCAATCCACTAACCGTACTTGATATCCTAGAAATCTTCCCAAACTATGGCCAGGGAACCGGGAGAACTGCCAAGGTCTTCATCAATTCTGAAACGATGCCTGAACTGAGACAATCAGCCCGGCGTATTGCAATTAAAACTCAAGAATTGGTTCCGTGAACCGCCCTTCTGTTTTGAAGCCAATGTTTTTAATTCTTGAATTCGGGAGGATCGACGCAAACTGAGTGATTTACTTCTGTCTTCCCAAATTTGGCCCCTTCTGTTGTCATTACAGTTAACAGGTGCAGAAGGGAGGGAAAGTTCAAGGTCTCCCTCTGAAACATTCTCATGAACACTGGTACTTTCATTTTCCAAATCTACAGAAGTTCCTTCCTCACTAATTTCAGGAACATTGGCATTTTCCAAACCTACAGCAGTTTCTTCCTCACTAATTTCAGGAGCATTGGCATCAAAAGGTACATTTCCATTAGCATCAGTAAATATACTTTCATTGGCATCAGGAGGAACAAACAGAGAATCAGGTTCAAGTTCAAACTCAGGCTGAACCCCAACAATTCCCACCAAACCCTTCCAGTATTTTCTGTTGGTCATGGGAGTTCTGTGTGCCAAGTTTGGTTCAAGTCCATTGTTGGTGTAGTTCAGAATGCTCTTTGAATATAGGTGAACTATAAATCCCAGCAACTACAACTCCCAAATGACAAAACCAATCCTCCCATCCCAACCCCATCAGTATTCAAATTTGGGCATATTGGGTATTTGTGCCAAATTTGGTCCAGTGAATGAGAATGCATCCTGCATATCAAATATTTACATAACAATTCATAACAGTAGCAAAATTACAATTATGAAGTAGCAACGAAAATAGTTTAATGGCTGGGGGTCACCACAACAGGAGGAACTGTATTAAGGGGTCACGGCATTAGAAACGTTGAGAACCACTGTGTTAAGGAGTTACGAAGGTGGAGGCATTACTTTTCATTCAACCTTCATTAAATGTTGACCTAATAACAGTCTACCAACCATATCGTTTTTTGCTCCCTGCAAAACACTGAACACAAAGTACTGTTATTGGGTTGAAGCCACATGACTTCTCCTTTCCCAGACAAAAAGAAGTAAGGAAGTAACTTCTACTCTAGACTACTGCAACACATTGTACGTGGGGTTGCCCTTGAAGACGGTTCGGAAACTTCAACTGGTCCAGCGAGTGGCAGCCAGACTGCTCACCGGGGCGACATACAGAGAGGACACCACCCCCCTGTTGTGTCAGCTCCACTGGCTGCCGGTTCAGTTCCGAGCCCAATTCAAGGTGCTGGTTTTGACCTACAAAACCCTGTACGGTTCCAGTCCAGCATATCTGTCCAAACGTATCTCCCTCTACGTCCCGCCTCGGAATCTGAGATCATCTGAGGGGGCCCTGCTCTCAACTCCACCACTTTCCCAAGCGAGGCTGGTGGGGACGAGGAGCAGGGCCTTCTCAGTGGTGGCCCCTCACCTGTGGAACTCTCTCCCAGTGGAGATCAGGGTGTCGACATCACTCCTGTCCTTCAGGAGGAAGGTAAAGATATGGTTGTGGGACCAGGCCTTTGGGCAATCTGCTAACTAGGTAAGGACAACCAGACAAATAGGACCGGCAGGACTGATAAATGTGGAAGGAAACTCTGAACTATGAGATAGCGAACACTGACCGGCAATAAGTAGTAATTAGTTTGTATCGGTTTGTATGAAATTTTTATTGGTTTTAGCAAGTATAGATGTAATATATTGCTGCTGTTTGTTAATTTGCGTTATTTTGTTTTACTGCTGTTGTATGTTATGGGCATCGAATTGTGCCTTGGCTGTGTAAGCCGACCTGAGTCCCCTTCGGGGTGAGAAGTGCAGGGTAAAAGTAAACCAAATAAATAAAATAAATAAATAAACTCCTTGGAGAAATGGGAAATCAGAGGTACAGAGAATAACTTAAGTTTGTAGCCTTACAAAAGACACAGAGAAGGATAAACTGTTCCCTCTCCCACCAATTGCTTTATGCAAGCATGAATGTCTCTTTGTTTCCAACAGTTACTCTCTGAAAAGGTTCATCTGAAGTGCTTAAAGTTGTCATTTCTACAAGAACAGAGTTTAATTTCATGCAAATGGTTGCAAGATTTTGCCATTCCACGCCTGCCAAGACCTCTCAATCATATTTGAACCCGTATGGATTTCATTGTATCGCGACGGTTTCAACAACATATGTTGGGTGTCTTCAAACACAATTACTTCTGTATAATAAAAGTGTTGATTTGATGATGTGACATTTTCTGCAAGTGTGTTTAAGGCAGTTTATGTTTTCATAAGTCGCAATGAAACTCAATTATGAATGTGTAATAAGGCCCTTGATTGTTACACTTATACTTTTCTGTATAATGAAGCTGGCAATTAGAATTTGGTGGTTCTAGGGCTTAGAAATATAAAACCCATATTTGCTTTGTTGACAAAAGACTCACAATAAACAGATTCAGGGTGGGGGGAGGGAGAATGTGTTTACTAAAAAAAGTTCAATAATTCAAACATATAATTAGATTTCTTAACAGAAAGTATTTTTTTTTGTTCCCACACAGAACAATAACTTCAGGAGGGGGAAAAAAAACCCTATTTAGATAAATGTGCATCTAAATCAAGATGAAGAAACATGGGAAACAGCATGGCCAATTCTCATCCGCCACCAGCACATCCATTTTGGGAGGAATGAGATGAAAATGAATTCTGTCTTTCTGAACTAAACATTTGTGTGAGGAGGTGTCTAAGTGTGCATCTTGAACAAAATGAAGTTCAACAGTGACAAATGCAAGATACTCCACTTTGGCAGAAAAAATGAAATGCAAAGATACAGAATGGGGGACAATGCCTGGCTCGAGAGCAGTACGTGTGAAAAAGATCTTGGAGTTCTCGTGGACAACAAGTTAAACATGAGCCAACAATGTGATGTGGCGGCAAAAAAAGCCAATGGGATTTTGGCCTGCATCAATAGGAGCATAGTGTCTAGATCTAAGGAAGTAATGCTACCCCTCTATTCTGCTTTGGTTAGACCACATCTGGAATATTGTGTCCAATTCTGGGCACCACAATTCAAGGGAGATATTGACAAGCTGGAATGTGTCCAGAGGAGGGCGACTAAAATGATCAAGGGTCTGGAGAACAAGCCCTATGAGGAGCGGCTTAGGGAACTGAGCATGTTTAGCCTGAAGAAGAGAAGGCTGAGAGGAGATATGATAGCCATGTATAAATATGTGAGAGGAAGCCA
This sequence comes from Anolis sagrei ordinatus, assembly GCF_025583915.1. Lineage (NCBI taxonomy): Eukaryota > Metazoa > Chordata > Lepidosauria > Squamata > Anolidae > Anolis > Anolis sagrei. The sequence continues at coordinate 8,195,310 of NW_026845477.1, read as the reverse complement.
CAGGGAGGAGGGAGCAAGCTTGTTTTCTGCTTCCCTGGAGACTAGGACGCGGAACAATGGCTTCAAACTACAAGAGAGGAGATTCCATCTGAACATGAGGAAGAACTTCCTGACTGTGAGAGCCGTCTGTCAGGGCTGGGCGGGTTCGTTTCGTTAATTCGTAATTCGTTAATAATTCGTTAATTTTTTCAATTACAAAACGATAACGAACCATTCTGGAGCAATTATTAAAAAAAACGAATTTTCAAAAATGTTATTGTTTTGGAAATCGATTCGTTAATTTTTTACCATTTACGAAATTTCGTAAATATCGAACTTTTTAAAAGGAAAATTTTGTAATTATTTTAAATATCGAAACAAAAAAACCCCCAAATACAAATCGATTTTAGAAACAAATTTTTCCGTTGTTACCCAGGCCTAACATTTAGCTGTGGAACTCTCTGCCCAGAGTGTGGTGGAGGCTCCTTCTTTGGAAGCTTTTAAACAGAGGCTGGATGGCCATCTGTCAGGGGTGATTTGAATGCAATATTCCTGCTTCTTGGCAGAATGGGGTTGGACTGGATGGCCCATGAGGTCTCTTCCAACTCTCTGATTCTATGATTCTATGATTCTATGATCTACACTGCAGAATTAATGCGGTTGGACACCACCTTAACTGCCAAGGCTCAATGTTATGAAATCCTGATATTAAGTGGTGCTCCTTTCAGGGAGCGGTCAATCCTCCTGTTTAAGGAGCTCCACTGGCTACCATTCATTTTCCAGACCCAATTCAAGGTGCAGGTTCTTACCTACAAAGCCCTGAACGGTTTGGGACCACCTACCTACGTGACCGCATTTCTGTGTACGAACCCACACGATCTTTTCGATCATCTGGGGAGGCCCTGCTTGCGCTCCCACCACCATCACAAGCACAACTGGTGGGGACGAGAGAGAGGGCCTTCTCGGTGGTGGCTCCTCAACTCTGGAACTCACTTCCTATGGAGCCCCTGGTGGCGCACTGGGTTAAAGCCCTGTGCTGGCAGGACTGAAGACCGACAGGTCGCAGGTTCGAATCCCGGGAGAGGCGGATGAGCTCCCTCTATCGGCTCCAGCTCCTCATGCGGGGACATGAGAGAAGCCTCCCACAAGGATGATAAAACATCAGAAATCATCCAGGCGTCCCCTGGGCAACGTCCTTGCAGACGGCCAATTCTCTCACAACAGGAGTGGTTGCTCCTGACACGACAAAAAAAAAATGCTGTACATCAGACATGCCCCAAACTCTGGCAGTCTTTAGGAGGAGCTTGAAAACGTGGTTGTTCCAGTGTGCCTTCCCAGAATAATGAACCCTTAGCACTTTGTCCTCCAAAAGCACTTTATACTGATTTAGGCTTGCTTGTATCTCTCCACTAACGCCCCACTTCCTTATCTTGTCCATGTCCAGCATTATTTTTAAATTTCGATGACATTTGGCCTAGCCACAGATTTTAAAGGTGTGTTGTGCTATTGTTAATGTTTATGCTATATGTGTATGTGATTTCTTTTAATTGCTTGTATTGTTGTTGTTATTGCTTGTATTGTTGTATTGTGGGCTTGGCCTCATGTAAGCCGCACTGAGTCCCTTGGGGAGATGGTAGCGGGGTATAAATAAAGATTATTATTATTATTATTATTATTATTATTATTATTATTATTATTATTATTATTTGCAGTTTGGTGAGAATCCCAACACTCACTGGCAGAGAAGGCTCAAGATCTTGCAAAATTACAATCCCTAAGATTCTACATCATCGAGCCACTGTAGTTAAAGTGGTGTCAAACTGCATTAATTCTACAACTCAGGTGCACCTTTATTTATTTACTTATTTAGAACTTTTTTATACGGGTCTTCTCGACCTCAAGGAGAGGGACTCAGGCCGGTTTACAACAAAGATTAAAACATCACACCCCATAATACACTAATACATAAAATACATTAAAAAGCAATCATATAATTATATTTGGCCAAGTCGTCCAAATGAAATCACAATTCATCCCCATCCGTCCGTGTGGTCAAGAGTTATTGACTCACTCATCAAATGCAAGATTCCAGAGCCAAGTTTTCACCAGCTTTCTAAAAGTCAGGAGAGAAGGGGCAGTTCTAATCTCCAGTGGGAGAGAGTTCCAGAGCCAAGGGCCCACCACCGAGAAGGCCCTGTCCCTCATCCCCACCAGACGCAGTTGCGAGGGTGGTGGGACCGAGAGCAGAGCCCCTCCATAAGATCTTAACAACCTTGATGGTTCATAGGGGGGAATCCGTTTGGACAGGTAAACTGGGCCGGAGTAGTTTAGGGATTTATAGGTCAACACCAGCACTTTGAATTGTGCTCGGAAGCTAATTGGCAGCCAGTGGAGCTGGCGCAACAGAGGAGTAGTATGCTCCCTGTACCCGCTCCTGTTAGTAATCTGGCTGCCGCTCGTTGGACTAATTGCAGATTCTGGGCAGAGGCAACCCCACGTAGAGAGCATTGCAGTAGTCTATAGATAACGTCATATAAAAGTGTGAGCATAACACATTTCTCCAAGAGTCATTGTGGCATAGTGTTTTCAGAATTGGACTCTCATCTAGAGACCAGGTTCTGAATACCTACATGGCCATGGAAACCCAATGGGTGATCTTGGATAAACTACACTCTCTTAGCCTCAGAAGAAGGCATTGAGAAACCTTTTCTGAACAAAAATTGCCCAAAAAAAACCCTTCATATATTTGTCTTAGGGTCACCATAAGTTGGGAATGACTTGAAGACACGCAATGAGGCTGGATGGCCATCTGTCAGGGGTGATTTGAATGCAAGATTCCTGCTTCTTGCCAGGGGGTTGGACTGGATGGCCCATGAGGTCTCTTCCAACTCTTTGATTCTATGATTCTATGATTCTCTGAATGGAAACACATTCCTCACCCTTTCTTAGAAATATGAGACCTGAATTCTATCAGAACTCAACTCAAGTAGCCCATGAACCATAAATCAACATGTAGGTAAATTCCACGAGTTTTATAGCTTTACCCAATTTGGGACCAACAATAAGATTCACATCAGGAATTTCAGTGTATATCTGGGTTAAGCTCTTTATGATGAACGATGCTATCCATGGGCCACAAAGTAATAGGACCAATGCTTAATTTTAGCTAATAGATAGAGGTTTTTATGCTCTACTTCCCTCCAAAAGTTCCCTTTGGATCTCTCCTTACAGGGTGTCCACACCAGGGAAATTATAGTTTGCTTTTGCATTTATGGCACTCACAGAGAAAATGAATACCTGGGGATGGGTGCTTGTGTACTGAAATGCTCATCGATTTAAGCATCTTTCTCCCCAGACGAAGGTGAAAAGACCTTCTGGGAGTCAAAAGAACAAAGACAGGGAAAGTTCCTCGTGATTTCTTATTCTCACTGTCCCTGTCAACCAGGCTGTCTCTAAATTAAGTTAAACAATTATGCCCTCTAATAAATAAACAAACAAATAAACCGTCTTTCCAAATCTGATTATCGCAAGTGGCAGTCTCATTACGAAAAGGCCAAGTGCTCCTGAAGGAATCGTTCTAGGTAAGACTGTGTCACATCATATGTGTTTTATCTCTTTACCCATTAGCCAATATTACAGTTGTGAAGAATGGGGAAAATGGGGAGAGGGAAGAGGGAGAAGGTGCTTTGAACTTCGCGTTTCATCAGTTTTCTGTCTTAAGAACATAAGGGCCCTCTGGGTGCTGAATTTCATTGTTAAACCATCAGCGTGACAAAGTGGCACAGAAGCATAATTTTCAAAGACATTTTATGGTGTGCCTCACTTCCATTGTCTCGGAATCTCCCCATTTGTCTGCTCACATCCTGCCTGGTGCTCCATTGGCAGTCTTGCAGATGCTACCTCTGGGTCCAAAGAAGCCCCATGCCACCAGAATTGATGCTTAGCAGGCTGGGCATTGGGAGGTAGCATCTCAAACCACAGAGAGAAAGAATGAGGTGGTCATCTCAAACTGCTCTGATGGGGAGAGGAGGCAAGGCTAGCCCATGTGGCTGTTCTTTCTGTTCATGCAGAAAATTTCCATGACCCTTCAACCCAGAAAACATGTGACATGGTATCTTCTGCACAGAAAGGCAGAAAAGATACCTTGTGGTTGGTCCCAAAAACTCTGAGCCATGTATTGTCGAAGGCTTTCATGGCTGGAATCACTGGGTTGTTGTAGGTTTTTTCAGGTTGTATGGCCATGGTCTAGAGGCATTCCCTCCTGACGTTTTGCCTGCATCTATGGCAAGCATTCTCAGAGGTAGTGAGGTCTGTTGGAACTAAGAAAATGGGTTTATATATCTGTGGAATGACCAGGGTGAGACAAAGGACTCTTTTGTGCTGGAGCTAGGTGTGAATGTTTCAACTGACCACCTTGATTAGCATACAATGGGCTGACTGTGCCTGGAGCAAACATTTTTTGAGAGGTAATTAGATGTCCCTGCCTACTTTCTCTCTGTTGTTGTGCTGTTGTGATTTTAGAGTTTTTTAATACTAGTAGCCAGATTTTGTTCATTTTCATGGTTTCCACGTTTCTGTTGAAATTGTCTACATGCTTGTGTATTTCAATGGCTTCCCTGTGTAGTCCTACATGGTGGTTGTTGGTGTGGTCTAGCATTTCTGTGTTCTCAAATAATATGCTGTGTCCAGGTTGGTTCATCCAGTGCTCTGCTATGGCTGACTTCTCTGGTTGGAGTAGTCTGCGGTGCCTTTCATGTCCCTTGTTTCGTGTTTGGGCAATGCTGCTGCATTTGGTGGTCCCGATGTAGACTTGTCCACAGCTGCATGGTACACGGTAGACTCCTGCAGAAGTGAGAGGATCCCTCTTGTCCTTTGCTGAACGTAGCATTTGTTGGATTTTCTTGGTGGGTCTGTAGATAGTTTGTATGTTGTGTTTCCTCATCAGCTTCCCTCTGTGGTCAGTGGTTCCCTTGATGTATGGCAAGAACACTTTTCCTCTGAGTGGATCTTCATCTTTATTCTCGTGGCTTGCCCATTGTATGCTAATCAGGTGGTCAGTTGAAACATTCACACCTAGCTCCAGCAGAAAAGAGTCCTTTGTCTCACCCTGGTCATTCCACAGATATATAAACCCTTTTTCCTAGTTCCAGCAGACCTCACTACCTCTGAGGATGCTTGCCATAGATGCAGGTGAAACGTTAGGAGAGAATGCCTCTAGACCATGGCCATACAGCCCGATAAAACCTACAACAACCCACCCTGAGCCATATTTGGACCTGTGTTGACAAAGTTGGGTCCGTAACTTACACAGCAGTTCCTTATAAGACAGATTGCTTACTCCATTTTTGGGCCAGGAACTATAAATGCACAGAGTCTCCATCTTGTTAGGATTCAACAATAGTTCACAGGCCTTAATCCATCTCACGACAGCATCCAGGCAGTAGTCTGCACCCAGCTCCAAAGCTCCTACTTCATGTCAATATTAAAATATTAAGAAGGATCTTGAGTAGCAAATTTTACCTGAAGCTCCTCTGATATTCAGCATTACACAACCACACACACACTGTTCTGTCATGCGCTGGGCCTGTAACAGCTGTACTTTTCTATAGGACGTATACTTTAAGCCCAGCGGGCAGCCAGGGGCACCTCGAAGAGAGGTTCTCGGGGATTTTTCTGAAGTGATAGTCTTTAGAGTGTTTAATGATGCAATAAAGTCTCTATTATGGAACAAACAACAAATCTTCAATGGTTCAAACAACACTTCAAGGCTTTCTTAGTCTAGTCCTCAATGGACTGGTACCTGACTTTGATTAACTGTACTTTCTCTATAGGAAAAAAAAAAACCCTATTTAACCTCTCCCAGGCTGTTTACTATCTATGCCTCATCGGTGTGGGTCCTACTACCAATTCCAAATGCGTCTGGGTATCGAGTAGACCTACCAGCCGAGGCTTGTAGATATTTCACATGGAGTTCCGTGGATCTGTAGTGCTGTCCTCCCTCAGATAATTCTTTGAAAACCTCAGGGTTGTTTTCCCTCTGATTCCTGTGAGGCTGTGAGCTCTCAGCCAGAGCCTTGGAACCTTTTTCCTGGAATTTCTGTTTCCCCGGATGTTCTTGAGAAAGAAGCTTTTCTACGGGACGAGCTGGTCTACGTCCTATAGTTTAGCTTCCTTATGTGAGATTGCCCAAAAAAATGGCTCCTTTCCCTCCCAGAGCCCAGAACAAGGGGCGGAACCAAAGCTTAATTATGATGGACAGGAAGGCTGCCCTATGACTGCAAACAGATAACAGAAAGAAAATAAAGTTGGAGCTCCTGGTACAGCCATACAAGCACACACACACACACACATACATGTACACACACATACAGATGGTATAGATATAATCAGGTAATGACTCCATAAAGGATGAAATAGCAAGTATGTTAAGATGAGGTATAGGACACTTTGTACCATGCAGCCTATTCTTCAACCCCAAAATCCAGATAGCCTCAAGTGCAGAAAAGGATACTGTCTTTTTTCCAAGACTGAAAAAAAAATCCAGCTATCAATTCTGGTTTTTTTCTTCACATAGTGTTATCGAAACCCCAATAATCATGTCCCCTAGAGCACAAACATGGAGCATGTGTGAAACCTTTCCCCCAGAAACCCAGTTTCAGTTGCCTTCAGCCTGAAACCACCAAGTTGCATTAATTATGTACACATACATTAGGGCAAATTTCATTATTTCCCCAAGGCATGGGACATAATCCTTTCACATTGGTCCCATGACAATAATTCCAATCTGAAAGGTCACGGAAGTTACCCAACACCCAGCCAGACCTAATCCATGGGAACCCTTCAGACCATGCCACCATCCTTACTAGCCGTAGTTTAGACAGCCAAGACCCATTGTCTTATTCTAGGTAAACAGGAACCAAGTTATTAACATCCATTATTACCTCAAATTCTACCCACATTATTTTTTTCACACACTCCATGAGGTGCACCAAGAAAACAGCCTCAAAACTTCTCATGGAGCAATGATAGTTTATTTAAATTCCCACTAAATCTGGAAAGTAATCAATGACAGCAGCAGACAGCATGTCTCTGCCTCCTAGCAAATGGTTGGTGGCAAAGGTCCTTTGTTTTAAACTGCTGTCAAACTCCTATAAAAACTTATGTATGTTTTTAATGCCTCATGTCAGTCTTCTGAGTGCAGACTCTGCTGGCATCCGCTTTGGCCAAGATGAATAAATGCCTCTGTTCCTTTTGCCTTCAACCCATCCGTATGTCATTTGGACTATGGAGCTTGGCACTCTGGGCCCCGAATCCACAGTTCTTGCAGAAGCTGAAATCACTCAACAATAGAACGGGGAGAGGGCAATCTTATCCTCCACTATAGTTTGTTGCATTGTGCTTATGATGCCATTGTCAATGCTGTACAATTGCCCACCCAGATGGGCATGATAGGTCCATGTGTTTGAAATGTACATTCATTGGCATATTTAGGTGAGCAACATTTCCATTCAAAACAAGGTTGCATAGCACAATAAATGCATAACTCCACTCGTAGAGATGCATGAGTGACAAACCAGTTGCAGGATCTCAGCCATCATCTGGATCCTGCTCAGGAATAAAAACAATATCATTGCATTCTGAAGATCACCTGGGAAGGAATCCCACTGGAGCACTGCAGCACACCCAAATGCCTGGGAGTCACTCTAGACTGTGCTCTTACCTACAAGAAGCACTGCCTGAACATCAAGCAAAAAGTAGGTGCTAGAAACAATATCATACGAAAGCTGACTGGCACAACCTGGGGATCACAACCAGATACAGTGAAGACATCTGCCCTTGCGTTGTGCTACTCTGCTGCTGAGTATGCATGCCCAGTGTGGAAAACATCTCACCACACTAAAACAGTGGATGTGGCTCTTAATGAGACATGCCGCATTATCATGGGGTGTCTGCGCCCTACACCACTGGAGAAATTACACTGCTTAGCCGGTATTGCACCACCTGACATCCACCGGGAAGTAGCAGCCAATAGTGAAAGGACCAAGGCAGAGACATCTCCAGCTCATCCCCTGTTTGGGTATCAGCCAGCACGTCAACAACTTAAATCTAGAAATAGTTTTCTAAGATCTACAGAGACACTCGCTGGAACACTTAGCAAGTGAGAGTCCAAAAGTGGCAGGCTCAAACCCAGCACCTCAACCAATGGCTGATACCAAATGAGAGATTCCCCCTGGGCACACAGAGGACTGGGCGACTTGGAAGGCGCTGAACAGACTGCGCTCTGGCCCCACGAGATGCAGAGCCAACCTCAAGAAATGGGGCTACAAAGTGGAATCCTCGACATGCGAGTGTGGAGAAGAGCAAACTACAGACCACCTGCTGCAATGCACCCTGAGCCCTGCCACATGCACAAGGAAGGACCTTCTTGCAGCAACACCAGAAGCACTCCAAGTGGCCAGATACTGGTCAAAGGACATTTAACCAACTACCAAACTCACAAATTTTGTATTTTGTCTGTTTGTCTGCTCTGTTCTGTTAGAAATATAATATAATCGACTGGTTGCCCTGACACAATAAATAAAGAAATAAATAAATAAATAAATAAATAAATAAATATTGCATTCTGAATGGCAAGAGTATCCATGAGATTATCAAAGACAACGACGTAGCTTCCACACCTTCATGCTGACATCCAGGTACAGAGTTTGAATGTCTCTTTCTATGTTTGTCTGAAACTGCTGCCAGGCTACACGATACATCTTCATCGGGGAATGGGTTTTGCATTATTGGTATGTGTGCCTGTATCTCTGTTTCACATTTCCTGAATCACATTTTTCAATTAACATCCTTACTTTGAAGAATTTTAAAAGATATACATGGGGGAGGGGTCTACAATGAACCCAAGAGCAGCGTAGCTGGGAAGACTTAACAGCCCTAAATTACCATGAGCTACGCTTGTCCAAAATGGCCAGAAGGAGCATTGCTTCATAATTATTTCAGACTAATGGTAATATTTAAATGTTACTATTTTAATGGGAGCGTTTGATTCCGGAAGGCCCAAGAAATTGCATGCCGCTTTTAAGCTGCATTGCTAAAACAGCTCACATCCAAACAGTATACAGACCAATCATCCTCAGCTGGGCTTCAGGAGCGAAACAAATCATTAATGTTTTTCATGCATGCAAAGGTTAAGTTACTCAGCACACTGTATTACTCATAGCATCCCTGAAGATCTCTTCTGCATGCTTTCCCTATATTATCCATCCAGCTCAGTGGGAATTCCTGCATTTTAAGAGATGCCTGTTGAAGACAATACAATAGCATTGGGTTGTTGTAGGTTTTTTTGGGCTATATGGCCATGGTCTAGAGGCATTCTCTTCTAACGTTTCGTCTGCATCTATGGCAAGCACTCTCAAAGGTAGTGAGACCTCACTACCTCTGAGGATGCTTGCCATAGATGCAGGCAAAACTTCAGGAGAGAATGCCTCTAGACCATGGCCATATAGCCCGAAAAATCCTACAACAACCCAGTGATTCCGGCCATAAAAGCCTTCAACAATACAACAATAGCATTATATTCAACTAACCAACTAACCAGGTTAGATATCTTTTTTTTTTCTGGAAATCTGAAACCCCCTCTGCTCAACTTCCATCTTTGAGGAAAGGGGGCTAGTTACACATCCAATCTCTGTTGATGTTTCTCAATGAATTGTTGCTCCGTCACAGCCTGAAATTGGTTAGGTGAAAGCAAATTAAAGAGTCCACAGATACCCAGATACAATCTGATCTTTCCCTTCCCTAAATGTTGCTTTTTATAAGGGAGTTTGTATAAATCTAGCTTGGGAACCCATAATGTCCCCCAGTTCCATCTCCTCTGTCAAATTTCAGAATGCCATCATCCGTTGTTCATTCTCCCCAAACTTATTGTTTTTGTGATTAATCAGTATGCTTTAATTATGTTCAATTTATAACAACGGAAATACAATGTATTGTCAAAGACTTTCAACATAAATACATCTTGCATATCAGACCAAGTGTGATCCCTGGGGAAGGCAATGGCAAACCACTCCAGTATCCTTGCCAAGAAAACTAAATGGACCAGTACAACCAGAGATATGTCGGTATGCCATTGGAAGATGGGACTCCCAGGTCGGAAGATGGCCAAAATGCTACTGGGGAGGAGCAGAGGATAAGTTCAACTAGCCCCAGATGTGATGACGCAGCTAGCTCAAAGCCGAAAGGAAGGCTCGCGGCCGACGGTACTGGAGGTGAACGACGAATCCGATGCTCTAAAGATCAACACACCATAGGAACCTGGAATGTAAGATCTATGAGCCAGGGCAAATTGGATGTTGTTATTGGTGAGATGTCAAGACTAAAGATAGACATTCTGGGGGTCAGCGAACTGAAATGGAATGGAATGGGCCACTTCACATCAGATGACCACCAGATCTACTACTGCGGACAAGAGGAACATCGAAGAAATGGAGTAGCCTTCATAATTAATAAGAAATTCGCTAAAGCGGTGCTTGGATACAACCCAAAAAATGACAGAATGATCTCAATTCGAGTGCAAGGAAAGCCTTTCAACATTACAGTGATCCAAATATACGCCCCAACCACAGCTGCTGAAGAAGCAGAAGTAGATCAGTTCTATGAGGATCTGCAAGACCTACTGGATAATACACCAAAAAGAGACATTATTTTCATTACAGGAGACTGGAATGCCAAGGTGGGAAGTCAAATGACAACTGGGATCACAGGCAAGCATGGTCTGGGAGAACAAAATGAAGCGGGACGCAGGCTGATAGAATTTTGCCAGGAAAACTCGCTGTGTATAACGCATACTCTCTTCCAACAACCTAAAAGACGGCTTTATACCTGGACCTCACCAGATGGTCAACACCGAAATCAGATTGACTACATCCTTTGCAGCCAAAGGTGGCGGACATCCATCCAGTCGGTGAAAACAAGACCTGGGGCTGACTGTAGCTCAGATCACAAACTTCTTATTGCCAAATTTAGAATCAAACTAAAGAGATCAGGGAAAATACACAGACCAGTTAGATATGATCTCACTAACATTCCTAGCGAATATACAGTGGAAGTGAAGAACAGATTTGAAGGACTAGATTTAGTAAACAGAGTCCCAGAAGAACTATGGACAGAAGTCCGCGACATTGTTCAGGAGGCGGCAACAAAATACGTCCCAAAGAAAAAGAAAACCAAGAAGGCAAAATGGTTGTCTGCTGAGACACTGGAAGTAGCCCAAGAAAGGAGGAAAGCAAAAGGAAACAGGGATAAGGGGGGATATGCCCAGTTAAATGCGCAATTCCAGAGGTTAGCCAGAAGAGATAAGGAACTATTTTTAAATAAGCAATGCATGGAAGTGGAGAAGACAACAGAATAGGAAGGACAAGAGACCTCTTCCAGAAAATTAGAAACATTGGAGGTAAATTTCAGGCAAAAATTGGTATGATAAGAAACAAAGATGGCAGGGACCTACCAGAAGCTGAAGAGATCAAGAGAAGGTGGCGAGACTATACAGAAGATCTGTATAGGAAGGATAATAATATTGAGGATAGTTTGACGGTGTGGTGGATGAATTAGAACCAGACATCCTGAGGAGTGAGGTTGAATGGGCCTTAAGAAGCATTGCTAACAACAAGGCAGCAGGAGACGACGGGATCCCAGCTGAACTGTTTAAAATCTTAAAAGATGATGCTGTCAAGGTGATGCATGCCATTTGCCAGCAAATATGGAAAACACAAGAATGGCCATCAGACTGGAAAAAATCAACTTATATCCCCATACAAAAAAGGGAAATGCGAAAGACTGCTCAAACTTCCGTACAGTGGCCCTTATTTCTCATGCCAGTAAGGTAATGCTCAAGATCCTGCAAGGAAGACTCCAGCAATACATGGAGCGAGAGTTGCCAGATGTTCAAGCTGGGTGTAGAAAAGGTAGAGGAACGAGAGACCAAATTGCCAATATCCGCTGGATAATGGAGAAAGGCAGGGAGTTTCAGAAAAACATCTACTTCTGCTTCATTGACTATTCTAAAGCCTTTGACTGTGTGGCTCATAATAAATTGTGGCAAGTTCTTAGTGGGATGGGCATCCCAAGCCACCTTGTCTCTCTCCTGAGGAATCTGTACAAGGACCAAGTAGCAACAGGCAGAACTGACCACGGAACAACAGACTGGTTCAAGATTGGGAAAGGCGTACGGCAAGGCTGCATACTCTCACCCAACCTTTTTAACTTGTATGCAGAACACATCATGCGATGTGCGGGGCTTGATGAATGCAAAGCGGGGTGAAAATTGCTGGAAGAAACATTAACAACCTCAGATATGCAGATGACACCACTCTGATGGCCGAAAGCGAGGAGGAGCTGAGGAGCCTTCTAATCAAGGTGAAAGAAGAAAGCGCAAAAGCCGGGTTGCAGCTAAACAAAAAAACCAAGATTATGGCAACAAGAATGATTGACAACTGGAAAATAGAGGGAGAAAATGTGGAGGCCGTGACAGACTTTGTATTTCTAGGTGCAAAGATTACTGCAGATGCAGACTGTGGCCAGGAAATCAGAAGACGCTTACTTCTTGGAGGAGAGCAATGTCCAATCTCGATAAAATAGTAAAGAGTAGAGACATCAGACTGGCAACAAAGATCCGCCTAGTCAAAGCCATGGTATTCCCTGTAGTAACCGACGGATGTGAGAGCTGGACCTTAGGGAAGGCTGAGCGAAGGAAGATCGATGCTTTTGAGCTGTGGTGTTGGAGGAAAGTTCTGAGAGTGCCTTGGACTGCGAGAAGATCCAACCAGTCCATCCTCCAGGAAATAAAGCCCGACTGCTCACTGGAGGGAAAGATACTAGAGACAAAGTTGAAGTACTTTGGCCACATCATGAGGAGACAGGAAAAGCCTAGAGAAGACAATTATGCTGGGGAAAGTGGAAGGCAAAAGGAAGAGGGGCCGACCAAGGGCAAGATGGATGGATGGCATCCTTGAAGTGCCTGGACTGACCTTGAGGGAGCTGGGGGTGGTAACGGCCGACAGGGAGCTCTGGCGTGGGCTGGTCCATGAGGTCACGAAGAGTCGGAGACGACTGAACGAATGAACAACAACAATCAGATATTTACATGATGATTCAGAACAGAGGCAAAGTCACAGTTATGAAGGAGCAATGAAAATAGTATTATGGTTGGGGGTCGCCACAACATGAGGAACTGCATTAGGGGGTTGTGGCATTAAAAAAGTATAGAAACACTGCTAAAGACATTCTATAAAAATAAATAAAATACTGTCTGTGTATTTATGATTAACATAAATAAAAAAAAACCACTGGATTAATATACACCAAATTTGGACAAAATACATATATCAGGCCAGCAACAAGTGACCATCACTCATAAAAACACTGAAAAACACAACAGAGGAGACTAAAAAAGCAAAGAAAATTGCAATACATGCAGAAAACAACATATTCATACATATATATGTATACACACACACACAAAATACATATACACAGACTGGGCCACAGCAAAGTGTGGCAGGGGACAGCTAGTGCCATAATAAAAACAGACAGATAGACGAACCAAGTCAAAACAATTAGTAAATCAAAACAATAAGTAAACAGAAGGTGAATGAGTGTCTCTCAAGAGTGTTTTAGCTGTATATTCCTGCAGTGCAAGGGATTGGACTAGATTGCCCTTGCAGTCCAGTTCAACTCTATGATCCTATGGGATGTATGATTCCATATGCAGAGACTTATTCCTCCCAAACCCAGAATAGATTTTCATCCTGTCTTGCTTCACCATCATCATATTCGATCTTCATCATCTTTTCTGCTTTTCACCTATACTTATGTTTTTGTTTTTGTTTTTTTGTCACCAGCCCAGCTGTGCCACTAAATAGGCAACTTCAGCTGTAAAACTTTGCTGACCGAGCGGCCCATTTTCGTCAATGAACCCATTGCATCTCTCCCTTATTAAGGTATATATTTGGATGCTGGAAATTCCAGATGCTTTCGTTGCGGCTCCCTGAGCTTATGTTCTAAGCTGCTGACAATCTGTTGAGGAGATCAGGGGTAGTTTTTTGTTTTGTTTTAAAAACCATTAAAGTGTGCTTCTCGCCAGTCTTTTTTAACTTTGGCTCTAGTTGCTCAGATAAAAGGAAATAAAGATGCAATCAGTTCCTTTGTAAACTTTGCCTGCTTTGCATCTAGCAAAGTGGCACAGGCTCTCCCAAATCACAGGCCGCAATCTCGGCAGGCATGTTCGTCCGACTTTTTAGAAGGAAACCTAAGCAATTTTTTGTCTCTCTCCAATTCTGAAGACGCAGCAGGTTAGAAAATATCCTAATTCCTGCTCAATTTTCTTTGCATAATATATTGGGGAAAGGAGGGGAGAGGGATGGAAGGAGGGAGGGGGAGAAGCTACCAGAAGAACTGGACTCATAGCAACAGCAAAGTGAAATAAATCATGTGTAGTGATAAGTAGAAGCCCGATCAGCAACAATGCACCATGATTATGTATAAAATTCCAACCACCCAAGTTCACGGCATGATACGAATTAACATAGACTAATCAACATGTCGGAGAATTCCACTCGCAATGATTGTCCCTGGAAACTGTGTGAAGTGAATCAAAAATAGTCCACCAGACCAGAACATTGGAAGGTACTTTTTTTATATGAAAAATGCAGGACTTGGAGTTGCAGCTGAGAGGTTTCCTCTCTTTTTTGTATATGATAATGTAGAAATACATTATCTTGCCAGTGAGTTATATTTTTACTAAATTCATTGAGCTCTCCAACCATGAGTTCCGTGGGTCAGACTCAGATGACTTCTCAGAAGAAGAAAGTGCAGGTTGAATATCCCTTATCCAAAATACTTGGGATCAGGCATGCTGTGTATTTTGTATTTTTCTTGGCTTTGTTTTTGCCTTCTTATGAAGATGAGAGTATATGTGCTGTCACACACTGGGCCTGTGCATAACACTGTAGACAGGACATAAATTCCATGTGCCCAACGGGATGCCAGGGCTGCCTCAGATTAAATGCCCTTGGATTTCCTTAAAACAGAGTCTTTAGATTGCTTAAAGGTTCAACAAAGTTATTTTCTATTGATGAAAACAAACAGGTATTTTAAAGCTTTCTTAACAGTCTATTGGCTCTCTCTCAATCTTGTCCACAGGGAACAGGCACTATCTTCATAACTGTATACTAACTAATGGGGAAATCTTTAACTTCTAATCTGGGCAGTCTGTCTTTTCCTCTGTTGGCGTGGAGCCCCTGCACCCAGTACCAACTGCTTCTGGCTTCTGCGAGTGACCCTTACCAAGCAGAGTTTTGTAGACTTCCAGGGGAAAAATAACTCAGGTTTCAGTGATGGCTGGCTGAAGTCCCTCAGCGAAGGAGCTGTAAGGCTGTATAACCCCAGCCAAGCTGTAGAAGATGAAGCTTTCTACAGGAGCTCTTGGTATTATGTCCTGCATGAAAAGCTTCTCTGTGAGGACTGAACCCAAACTGGCTCATATTCCCTCCAAAACCCAAAGGGGGCAGGACGAGGGAACCTAACTATAATTGACAGGTGGCTTGCCCTATGATTGCAGCCAAAAGAAGCCACCTACGTGCAGAGTCCTTGAAACTTAGGACTATAACAAACATTAAATGCAAAGCAAACAAAATTGGAGGTCCTGGTGCAGTTGTACCTGCACAGTATATGACTCACTGCTAGGATCTGTGCCCTGATTGGCTCAGGACTCTGTGTATCATCACTGGTTGGCTTTTTCATGGTGATGGGAAATTTGATAAAGTATTAATGGAACATTTGATATAACAGTCTGTTTATCAACCATCTCAGAGAGAGGCATGATTGGAAAGGAGTGTGATGTGGCATTGGTTAATAGGCTCATAATTCACTCAATGCTTTGAATCATAGAATCAAAGAGTTGGAAAAGACCTTCTGGGCCATCCAGTCCAACCCCCTGCCAAAAAGCAGGAATATTGTATTCAAATCACCCCTGACAGATGGCCATCCAGCCTCTGTTTAAAAGCTTCCAAAGAAGGAGCCTCCACCATGCTCCGGGGCAGAGAGTTCCACTGCTGAACGGCTCTCACAGTCAGGAAGTTCTTCCTCATGTTCAGATGGAATCTCCTCTCTTGTAGTTTGAAGCCGTTGTTCCGCATCCTAGTCTCTAGGACAGCAGAAAACAAGCTTGCTCCCTCCTCGCTGTGGCTTCCTCTCACATATTTATACATGGCTATCATATCTCCTCTCAGCCTTCTCTTCTTCAGGCTAAACATGCCCAGCTCTTTAAGCCACTCCTCATAGGTCTTGTTCTCCAGACCCTTGATCATTTTGGTTGCCCTCCTCTGGACACATTCCAGCTTGTCAATATCTCTCTTGAATTGTGGTGCCCAGAATTGGACACAATATTCCAGGTGTGGTCTAATCAAAGTAGAATAGAGGGGTAGCATTACTTCCCTAGATCTAGACACTAGGCTCCTATTGATGCAGGCCAAAATCCCATTGGCTTTTTTTGCCGCCGCATCACCATATTGCAGAAGCATTCTCTCTTGATGTTTCGCCCACATCTATGGCGGGCATTCTCAAATCTGTTAGAAACTAGGCAAGTGAGGTTTATATATCTGTGTAATGTCCAGGGTGGGAGAAATAACTCTTGTCTGCTTAACACAATTGGATAAAATGGATAATATGAAAAATTCAGAATGAAAAAAGATGGTCAGTTTTGCTTTCTTCCCCCTTCTAATCCACTCGCTCTGTTTTTCTTTCTTTCCCTCTTTGTTAGTAACTACGGTCTTCCAAAGCTATGATCTACTTAGAATGCTATACAACCGAATGGCTTGGGATGATTTAACTCTTAAGAAGGTACTGGGGAAAGGTGGAGATGATGGATGAAAGAGAACTAGCTCTATTTGCTTGATTCACATTTGGTTATCTGCTGTATCTATTCTACTCGGTTCTTTAATTCTTTCTATATTTTATTTGCTTTATTGTTCATTTCTGTACCTTTTCTGAGGCTATATTGTACTGTCAGGAGAGATGTTTTACGGTTCCTTTATTGCAGATCTGTAATATTCTTTCCCTTGTCTTCTGATAGCTTATTTAATTTTGATATTTTATGTTATTTATTTCTTTAAAAATTATGCCTATGAGGACACGATAGCAGTCTCAGAGCAATGCAGAGAAACCTAATAGCAGTAATATCGCCAATTTTAAAACACATATGCACTTTAAAATAAACAGTGTAAATGAAACAGAATAGAGGAATTAGTAAAATGCAGGTTGATCGGAAAATACCTTCAGAAGCTGAAAAAATAGTGACGGAGCTTCATGCATTTCCTTGGTGAATGGGTGTGCATGTGTGGGGTGTGTTTCCATGTCCAGATGACGTCCAAATCTGTCACTCCTTCCCACTGGTCACTAAGGAGGCTATGCAGGTCCTGAACCGGTGCTTGGCTGCAGTGTCGGTCTGGATGAAGGCTAACAAATTGAAATTGAATCCAGACAAGACAGAGGTCCTCCTGGCCAGTCGTAAGGCTGAACAGGGCATAGGGTTACAGCCTGTGTTGGATGGGGTTACACTCCCCCTGAAGACGCAGGTTCGCAGCTTGGGAGTGATCCTGGACTCATCGCTGAGCCTGGAACCCCAGGTCTTGGTGGTGGCCAGGGGAGCTTTTGCACAGTTAAAGCTTGTGCGCCAGTTGCTCGCGTACCTTGGGAAGTCTGACTTGGCCATGGTGGTCCACGCTCTGGTTACATCCCGAATAGATTACTGCAATGCACTCTATGTGGGGTTGCCTTTGAAGACTGTTTGGAGACTTCAACTAGTCCAATGAGCAGCAGCCAGATTACTCACTGGAGCACCATACAGGGAGCATACCACCCCCCTGATGCGTCAGCTCCACTGGCTGCCAGTCCACCTCCGAGCACAATCCAAAGTGCTGGTCTTGGCCTATAAAACCCTATATGGCTCTGTCCCAGCTTACTTATCTGAACGTATCTCTCTCTACGTTCCACCTCATAATTTAAGATCTACTGGGGAGGCCCTGCTCTCAGTCCACCAGCGTCTCAAACATAATAATTTTTAACATAGTAATTTTCAAACTCTCATAGCCACATTTCGTTCCTTTGATGCAGATACCACTGAGCCAAAAATCTGTATCTCCTGAGGGGAACAAATTCTCAAGTGTATAACTTTGTAAGTACTTAAATGTGTTGTAACTTATGGTATTTAATGGATATGTTCAACAAATATTGTTGTAATAACAAGTGTGAAGACTTAACTAATTTCTTTGAGTACATTTCAGTATAAGATGTTCTATATGTATGCAACTGGAGCAAAATATTGATTGATACATTAATTTCAGTCCACCAGAAGAAGGCCTGAAGTAGGCCGAAACCGGTCGTGGATGGCTGATCTATAAGCTATTCAACATAAGAAGATATGACTGTACCAAAATTTACACAATTTTTTTTGACATCACTGTGAAATTGAACAGTACAACATGTTTATATAACTGTTTGTTGAGTTCTATTATTGTTTACCTTATGTAAGTGGTATTTTTGTTGTATGCACTTCATTCAGGAACCCATTTATATTATATTATGGTGGGGACGAGGGACAGGGCCTTCTCGGTGGTGACCCTCTGCTTGTGGAATTCGCTCCCCAGCAAGATTAGATCGGCGTCCTCCCGCCTTACATTTAGAAAAAAAACTAAAGACGTGGTTTTGGAGCCAGGCCTTTGGCTAGTGGGCACAACAGCACTTTAGGCACTGAACTTGGACAATAGGATTGTTTGAAAATTGGAAATGGCTTTATGACTGCGATTATGTGATTTGTTCTATGTAATTAGGGAATTTTAATTAATATCACTGTTTAATTGTTATGTAATGGATTTTATATTGCTGTTTTATATTGTTGGTTTGATACTGTTGTCACTGAATTGTTGCCTGTGTTAGCTGCCCTGAGTCCCCCCTTGGGGGTGAGAGGAGCGGGATAGAAATGGTCTAAATAAATAAATAAATACTCTAAGCTTCTATTTCCATAAAGGAGTGGCAGACTCTCAGCTTCATGTGCACTGTACAACATTTTGGGCTTATCTGGCTGGTAAATAAGAGATTCTTTGAGTCCGATGATTATGGCTTGGGAAACAGCCAGAGGGATTTGCACAACCTTTTTCATTCCCAGGAGATTATCTGAACAAGGTCACAGAGGGGTGGCTGTTTCTATGTTACATTTTGATATGTTTCTAAGAAGCCGTTTATATACATTCATATAAGTACACACCTTGAAAGATACAAGTTACACAAAAATAATCAAATTGATACAATTTATTAAAGGGTTAGGCACAAGATAGTTTATGGGAGTAGAGCTGCTGCTGGGTTTATTCCCTATCTTCATAAGCTTTGAACTTGTACAACTCCAGAGCTTCCAAAAAGGTATTTTTCATCAAAGAAAAGTGAAATGACTTACTGTTACAATGAGTAAAGTTGGGTAAAGTTATGCTATGCAGGCATGACGATGGATCTCGTTCCTAACTTTCTTGTGCTCATACCCTGGATTGCCAGCTGTAATTATTTGCTACTTCTCTCCATCCCAGAACACCCACCCCTTCTTTTATATTACTGTTTTATATTGTTGTTTTGATACTGTTGTCATTGAATTGTTGCCTGTGTTAGCCGCCCTGGGTCCCCCCTCGGGGGTGAGAAGGACAGGGTAGAAATGGTCTAAATATAAATAAAATATCTATATCATCTATATGTATTTATATAAATAACACAAAAATGATATATAAAACCTTTAGGGAAAACTAACAATGCACAAATGCAATGCAATACAAAAAAAAAGAATGAAAGAAAAGAAAGAAAGCATATAACACAATGTATCTAATAAAACTACACTAACCTGCAATTAGACTGCGACTACATATAAGGGAGTACAAATGACTTCCACCTTCTCAACTAGTAGTTATAATTATTCAAAACCGTAAACTTCCTCTCTATAAGATTAAAAAAATACTTAATTGGGCAAATTTTT
Organism: Anolis sagrei ordinatus; assembly: GCF_025583915.1. Lineage (NCBI taxonomy): Eukaryota > Metazoa > Chordata > Lepidosauria > Squamata > Anolidae > Anolis > Anolis sagrei. The sequence goes on along the minus strand of NW_026845477.1, from coordinate 8,175,263 downwards.
CACAGACTAAGACTTTTTCACAGCAGGGAGAAAATAGTTAAAATTACTTGTTGCTTTCTCGAAATGAATAAAATTACTTGTTGCTTTCTCGACATTCCTAAGCAAGATGCATGATTAGTACATTCCATGTTTTAAAGGGAAATAATAGAGGGGTTTGGCACCACAATGGTAGTAGCATGGCAGAAGTCTAGAGGAAGGTGGCAAAGATAGTAAAGGAAAACTGAATCCTCTGAGGAAGGATCAATAAAGTGGTTTAAGGATTGGAGTATGAGTCTGGAGACCAGTTTGAGTCCCTGCTCTGCTCTAGAAATCTCCGCTTCAGAGGGAGGCAAGATAAAAACCTCCTTTGGACAAATGCTACCAAGAAAACCCCATAAAGGTCACCACAGACAGAAAATATACAATTCTGTCCCAACTTACCTGTCTGAATGCAACTTCCCTTATGAACCTGCTAGGACTTTAAGATTGTCTGGGGAGGCCCTGCTCTCGATCCCGCCTGCATCACAAATGTGTTTGGTGGGGACAAGAGACAGAGCCTTCTCAGTGGTGGCCCCTTGGCTATGGAACACCCTCCCTGGGAACATTAGATTGGCCCCCCTCCATCTTAATAGTTTGGAAGAGATTCAAGACTTGGTTGTTTGAGCAAGCATTTGAAAATGCAAGGTAAAAGACATAGGAATTGGAACAACTGGATGATGGGATGGAGCAATGATTTTATTAGGAGATGCAAATGATGTATGCTTTTAGTATTCTTGTTATGGTTTTATATTATGTGTTAATGTTTTTAAATGTCTTATGGTTGTTGTTGTTTTTTGCCGGGTCGGGAGAGACTTGAGAATCTGCAAGTCACTTCTGGTGTGAGAGAATCGGCTGTCTGCAAGGACGTTGCCCAGGGGACGCCTGGATGATTTCTGATGTTTTGTCATCCTTGTGGGAGGCTTCTCTCATGTCCCCGCATGAGGAGCTGGAGCTGAGAGAGGGAGCTCATCTGCCTCTCCCCGGATTTAAACCTGCGACCTGTCGGTCTTCAGTCCTGCCGGCACAGGGGTGTAACCCAATGTACCACCTCTATGGTTTATGGTGTTTTAGGGCATCAAATCATTGCCATTGTAAACCACCCTGAGTCACCTAAGGGCTGAGAAGTATGCAAATATAGTAAATAATAAATAAATAAATAAATAAATAAATAAATATTTGAAGGCAACCAATCTCACCATCAATGAGAACATTTATCTTGACTAAGAAATTATGAGTGCAATCTCTGAAAAGATGTCATAAAGTGCTGCTCAAGAGATTAGAACATGAATCGACAGACTCAAGTTACAAGATGCCACCAAAACATGAGGAAGAATTTCATTGTAAGATATTTTTGACAGTGGAACAGACTGTCTAGACCAGTGGTTCTCAACCTGTGGGTCCCCAGGTGTTTTGGCCTACAACTCCCAAAAATCTCAGTCAGTTTAGCAACTGTGAGGATTTCTGGGAGTTAAAGACCAACATCTGGGGACCCATAGGTTGAGAAACACTGGTCCAGGAGGATGGTGGACTTCCTATCTTTGGCAGTCTTTAAACAGAGGTTAGATTGTTTTCTCCTGCATGGCTGGGGTTGGAATGGATGGCTCTTGTGGTCTCTTTCAGCTCTCCGATTCCATGAAATTGACATCTGTTGGGAGTGCCTTGTTTGTTCCTGGAAAACATGGGGCTGCGCTACTAGACCCAGGTGGTCCTTTCCAACCTTATGACTGATGGCTCTGTGAAATGGAAGGCTTGAGCTCTTCTGGTTATTTAGTAGCCAAGAGAGAGTAGGGTAGATATGGAGAGGAAAAGGGAGACCTCTCCTTCTCTGGAAATCCAAACAAGGGACTTTGTTCACTTTGCTCACAGCTGCAAAAGATCTGCTGCATGGAGGCCCACCTTCGTTCCTCTGACTACTAATTGGCTGAAGGAGCAAAGGCTTGCTTATTAAAGACTTGCCAGACAGAACTGCATGGATGGAGTAATATTCCCCACCCTATACAATGTAGGTTCTCAATATGATCAAAACAAAAATTCTAATTCTACCAGAAGCAAAATCTATTCTTGTGCAAATGAGTACTGAAAAAGGGGAGGGAGTGTTTCAAAATGTCTGGATCCCAAGGACTTTAGGAACAGCAATTATGCCCATTAATTTGGGCTTGATTCGCCCTCGCATTTATATCAGTTGATTTCTCTCCATCTCATTTTTGTACATTTGATGACTGCCAGCCAAATGCATGAATTAACTCCCCTGGAAATGGTATGAAAGTGCCTTTTCTGCCCTTTGATTTATGATAATCCACTCACAGTGGCAAGTACTCACTGGTTGTTGTGATTATCAAGTGCCAAATGTACATTGATGAATCAATCGCAGGCAGGTTATAGCGTAATTAAGCAGAATGGAATATATTTATGACTTGCAGTTATAAATCTCATCTTGCTCGTGCAGAGAAAGCGTGCAATGTTCTTCCTCACAACAATCCTGTGGAGTAGACTGGGTGAAGAACCAGAACCTGCTCAAGGGCTCGTGATGAACCAAATTGAGAAGACAAGTCTGTAGGACTGGATTCATCTTGAATTCACACCTGGCTGTTCCCAAGACAATTTCCAACCTTTGGTATTGCAAGTCCTAAAGGGTTACTCCTTTGGGCAAAGTCAGGGGATGCTCAGTGGTTTGCTAAAAACTCCAGAATAGCCAACAGCTTCTGAGCAGTCTGGACTCTAGGATCAGCTTCAATTTTGACTGATCTGCTGTCCAGATGAGACACAGGCCCTATCTTCCTTTCCATCGTTCATGCAGGGAAAGGGAATGCCTATGCCAGTGGTTCTCAACCTGAGGTCCCCAGATGTTTATGGCCTACAACTCCCAGAAATCCCAGCCTGTTTATCAGCTGTTAGGATTTCTGGGAATTGAAGGCCAAAAACATCTGGGGACCCCAGGTTGAGTACCACTGGCCTATGCCATTGCCACTGCAGCTCCTAGTTAGCTACTGAACTCCATCCAATTCAATTCTGACATCATAGAATCATAAAGTTGGAGGAGACTACAAGGGCCATCCATTCCACCTCCTGCCATGCACAAACACAGAATCAAGGCACTTCAGACAGATGGCCATCCAACTTCTGCTTGAAAACCTCCAGAGAAGAAGATTTCCCCTCCAGCATAGGTGCTAGTGCAACCAGAAAGAGCTCTAGTTTCCTACTCCTCATATGAATCCCATAATTTCTCATTTTATTAAGCCATTAGTAGGCTTTATCTAACCAGCAGCTCACTAGTCAACCATGGATTCAGCAAATCTACTCTAGCTAGGAGGACTCACCAATAGGATTCAGACCTCTATTTCAATAGGTTCTACATTGGATCACAAAGCTCTAAACTAGTGGTTCTCAACCTGGGGTCCCCAGATGTCTTCAGCCTTCAGCTCCCAGAAATCCTGACAGCTGGTAAACTGGCTGGGATTTCTGGGAGTTGTAGGCCAAAAACATCTGGGGACCCCAGGTTGAGAACCACTGCTCTAAACTAAAGGGGTTACTTAAATCAAAGATTCTGCATTCACACTTGAAACTCTTTATTTTAAAAAGCCAGAATTTCAAGAATATTCCTTTTAAGGACCAGCTAACAAGTCCCACATTACAAAGAGCCGAGTAGGAGCAACTGATTATATCCCTCCAAACTAGAAGACATTTGTTTGAGGTGAGAAGTAACACATAGATAGCACCCTCTTTGAAACACCTTTACTGACTTATTCCTGAACAAAATTCAACTCAATGGTTATAACCTGAAAATACCTGTCTGACTGGAGTTCAGACTAGCTATAAATACGTTCTTCTTTCAGTTTGCTCAAGCACAATTCTCACATTCCATGCCATTAAGTGGAATTGAACTGTGTTAATTCTACAGCGTAGCTGCTCCTTTAGAAGGGGTTTTAAATGGAGAATACTACATTTTCATACTAATTGTTATATTTTGTGTGACGTTGTAAATGTTTTTAAACAATTTCACTTTTAATAGGGGACCAGAGCTGTTTTGGATTTTTTCCCAGATTTTGGAATATTTGCATAATGACATATCTTGGAGATGGGACCCAAATCTAAACACAAATTTTATTTGTGTTATCTAAGCATTTTACACAAAACATGAAAGTAATTGTTTAAAATATTTTTAAAAATAATTTTATGCATGAAAAAAAGTTTGTGTACTTCGAACCCTCAGAAAGCTATAGAGTTACTATCACAGTCACCGATGGGGACAATTTTATTTATTTATTTATTTATTTATTTATTTCAAAGTTTTATATACCGACCTTCTCACCTCTTTTGAGGGATTCAGACCAGTTTCCAACCATAAAAACACATACAATCGGTAAAATATCATAGTTCATATTACAATAACACATTAAAATAACAAATATATTCAAAACTACAGTGGTCAGTCGTCATACTAAAATCGAATTTTAGAATTTTGAATATTCTGGAATTCTGAATAAGGGATGCTCAATTTAGCTGTAGTTTGTTTTGAGCTATGGTTTAACTTGTGTATCTGTTTACAGGTGTTTATAGGTGTAGGGCTTTGGAGGAGAGTGAGTTAGGGGGACAATTCTCAACGCATGGCTCCTAAAAAATGGGGACGGGTTAAATATCCCAAAATTGAGAACCCCTGGGATTTCTAAGTGGTTGTTCCCAAAATGGAGAGCTCCCTTCCAAAAGATTTTTAGCTAGACTTCTTTCTGTTGTAATTTTCTTATCAGACAGCTACATATCCCTCCCTTTTATTTCAGGTGGAATCTTAAATGACTGATGGAGAAGGTTCTTTTAATGAGTAGGTACTGTTAATTATATCCTTTTGGTAAGAATGTGGAGTGTTTTTTCAGCTTCAGAGAGGTAGAAATTCCAACATATAGTAATTGTTACAAATCTTGTCTCAACATTGGCTTATGATCGCTCTAAGAATGAGAATATTCCATGAGTTCTGTTCTGCAGATCCCTAGTAGACCCTTGCTGGCAATGTTTGGAAGCAAGACTGAAGCAAGAGTCTACTTAGGAAATGCTTCTGGTTGATAACATGGCAGTCAGTCTTTCTGATGTATGGACATAGGGTCACCCTACATCCATCCCAGTTCATTTGTCCACATGTCCAAAACACTGTGGACTCTGGAGTTTCTTGGAAACTCCAGAGTAACCTGCAGTTCATCTCATGATGGATTAGTGGTTGGGTTGTGTCTAGCTGTACATCATATAGATTGCTTGCAGATGTTTCAAAATGAGTACATTTTATTTGACTCATATAAACATGTCCTTGGCCATCAACAGCCTTACTCAGGTCTTGGAAAGTCAAGACTGTGGCTACCTTGATTGAACCTACCCACTTGTGATAGTAATCTCTTATTCTATTTCCTTCTATTTGACCAAGCATCATTATCTTTTCCCAGAATCCATGCCATCTCATGGTATGACCAAGTATGAAAGATTGGAACAAAATATTAAGGAGGTAAACAGAACTCTCTTAAATCCATACCTAACAGTATTGCCCCACTGTTCCATGATGTCCTCCCAAATGAAAATATCAGGCAAAGATCAAACCTGAGTCATGTGTCCTGGTGTGGGTTGAAGGACCTGCTATGTTTTCACATTTTTTGAGTTCCTGCAATTATCCAAAAATGGTTCAACAAGAAACAGAGTCAGAATTGTTTCATCAGTGGACTATAACTCTGGGGATCAGGGTTTGCGTCTCCCTTCAACCATTGCAACCCATTGGTGGACTTTGGGGAAACACACACTCTCAGCTTCAGAGAAAGGCAAAAGAAAAGAGGAGGAAGCAAACAATTTCTTGGACCAGTTGTTGAATCTAAACCATGAGGGAGAATATTAGAAATATGTTACCACTAACATTTCCTGAACTACACTCTATTTGTGAGTGATTTACATGTTTGTGTACAACACAAGCAAATTCCCCAATTCTTCCTAATGAGAAAATTGTTCCAATATTAAGTCTGAAGAGAGAGATATTCCTAGTCTTTGCCTCCTTGTGAATATCTGTAAACAGAAGTCTTGGAGGCCTGGGGAAGAGAATATTTGCAATCTGGGAGGTTCTTTGAACATTGGTGGAAAGGCACTCATTGTGGGCCATTGAGGACCAATCACCTGTTCATTTTTTTCTCTCTCCCTTTGTCCTAATTAATTTAATTAAGTTAACTTCCAAAGTGGTGTTAAGAACCAGTGCCCTGGGTGATTAACTGTTCCCATATCAAAGTGTTTTCACAAACACATTTACTCTGATTAGTGTACACATTATTATGTAATTAAATAGCTCACACAGAGGAATTTATTAAGGCCTTCTTGTCTCTGAACAAATAAGGCAGCCCTCAGATTCTGGGGGAAAACCAATAAAACTCATCTGTGCATGGAAACTGAGGCAGTCGGAGAGCTTTGGCAAGCCTGCAGGACACACTGAGATGTTTGCTTCTCAACAAGATTCTCCTGAAATGTGACAAAATTCCATAGCACCCTTCAACCCTCCAAATAGCTCCTACAAGAGAGCCAAAACCAGTCTTCGGAACCACATATCTTAGGTGCTCCTCAGGCTTTCTCACTCTGTCCTACAAGCAAATATCCATTATACAATAAGAATTTCAGCCTATAAACTTCTTTGCATTTGGTATATTTCTTACACTTGAATGAGAAGTAAAATATAATAGAATTCCAGTAGGAAGGTATGGTTAAGCAGAGGCAGGGTGAAAACAAAGGCCAAGTTTCAGGACTATAACATCTGGCTAGAACCTTTCTCTGGTTGAGATCCTGTGGGAAGCAGTACAGTGTAATTGTTCTGCATATGAAATGACAAAACCGTAAGAGCTGAAACATATGATGACAACCATCTGCAAGATACTCCACTTAGGCAGAAAAAACGAAATGCAAATATACAGAATGGGGAACAATGCCTGGTTCGAGAGCAGTACGTGTGAAAAAGATCTTGGAGTCCTCGTGGACAACAAGTTAAACATGAGCCAACAATGTCATGCGGCAGCAAAAAAAGCCAGTGGGATTTTGGCCTGCATCAATAGGAGCATAGTGCCTAGATCCAGGGTTGTCATGCTCCCCATGCTCTATTTCGCCTTGGTTAGACCACTTTACCTGGAATATTGTGTCCAATTCTGGGCACCACAATTCAAGAGAGATATTGACAAGCTGGAATGTGTCCAGAGGAGGACAACTAAAATGATCAAGGGTCTGAAGAACAAGCCCTATGAGGAGCGGCTTAAGGAGCTGGATGTGTTTAGCCTGCAGAAGAGAAGGCTGAGAGGAGATATGATAGCCATGTATAAATACGTGAGAGGAAGCCACAGGGAGGAGGGAACAAGCTTGTTTACTGCTTCCCTGGAGACTAGGACGTGGCACAACGGCTTCAAACTACAAGAAAGGAGATTCCATCTGAACATGAGGAAGAACTTCCTGACTGTGAGAGCTGTTCAGCAGTGGAACTCTCTGCCCCAGAGTGTGGTGGAGGCTCCTTCTTTGGAAGCTTTTAAACAGAGGCTGGATGGCCATCTGTCAGGGGTGATTTGAATTTAACATTCCTGCTTCTTGGCAGAATGGGGTTGGACTGGATGGCCAATTCTTCCAACTCTTTGATTCTATGATTCTATGCTGCCTCAGAATGTGGTGTAGTTCCCTTCTATGGTGGTTTTTAAGCAGAGTTTGGATGGCCATCTGTCAGGAGTGCTTTGGCTATGTGTTCCTGCATGGCAGGGGCTGGACTGGATGGCCCTTAAGGTCACTCCTAACTCCATGATTCTTTCCAAATCATTCCTTTATTGCTGTTGTTCAAGACATTTCTGATTCATGGCAACCCTAAGATGAGATTTATTACAGCATTTTAGGGCCAGAAAATGCGTGATTTGCACAGGGTTACCCAGTGGGTTTTCATTCTTGTGCAGGGATTTGAACCCTGGTTTCCAGACTCATAATTCAACACTCAAACTGCTACACCACTTTAGCGCTCTCCGAATCATGATCAAACAGGGCTACAAAACATGCCTCTGCAATTATAACATTAAACTAAAAATAGCTGGAGTGCTTTGAATGTGCGAAGAAGGTTTTTTGTGAAACCAGTGTTGTTTATCTATAGCTGACTTTTGCTACAAAATAGAAGAACTTTTCTCTCTGTTTTTTCCCTACCTGATCATGAGTTTGAAAAATAAGAGAAGTTCCTCAGTTCTGTAGCAAAAGTCAGCTATAGATAAACGTAAGTGATATCACAAAGAAACCTCTTCCCACATCCAAAGCGTTTCAGCTATTTTTAATTTAATGCCATAACTACCGAGTAATGATTTGTTGAAGAATCCCCACAAAAGTAGACAAACACATAATAGGGATTCTAAGATACTCCCACTTTAAAAAGTTTCAAAGAAGTCACCTTGTTTCCACCACTCAAGCATTAGGTCAGGCTTTGCCCATTCCTAGGACTATCCTGAAAATATGGTAAAACACAAATGGTCAATATTTTTTCAGAAGGTGAGTAGTTTCGGGTTCTTATCAACTGAAATTACAAACTGATGTGAATGTTACAGTGAGGTGTGCTATCACTGGAGTACTTTCTTAGGCGGTCCCTCGTTGTCCAAGCAAGATTATCCTGCATGTGTGGTGTCCAGGTGGTGGGTATGTAGGTGAGTTTAGAGCCCTATTCTTGACCTGCATGTTCTCCCACAGTGAGAGTTTCCAGATGGAAGGCAGTCCCAATTGGGGTTGGCTTGACACACCTTCCTCTTGGCACATTTCTATTTCACCTTCCATTCATGCCTCTTATAATTCTGCAGCACTGCTGGTCACAGCTGATCTCCAGCTAGAGTGCTTAAGGGCCAGGGTTTCCCAGTTCTCAGTGTCTATGCCACAGTTTTTGAGGTTGGTTTTGAGCCCATCTTTAAATCTCTTTTCCTGTCCACCAACATTATGTTTCCCATTCTTGCGTTTGGAGTAGAGTAATTGCTTTGGGAGACTGTGATCGGGCATTTGGACAACATGGTTAGTTCAGCAGAGTTGATGGCATGGGAGCATTGGTTCAATACTGGTGGTCATTGCTTCTTTCAGCATGCTTACATTTGTCCACCTGTCTTCCCAAGAATTTTGCAGGATTTTTCAGACGATTTGCAGGATATTTTCAGTAATATTAAAGCCTAACATCAAATTAAGACAAAACATCAGTAAATTAAACCTGACATGAATAAATTAAACTACACAAAAACTGTGGGGCTACTGTCTGGACTGCCCCCTCAAAAGCTCAAAACTTTTGAGGGAGAAGTCCAGACAATGGAAGTAGTGGGTTTATCCCACATCTTCCAAGAAGGCGTGGAATAAACCCACTAACAAATTAATTCACCACAAATCAGGTTTTAATGTGGGTTTGCCTAGGACAGTGATTCTCAACCTTCCTAATGCAGTGACCCCTGAATACAGTTCACCATGGTGTGGTGACCCCCAACCATAACATTATTTTTGTTGCTACTTCATAACTGCAATTTTGCTCCTGTTATGAATTGTAATGTAAATATCTGATATGCAGGATGCGTTTTTATTCACTGGACCAAATTTGGCACAAATACCCGATATGCCCAAATTTGAATACTGGTGGAGTTGGGAGGGATTGATTTTGTCATTTGGGAGTTGTAGTTGCTGGGATTTATAGTTTACCTACAATCAAAGAGCATTCTGAACACCAACAATGGAACTGAACCAAGCTTGGCAGACAGAACTCCCATGACAAACAGAAAATACTGGAAGGGTTTGGTAGGCATTGACCTTGAGTTTGGGAGTTGTAGTTCACCTATCTCCAGAGAGCACTATGGACTCAAACAATGATTGATCTAGACCAAACTTGACACGAATCCTCAATATGCCCAAATATGAACACTAGTGGAGTTAGGGGAAAATAGACCTTGACATTTGGGAGTTGTAATTGCTGGGATTTATAGTTCACCAAAATCAAAGAGCATTCTGAACCCCACCAATGATAGAATTGGGCCAAACTTCCCACACAGAACCCCCATGACCAACAGAAAATACTGTGTTTTCTGATGGTCTTTGGCGACCCCTCTGACACCCCACTCATTACCCTCTCAGGGGTCCTGACCCCCAGGTTGAGAAACACTGGCCTAGGACATCATCCGAACAGCCCCCTTTTAATTGTGGGAACTCCCACATTAAATGAACTGTCTGGATGTGCCCTTAGAAAGTCTGGCAACTTGGGAAGGAAGGGACTAGGTTCAATTTACAGTAAAAGACCAGCTGGAGTGAACAACCCAGAGCATTGGATTGGCCTTGAGGGCCAGATGTTGCACCCAAAAGAGGTTGAAGAGTGGGCACAGGTGGGCACCTGGTGTCAGCCAGACCCATATTGGATTCCTCCCCTCCCCTTCTTTTAACTTAGGTATAATTTAAATAAATAGGTTGTTAGATGAAATCACGTGGTACATGTTTAACTTAAGCCTTTGTGTCTTGCTCATTATTTCATAGGTGGTTATCCATGTAAACTAGAGCCTCAGACTGAGCTCATTATCACACAAAGTCAACCATCCCATGACATTTGAACAACCAATGGTTTCAGAAACATATTGGGATGTTCACCTCCATTACCACAGTCTCTAGGACCCTCCAGTGGTGCAATGGGTTAAAACCTTGTGCTGGGAGGACTGAAGACCGACAAGTGAGAGGTTCGAATCTGGGGAGAGCACAGATGAGCTCCCTCTGTCAGCTCCAGCTCCCCATGTGGGGACATGAGAGAAGCCTCCCACAAGGATGGTAAAACATCAAAACATCTGGGCATCCTCTGGGCAACATTCTTGCAGATGGCCAGTTCTCTCACTCCAGAAGTGACTTACAGTTTCTCAAGTTGCTCCTGACTCACACGCACAAAAAAATCTCACAGTCTCTCCAATGACACACAATCTCAATCACACTCACTGTTGGGGAGACAACTCTGCAATCCTGCAGTTCCATATGAAATTGAGGGTATTTATTTGTTTAGTTTTGTGTGCTTTTAAATCCTTTTTTATGGAACTTTGCAGTTTCATGAAGTTTAGTAAAAATTAAAAAAATAAAAAAAATAAAAAAAGTAAAAAATAAACCTTGGGAGCAGAGACGAGCAGGAGAGCCAGCCAATCCTAGCTTCTGGCATCACTTCCTTGTCTTCCAAGTCTTTTGTTGAAATCAGGGTTTATTGAGATGATTTCTCCATCTATAGCTAAACAGAAGAACAGCCTGCCTCAGGGGAGCGTGCTTGCTCCATCCATGTTCAACGTCTACACAAATGACCAGCCACTGCCAGAAGGGACAGAGAGCTTCATCTATGCTGATGATCGTGCCATCACCGCTCAAGCAGGGAGCTTTGAGATGGTTGAACAGAAGCTCTTCCAAAGCTCTAGGTGCTCTTACTGCCTATTACAGGGAAAACCAACTGATCCCTACTCCATCTAAAACACAGACATGCGCCTTTCACCTTAAGAACAGACTAGCATCCCGAGCTCTGAGGATTATTACCTGGGAAGGAATCCCACTGGAGCATTGCAACACACGCAAATACCTGGGAGTCACTTTGGACCGTGCTCTGACCTACAAGAAGCACTGCCTGAACATCAAGCAAAAAGTGGGTGCTAGAAACAACATCATACGAAAGCTGACTGGCACAACCTGGGGATCACAACCAGACACAGTGAAGACATCTGCCCTTGCACTATGCTACACTGCTGCTGAGTATGCATGCCCAGTGTGGAACACATCTCACCACGTTAAAACAGTAGATGTGGCTCTTAATGAGACATGCCGCATTATCACAGGGTGTCTGCGCCCTACACCACTGGAGAAATTACACTGCTTAGCCAGTATTGCACCATCTGACATCCGCCAGGAAGTAGCAGCCAATAGTGAAAGGACCAAGGCAGAGACATCTCCAGCTCATCCCTTGTTTGGGCATCAGCCAGCACATCAATGACTTAAATCAAGACATAGTTTTCTTAGATCTACAGAAACACTCGCTGGAACACCGCAGCAAGCGAGAGTCCAAATGTGGCAGGCTCAAACCCAGAACCTCAATCAATGGCTGAGACCAAATGAGAGACTCCCCCCCTGGGCACACAGAAGACTGGGCGACTTGGAAGGCGCTGAACAGACTGCGCTCTGGCACAACGAGATGCAGAGCCAGTCTTAAGAAATGGGGCCACAAAGTGGAATCCTCGGCATGCGAGTGCAGAGAAGAGCAAACCACTGACCACCTGCTGCAATGCACCCTGAGCCCTGCCACATGCACAATGGAGGACTTTCTTGTGGCAACACCAGAGGCACTCCAAGTGGCCAGATACTGGTCAAAGGACATTTAACCAACTACCAAGTTTGCAAAATCTGTGTGTGTGTTTTTTCCCCTTTTTCTTTTTAATCTGTGTGTTTGTTTTGTTCTGTTAGAATTGTAATACAATGGTATGGTTGCTGATGACACGATAAATATATATATATGCTGAAACATTGTGGGATCAGGACCATCCCCAAAGATGATGATTCTGCAATAAAGTCCTGAGCCTCCTGAAGTCTAGGCTTCCAAAAGTGGAAAGACTTCAATAAAAGTAAGCAGAAACAATCCCCTCCTCCTTTTAAGATGGTTATAAATAAATGAATTAGCTCTTCTTCTAGTTCCGAAGTTATTGCCATTGATCCCACTCTTCCAGAACGAAGATGTCAGACGGATGATCTTGATGCAAAGTTCACTGCTTTCTTTTTAATGCCAAAATGTACAGGTCTGAAAGGCGCTAATGCTTAACAAATGGCTGTGTGTGGAGGGAGGGAAGAAACAGGAGGAACTTTAAGAACCAGTAATCCTGAGGACATAGAATTAAGAATTGGAAAGGATCAAGAAGCAAGTGAATGACGAGTTATTTCTCACCCAAGGCTGCTTCCACGGATCACGGATGAGCAGGAACAAGGAGGAACGGGTTTCTGCATATTGCTTTAATATTTGACTGTCGGATTTCCGTTTGTTTCTCAATTTGCTAGGCTTAATGCAAAATACGCCGGACTCGTTCCTTTGAGCTTTACAGAAGGGAGCCAAACTCATCCACACATAACCAAGAATACAGACTGTAAGGCCATCTCTAGACTGTACCTAGTATTTTATTAGGCGTGACCGTCGTATTTCAGCATTCTTTGCTGGCTTTGATAGTAGGCCATAAATTGAAGTCACCATCTGATGAAGCAATGAGATTTGCTTTATGCCTCATTGGTCTCTCTCTTTCTCTGCCTTGCTCTCTCTTGTGCATTAGAGGCTGGAATGAGCAAATACTCGTTGGTTCTGAAGTTTGGTTTGGGATACTTATCCCAAATTCACATAAAATTGATTGCAGAGATTCGTGTCCCTCTGATGGCTTTTTATAGTGGCAGAGTTAATATTACAACCAACCCTGTAACTATCAATGTGCTTCTTTCCAGTTTGATGGAAGCATTAACCCTTTATCATTTGGAGCATTCTCTCCCAACTACAGTGGCCATATTTTTTGGAACATTTTCCTTTCCCGCCTCAAGATTATTTCATGCTAGACAATTATTGCAACATGAATACGTTTCTTTGTTGAAGGTTTTCATGGCTGGAATCACTGGGTTGTTGTGTGTTTTTCAGGCTGTATAGCCATGTTCTAGAACAGGGTTTCTCAACTTTCCTAATGCCGTGACCCCTTAATTCTGTTCCTCAAGTTGTGGTGACCCCCAACCATAAAATCATTTTTGTTGCTACTTCATAACTGTAATTTTCCTAGTGTTATGAATCATAATGTAAATATCTGATATGCAGGATGCACTTTCACTGGAGCAAATTTGGCACAAATACCAAATACGCCCAAATTTGAATACTGGTTGGCTTGGGAGGGATTTATATTGTCATTTGGGAGTTGTAGTTGCTGCAATTTATAGTTAACCTACAATCAAAGAGCATTCTGAACTCCACCAATGACAGAATTGAACCAAACTTGGCGCACAGAACTACCATGACCAACAAAAAGTACTGGTAGGGTTTGGTGGGCATTGACCTTGAGTTTTGGAGTTGTAGTTCACCTACATCCAGAAAGCACTGTGGATTCAAACAATGATGTATCTGGACCAAACTTGGCATGAATTCTCAATATGTCCAAATGTAAACAATAGTGGGGTCTGGGGAAAATAGACCTTGACATTTGGGAGTTGTAGTTGCTGGGATTTATAGTTCACCTACAATCAAAGAACATTCTGAACCCTGCCAACGATTGAATTGGGCCAACCTTCCCACACAAAACCTCCATGACCAAAAGAAAATACTGTGTTTTCTTGTGGTCTTTGGCGACTCCTCTGGAACCCCTTGGCAAGCCCCTTAGGGGTCCCAACCCCCAGGTTGAGAAACACTGTTCTAGAAGCATTCTCGCCTGATGTTTCACCTGCATCTATGGCAGGCATCCTCAGAGGTGGTGAGGTCTGACCTCACCACCTCTGAGGATGCCTGCCATAGATGCAAGAGAACTGTCAGGAGAGAATGCTTCTAGAACATGGCCATACAGCCTAAAAAACCTACAACAATCCAATGAATCCATTTAATAGCCATAGCCATGCCCTATGGGATCCTGGGATTGTAGTCTGGTAAGACAATAGGCTTTCTGACCTAGGCTGGATAGATACTGCCCTATATTTCTGGATCTGATCCCAGATTATCTGCTTTAGAACTAGATTACATGAATCTATACTGCCAGATAATCTGGAACAAACAGATAATCTGGGATCAAATCCTGAGCTATAAAGCAGTTTAGTTCCAGCCTGAGACAACTAAAGGTCCTTCTTTAAAATTCTCTTTTTCAAATGAAGAGAACCATAGAAATAAAAGTGGAATCATAGTGTATGATTGTATAGTGAGGAAAGGCCTCATAACTCATTAAAGCAATCATTTTGCATCTCCAAATCTCCAGATGTAGAAATGTGACATCTTTCCCTCACTATATCACCTTCCTCTTGTCAAAAATGCAAATTCTTAATGTATTAAATGAATCTCAAACACAGAACCCACCCAGGGAAGGGAAGGAGAAGGAGGACTCTGAATGGTCTGTCCATTATGACAACCATACATTTAACCCACATATGGATGTTTTCTTGAAGCAGATGGGAATATGAATGGTATGTTGTCATTGCTTGCCTTCAAGTCATTTCCAATTCGTAGTTCCCCAATGGCAAACCGAGCAAAGGGGTTTTCGACAAGATTTGTTTTGAGGTAGTTTGCCTTTTCTTTCCTCTGAGGCTGAGAGAGTGAGTTGCTCAAGGTTGCTCAGTGAGTTTCCATGACCAATTGAATCATTAGGCTTGTTTGATCGTGTTCGTTAGTTTCTAAAGTCGTTATTAATTTGTATTTAAATTAGCTTACAATCCAATATCGAGCCATGCAGGAATAGTGTGAGGAGTAATTAAGAATCGAAACAATTTTTCCAAATTTTCATAATTATTTCGTAATTATTTCATAATTATTAAGATGGGAAAGAAGGAGAGAAAAGGTGCCAACATTGCCTTTCCTCCCCCTCCCCCTCCCCCTCCTCCTCCTCCTCCTCCTCCTCCTGGAGATATTTTATTATCTTATTACTTATTTCATTATTTTATTATTTTATTATTTTATTATTTTATTATTTTATTATTTTATTATTTTATTATTTCATTATTTTATTATTTTATTATTTTATTATTTTATTATTTTATTATTTTATTAATTTTAAGTGATTTTAATTTGTATTTTTACTAACTTAATGTATTTTAATTTCATCCTGAATTTATTTTAATTTGGTTTCTGTTAGTTGTAGGTTTTATCACCAACAGTCAGCAACAGAGGGAGAGGGATGCTTCAGAAGATCCCCCTGTCCCATTTGGAGGTATTTTTAGCCCATTGCGCAATCGCATCCGCCATTAACGAATTGATTCGTAATTAACGAAATTTCGTAAATTTCGAAATTTTGAAATCTTAAATTTCGGAAGTCCTCAGAAATTCGAAACGCTGGCGCCCCCTGGAAATGAAGCGAGTTTAGAACCAATTTTTTTCTTGATCAAACAAGCCTATGAATCATTCAACAATATAATTGTGCCATTGTGCTTGTGGTGCACTACAAATACATGTAGTGCATTGCAATTATGTATTTTACATTTGTTTGCACACTCAGTTCCACAGTGTTATAATTCACAGATGCATAAACATTACACAACTCCGTGAATGTTAACAACACTCCAGCACCTTGATGTGGGATTTTGGCCAGTGTTTTCTTTAGAAATGCCTGCTATATAGAATGGCAAAAACTTTTTTTCTTTTTAAATTTCTTCTCTTTTTCTAACACAATAAAACTTCTCTATTTCAACATGAATAGATTACAATATGCTTTTAATGATGTGCTATTTTGTTGAGTTGTATATTTTGTCTTGTAATGAATGTTGAAATTGCTTTAATTTTGCAGATGGTTTTTCAGAAATGACCTGTTTTGTTTTGTGGGGTTTCCCCCCCCCCCCATTTTTTCTGTATTTTACTTCTGTTTTTTTTTTTTGCTCCATTTTTTGTGTGCTTAATTTATATTGGTGCTAATAATTGGTAAGCCTCAATATTGGAGACCTCGTGTGATAATATACAGAGTCACAATGGAGGACTTAGAGATTTTTGTTGTTCATTCGTTCAGTCGTCTCCAACTCTTTGTGACCTCATGGACCAGCCCACACCAGAGCTCCCTGTCGGCTGTGGTCACCCCCAGCTCCTTCAAGGTCAAGCCAGTCACTTCAAGGATACCATCCATCCATCTTGCCCTTGGTCGGCCCCTCTTACTTTTTCCTTCCGTTTTCCCCAGCATCATTGTCTTCTCTAAGCTTTCCTGTTCCTCATGATGTGGCCAAAGTACTTCAACTTTCTCTTAGCAGGGCCGTGAAAAACATTTCGGGAGGGGTTGAAATTTTCGGGGGTGGTTTTGAAAATTTTGCGGGGGGGGGGTTGAAACCTGCCTCCTAGCTCACGCTGAAGCAAAGAGCACAGCAGGGGGCAGAGCAGCCTTCAATAGCCTGCAGCTCCGCCCCTGTCAACCACCTCCACCAAGTCTGGCCTCCTTAATGAGAGTATTCAACACACACACACAACTTGGTTGCTTCACTACATCGGCTATTGCTGCAAGTAATGACAGTGTGAATAAATTGTCAATATTGGCCTTGCATGGTCTGGGGCCGATGTACCTGAGGGACCGCCTCACCCCCTACCAACCCCAGAGATCCCTCCGTTCTGAGGACCAAGATCTATTGGAAATTCCCAGTGTCAAGACCTTGCATCTAACAGCAACCAGACGCAGAGCCTTCACAGCAGTGGCACCATCACTCTGGAATACTCTGCCACCTGAAGTCCATGCCTTGCAGGACTTATCAGCTTTCCGCAGGGCATGTAACACATATCTGTTTCGACGGGCCTTTGATCTCTGATATTGCTGTTTTTAAATTGTTTTAAAATTGTGTTCAATTTCAGCCTGTTCTTGTAAGCCGCTCCGAGCCCCAGGGGAGTGGCGGCATGTAAGTTTGAATAATAAATAAATACATAAATATTTGCTTGAGATAGTGCTTGTAGTTCTGGAGGGACTCTTATTTTTTTGCATCTCATAGACTTAGCATGGGGATTTGGTTAACCAGTTAAAATTCATGAGTAAACCAGGTTTTTTAAAAAATCTGAAACATTTCGGGGGGGGTTGAACACCTAAACCCCCCCCCCCCCCCCCCCCCCCCCCCCCCCCCCCCCCCCCCCCCCCCGCTACAGGCCTGGTCCCTAGTATCCTTCCCTCCAATGAGCAGTCAGGCTTTATTTCCTGGAGGATGGACTGGTTGGACAAAGAATTGTCATTTGTGAATGAGAATGGTAAATATCTCAGAAAACCACAAAAGCCAGAATTCTGTAGCACTGCGACATGACAGTTAAGGTATCAAAATGCTATAATTCTGCAGTGTGTACGCAACCTCAGGCATCAGTAATGAGATCTCTCCGTTTCTTCCTTGCTTTTCCCTTCTTTCCTTCCTGTTGATTCTGACTTTTCCCTTTGTTTCTGCAGAGTTGAGTTCCGGCTGCATTCTTCAGGCAATCTGGAGAACACCCCTGAGTGAATCAATGTTGAAATAAGAACAAATACAGTCCCTACCAATGGGACAAGAACGATCAGGTCTGTGGCAGCGAAGACAGAATTATGTTTGCCTACGGCTAACTCCTTGGGGAGAGAGGATTGATTCTCTGTGATTGATGAGTCGGCACCTGAATGCCGAGTCATCAATTCCCCCAAGTTAATGGCCCTGACAGCATCAAGATAACTTTTCCCTCGTGCCTAAACTCAGAGATAGCCCTGGTTCTCTGCCCCAGACACAGGTGAAGAAACCGAATCAGTCTCTTTAAATAAGGCAGGAGAAAGAGAGTTGGGTTATAAATGGACACAGTTCTGCTCAGGAACAGGGAGCAAACACCATTGTGCAAGAGAGATTGGAAGATGAAAGATGACTGCTAGAAGGCACACTGGTGTTTTCCATTTCAAAGAAATCCTCACTCCTGTGAATGTTGGGTAACGTATCCAGCCCCCTTTCATATTCTACCATGCAGCTGGGCCTGCTCTTCATAGAATCATAGAATCAAAGAATCAAAGAGTTGGAAGAGACCTCCTGGGCCACCCAGTCCAACCCCATTCTGCCAAGAAGCAGGAATATTGCATTCAAATCACCCCTGACAGATGGCCATTCAGCCCGTGTTTAAAAGCTTCCAAAGAAGGAGCCTCCACCACACTCCGGGGCAGAGAGTTCCACTGGCTCTCACAGTGAGGAAGTTCTTCCTCATGTTCAGATGGAATCTCCTCTCTTGTAGTTTGAAGCCATTGTTCCATTGCGTCCTAGTCTCCAAGGAAGCAGAAAACAAGCTTGCTCCCTCCTCCCTGTGGCTTCCTCTCACATATTTATACATGGCTATCATATCTCCTCTCAGCCTTCTCTTCTTCAGGCTAAACATGTCCAGCTCCTTAAGCCGCTCTTCATAGGGCTTGTTCTCCAGACCCTTGATCATTTTAGTCACCCTCCTCTGGACACATTCGAGCTTGTCAATATCTCTCTTGAATTGTGGTGCCCAGAACTGGACACAATATTCCAGTGTGGTCTAACCAAAGCAGAATAGAGGGGTAGAATGACTTCCCTAGACACTATGCTCCTATTGATGCAGGCCAAAATCCCATTGGATTTTTTTGCCGCCACATCACAGTGTTGGCTCATGTTTAACTTGTTGTCCACGAGGATTCCAAGATCTTTTTCACACGTACTGCTCTCAAGCCAGGAATCCCCCATTCTGTATCTTTGCATTTTGTTTTTCCTGCCAAAGTGGAATATCTTGCATTTGTCACTGTTGAACTTCATTGTGTTAGTTTTGGCCAATCATCTCTCTAATCTGTCAAGATCGTTTTGAATCCTGCTCCTGTCCTCTGGAGTATTGGCTATCCCTCCCAATTTGGTGTCGTCTGCAAACTTGATGATCCTGCCTTCTAACCCTTCATCTAAGTCATTCATAAAGATGTTGAACAGGACCGGGCCCAGGACGGAACCCTGCGGCACTCCGCTCGTCACTTCTTTCCACTTCTTCTTTCCATTGCTTTCTCTTCCCTTGGCTGGTCAAATATTCAAGCACAACATGGGGTGAAGTCTTGTCAGTGGCGGCTTTCAAGTTCAGAATTCCCTCTCATGGGAAATTTGGTTGGTCTCTTTCCACCAACAGAAAAAAGATATTTTATATTTAGACCAGTGATTCTCAGCCTTCCTAATGCCACAACCCCTTAATACAGTTCCTGATGTGGTGGTGACCCCCCAATCATAAAATTATTTTTGCTGCTATTTCACAACTATAGTTTAGCTACTGTTATGGATCATAATCTCCAGCAAAGGATCACCGCCTTGTCGGGGCGCTGGAGCTTGAGCACCTCAATGATGTCATGAGCGAAACCGTGAAGGGCCACCCAAGACGGGACGGTTGTGGCAGAGAGGTCAGACCAAGCGTGATCCCTGGGGAAGGCAATGGCAAACCACTCCAGTATCCTTGCCAAGAAAACTAAATGGACCAGTACAACCAGAGATATGTCGGTATGCCATTGGAAGATGGGACTCCCAGGTCGGAAGATGGCCAAAATGCTACTGGGAAGGAGCAGAGGATAAGTTCAACTAGCCCCAGATGTGATGACGCAGCTAGCTCAAAGCCGAAAGGAAGGCTAGCGGCCGACGGTACCGGAGGTGAACGACGAATCCGATGCTCTAAAGATCAACACACCATAGGAACCTGGAATGTAAGATCTATGAGCCAGGGCAAATTGGATGTTGTTATTGGTGAGATGTCAAGACTAAAGATAGACATTCTGGGGGTCAGCGAACTGAAATGGACTGGAATGGGCTACTTCACATCAGATGACCACCAGATCTACTACTGCGGACAAGAGGAACATCGAAGAAATGGAGTAGCCTTCATAATTAATAAGAAATTCGCTAAAGCGGTGCTTGGATACACCCAAAAAATGACAGAATGATCTCAATTCGAGTGCAAGGAAAGCCTTTCAACATTACAGTGATCCAAATATACGCCCCAACCACAGCTGCTGAAGAAGCAGAAGTAGATCAGGTTTATGAGGATCTGCAGGACCTACTGGATAATACACCAAAAAGAGACATTATTTTCATTACAGGAGACTGGAATGCCAAGGTGGGAAGTCAAATGACAACTGGGATCACAGGCAAGCATGGTCTGGGAGAACAAAATGAAGCGGGACGCAGGCTGATAGAATTTTGCCAGGAAAACTCGCTGTGTATAACTAATACTCTCTTCCAACAACCTAAAAGACGGCTTTATACATGGACCTCACCAGATGGTCAACACCGAAATCAGATTGACTACATCCTTTGCAGCCAAAGGTGGCGGACATCCATCCAGTCGGTGAAAACAAGACCTGGGGCTGACTGTAGCTCAGATCACGAACTTCTTATTGCCAAATTTAGAATAAAACTAAAGAGATCAGGGAAAATACACAGACCAGTTAGATATGATCTCACTAACATTCCTAGCGAATATACAGAGGAAGTGAAGAACAGATTTGAAGGACTAGATTTAGTAAACAGAGTCCCAGAAGAACTATGGACAGAAGTCCGCGACATTGTTCAGGAGGCGGCAACAAAGTACGTTCCAAAGAAAAAGAAAACCAAGAAGGCAAAATGGTTGTCGGCTGAGACACTGGAAGTAGCCCAAGAAAGGAGGAAAGCAAAAGGAAACAGTGATAAGGGGAGATATGCCCAGTTAAATGCGCAATTCCAGAGGTTAGCCAGAAGAGATAAGGAACTATTTTTAAATAAGCAATGCATGGAAGTGGAAGAAGACAACAGAATAGGAAGGACAAGAGACCTCTTCCAGAAAATTAGAAACATTGGAGGTAAATTTCAGGCAAAAAGTGGGATGATAAGAAACAAAGATGGCAGGGACCTAACAGAAGCTGAAGAGATCAAGAGAAGGTGGCGAGACTATACAGAAGATCTGTATAGGAAGGATAATAATATTGAGGATAGTTTGACGGTGTGGTGAATGAATTAGAAACAGACATCCTGAGGAGTGAGGTTGAATGGGCCTTAAGAAGCATTGCTAACAACAAGGCAGCAGGAGATGACGGGATCCCAGCTGAACTGTTTAAAATCTTAAAGATGATGCTGTCAAGGTGATGCATGCCATATGCCAGCAAATATGGAAAACACAAGAATGGCCATCAGACTGGAAAAAATCAACTTATATCCCCATACCAAAAAAGGGAAATGCGAAAGACTGCTCAAACTTCCGTACAGTGGCCCTTATTTCACATGCCAGTAAGGTAATGCTCAAGATCCTACAAGGAAGACTCCAGCAATACATGGAGAGAGAGTTGCCAGATGTTCAAGCTGGGTTTAGAAAAGGCAGAGGAACGAGAGACCAAATTGCCAATATCCGCTGGATAAGGGAGAAAGGCAGGGAGTTTCAGAAAAACATCTATTTCTGCTTCATTGACTATTCTAAAGCCTTTGACTGTGTGGATCATAATAAATTGTGGCAAGTTCTTGGTGGGATGGGAATACCAAGTCACCTTATCTCTCTCCTGAGGAATCTGTATAGGAACCAAGTAGCAACAGTTAGAACTGACCCTGGAACCACAGACTGGTTCAGGATTGGGAAAGGTGTACGGCAGGGTTGTCTAAAATATGATATGATATGATGAGAGTGCCTTGGACTGCGAGAAGATCCAACCAGTCCATCCTCCAGGAAATAAAGCCCGACTGCTCACTGGAGGGAAGGATACTAGAGACAAAGTTGAAGTACTTTGGCCACATCATGAGGAGACAGGAAAGCCTAGAGAAGACAATGATGCTGGGGAAAGTGGAAGGCAAAAGGAAGAGGGGCCGACCAAGGGCAAGATGGATGGATGGCATCCTTGAAGTGACTGGACTGGCCTTGAAGGAGCTGGGGGTGGTAACGGCCGACAGGGAGCTCTGGCGTAGGCTGGTCCATGAGGTCACGAAGAGTCGGAGACGACTGAACGAATGAACAACAACGTGGATCATAATGTAAACATCTGATATGCAGGATGCACTTTCACTGGAGAAAATTTGGCATAAATACCAAATACGCCCAAATTTGAACACTGATTGGCTTGGGAGGGATTGATATTGTCAGTTGGGAGTTGTAGTTACTGGAATTTATAGTTAACCTACAATCAAAGAGCATTCTGAACTCCACCAGAATTGAACCAAACTTGGCATACAGAACTACCATGACCAACAAAAATTACTGGTAGGGTTTGGTGGGCATTGACCTTGAGTTTTGGAGTTGTAGTTCACCTACATCCAGAGAGCCCTGTGGACTCAAACAATGATGGATTTGACCAAACTTAGCATGAATACATTAGCATGAATACTCAATATGCTCAAATGTGAACACTAGTGGAGTTTGGGGAAAATAGACAACATTTGGGAGTTGTAGTTGCTGAAATTTACAGCTTATCTACAATCAAAAACATTCTGAGCCCCACCAATGATAGAATTGGGCCAAACTTTCCACACAGAACCCCCATGAGCAACAGAAAATACAAATACGCCATTGTCTTTGGTGACCCCTCTGACACCCCATCATGACCCCTTCCAGGGGTCCCGACCCCCAGGTTGAGAAATGCTGATTTAGACTTTATCACATGGAGGTGGCAAATTGACCTCGTAGCAAAACTGTCACCTTTGACAATGGTCCCTATCACACAATATTGAGTGCTACCTACGGGCTCTGGTGTAGCTGTCTAGGAGTCAGCTGCATTAAATCACCACTGACGGAAAGGTAATGAGTTTGAAGCCAGCCCAGGTTGGAGTTAGCTCCCAACTATTTGTCTAGCTTTTTGTCGACCTTTGCAGCCCGAAAGACAGTTGCATCTGTCAAGTAGGAAATTTAGGTACCGCTTATGTAGGGAGGCTAATTTAAATAATTTATGACACCGTAAAAATTTCCAGCATTGTGCGAAAGAATGAGGAAGTAGTCCATCAAGGACTCGGTGTCACAAGTGGCCGGTGAAACAACAGCTCCCCTAGTGGCCAGAAATTGAATATACCCTCATGAAGCTGGAAAAATAAATAGCCTCTATGTCTCTGTCTATATATGTTGTGTGTCTATGCCATTGAATGTTTGCCATGTATATGTACATTGTAATCCTCTACTACTAACAATAAAAGTTTATTGACCAGAAATATTATGCAAATTCCTATTTTTATTTTCTTTTTCAAAGACTTGTGATTCAGTTACTCTACAAAATTCAAAATAAATGTTGAGCATTCTTATAAAATGAACCATTCAAAAACCAACTACAGATACTTGAGTTGAGGAAAATAAATGCACTCAGTTCTTGTGGGTTTTTTTGGGCTATATGGTCATGTTCTAGAAGCATTTCTCCTGACGTTTCGCCTGCATTTATGGCAAGCTTGCCATAGATGCAGGCGAAACGTCAGGAGAAATGCTTCTAGAACATGGCCATATAGCCCGAAAAAACCCACAAGAACTGAGTGATTCCAGCCATGAAAGCCTTCGACAATACATTAAAATAAATGTATTTCCTCAAGGTTTCTTTTCCCCCTTTTTAATGGGCATGTGTGTATCTCTAGACACAGTGGTGGTCGGCAATTTAATGCTTGTTCCACAGTAGCATTGCAAGGTGTCCAGCTCTATTACACAAAGCAAAAGAGAGCAGGAGTCAATTTGCACTATAATTTTGATTTAGATGCCTGCTCTTACCTATCTGTCAAAAACATAAAATAGCACTGCTTGTCCCTTTGTCACTAAGTGCCTTTGAGGCATTTCTCCTTCTCTTGATATTTTTTTTTTATAAAAAAGCATCACATCACAATTGCCAAACAATATTTTAGAATTATCAATATAGGGACAGATACGGGGAAGAAACAGAATGGCTCCCAAATCCATGGGTGGCCAATTAATCCACCACCATTTTGGTAATGAACCTACATCAGGGTGACATAGTTTAAATCTCTTCATGGACAATTACATATTGATTTTACTACACAAATCTTGGGTCGAATGGTAACATCACCCCACTGAACTAATGCTCCCAATTGTACAAATGTTTATATAACCAAATTATACATTTGGTGGGCGTGGGTAAGAACAGCTTCTTACCCAAGGTGGGCGTGGGTAAGAACAGCTGTTCCTGAAGGCTACGCCCCCAGCATTTATGATTCACTGGTGGAAGTCGTAAGGAAGATGGCGGACGCGGCTTCGATATGGCAAAAACACATCTGGGTTGCCAAAACGCATCGATATCGCTTCTAAAGGTAATTATTTAACGAATTAATAACGAGATAAGAAATTAACGAACTGGATCAACCAAGCCTACCCACCATACATGTCCTGACACACTCGCCAAGAGTGTGTATGTAGCAAAACATGCAGGCAGGTCTGGAGCATGCCTGCAGTCAAGCTCCAGGCCTGTCTGCCTACACGTCCCACATACGCCCCATGCACTCTCTTTTAAAGGAGGCAAATTTGGATGCACACAAAAGTAGGCTTTTGTTTCAAGCAGATTTTTGTGTGGGGAGGGGGCTTCCCATTTCATGTTTCTGAATAAACAGAAGACATAAAATAAATGATAGGAACAAATTTTGCACACGTCTACCATTCAGTCCAACCCATTCAGGCATGTAGGAAACACAATGGAAATGCTCCAGAAAGGTGACCATCCAATCACTGTTTGAAAACCTCTGAAGAAGAAGACTCCACTATATACCAAGACAGGATGTTCCACTGTTGAACAGCTCTTATTATCAGGAAGTGCTTCCTAATGGGTTGTTTTAGGGTTTTTCAGGTGATTTGGCCATGGTCTAAAGGCATTTTCTCCTGACATTTCGCCTGCATCTATGGCAAGCATCCTCAGAGTTAGTGAGATCTGTTGGAACAGACCTCACTACCTCTGAGGATGCTTGCCATAGATGCAGGCGAAACTGCATATATGGCAAGCATAGAGAGAATGCCTCTAGACCATGGCCATATAGCCCGAAAAAAACCTAGAACAACCCAGTGATTCTGGCCATGAAAGCCTTCGACAATACAGTGCTTCCTAATGTTTAGGTGAAATCAAGAGATTCCTGTAGTTTGAATCCAATGAATGTCCTAGGCCCCACACTGCCCCTATACCCCAGGATCTGATCCCAGATTATCTTCTTATCCCAGATCATCTAATAGTGGAGACTCATATAATCTGGTTTAAAGCAGATAATCTGAGATTGGATCCTGGGATATAGGGTAGTGTAGAAGGGCCCCTAGTCGGAGCAATGGAAAACAAGCTGGCTCCTTCTTCAACATAACATCTTTTCAAACTAAACATATTGAGACGGTGCGAGTGGCGCCACCTATGTATAGAACTGTTAGTTGTAAGACTTAAACTGTTGTATCATGCTTAATCCTGCCCCTTTTTACCCTGTTTATGTATAGTTGTATGGATTGGTTGCTTGTAGCTGTCAATCAGTACTGTTTGGCTCCACCTCTTCCTGCAAGAGGGGAAAACTTCCTTTTTCTTTTCATTCTGCCTTCAGAGTTCGTACCAGATGGACGTGAGTAAGAGACTTGATTCTAAAGGACCCTGATTTAAGTTACTTCTTAGCACCAGTTCTGAGGTTTTTTACCCCAGGGACTCATGCTTTATGTCCATATCATCCTGGACAATTATTGAGGAGACCCAGGCGCCTTCAAGCCAGTTCTTTTGGCACCAAAGGAAGATCCTGAATCTTCAAAACATAGGCCATCTGAACTGGGGTTGTGGTTTGCTCCGGCATTCACAGCCATTGAGGAAAGAGGAAACTTGGTGAGGCTTCTCAGCTTCAAACCCCTTGGACCCAGGACTGATTGAGACTGTAATGTATGTTGTCCTTCACCCCTCTAAAGTTTTCCAAGAAGAAAACTTGCTTTGAAGAAATGACTTTGTGATAAATAAAACTTATCTTGAGCCAACAGCGTTTTGGGTTTTTGGGAGTTCCAGTTTCCTATAGGAGGGCAAGAAGCAATCCCCTGGGGGAAAGATGCCACATCCACCCCTCCTTTATTGAGAATAATAGCCCCCAGGCGCGACGGCACACATATCTAGTTCCCTAAGATGTTGCATATAGCACTTGTCTTTGAAACCTTTGACTATTTTGGTTGTCCTTCTCTGGACACATTCTAGCTTGTAGACGTCCCATAGATACCAATATCTTTCCTGCATTGTGTTGCTCAGAACTGGCACAGAATTACAGGTGAATGTGTCGAAGAAGGGGGCAAAGAAAATAATAAAACTTCCGGAAGCAAAGCCCTCTGAGGTCCAGCTTAGAGAACTGGGTAGCTTGGAGAAGACAAATGAAGAGGTGACATGACAGCCATGTTTAAATATTTGAAAAGATGTCACATTGAAGAAAGGAAGAGCTAGTTTTCTGCTTCTCCAGAGATTAAGACACAATGGAACAATGGATTCAAACTGCAGGAAAAGAGATCCCACCAAAAGATTACAAAGAATGTCGTGATAGTAAGCACTGTGCAATAGTGAAATATGCTGCTTTGGAGTCTGGTGGAAACTCCTTCTCTGGAGGTTTCTAAACAGTGTCTGGATGACCATTAGTTAGAAGTTCTTGGATTGCGTGCTATACTGCATGATAGGGGTTGGACTGGATGGCCCTTGGGGCCTCTTCCTATGTTATGATTCTATTATTCTAAGGTGTGATGCTGAAATGCTCAAAATTGGAAATCATCCATGGAATAAAATGTTTACTGAACTTTCGAACCTTTTCTAAAATGTCATTGTTTTTGGTTCACTTTAAGTTCATCTCTGTGGGATGTCAAGCCAGGAAGGCAGGGAAAGTTCACTTCGTTTTTTTGTTTTGTTTCCCTGACTGAAAAACGATCATTCGCATTGCAAGTCATTCTGGCCAAGCTCTTCCTTTAAAATACTAATAGTCGCATGCGACCATTATATATCACTTCTGGATGGCCAAGCATTCAAAAATAATGTCTGATATTAATGAACAAGTAACCTTGAAGAGCAGTTGAATACTATTATCTTCATATTGCAGATGCAAAGATAGAATGTGAATGCGAGACAGTAGTTATGATTTCATGGCAGCGGCACATTGGTCATCCCTTATGTTAAGCTCTTAATGTCTTCTGATTTCCATGGTAGATGTTTGCAACTGCTCTGCACACTATTTTTGCAAATGTGGCAGTTTTATGTACTTTTACATTTATTTATGTGCATGTCCCCCCTTCTAATACCCAATATTTATTTGAGTCACTTACACAAAGTTTCTATGTATACTTGAACAGCGCACATGGTTTAAAATATATATATTGATGTGTACTGAATCATAGCATTATTGATTTGGAAAAGACTCTTAGGATCACCCGTTCAAACTCCATTCTGATATGAAGGAATACACAATCAAAACACTCCCTTAAAGATGGCCAACCTGAATTTGTAGACCCTCCAGTATGATTTTATGATCAATTTACAACAGAAGTTTATCATACAATCAGGCTGGAGGGCCTAAATATTCCTAGAGTGGTGTTCACCTCGATAGAATCATAGAATCATAGAATCAAAGAGTTGGAAGAGACCTCATGGGCCATCCAGTCCAACCCCACTGCCAAGAAGCAGGAATATTGCATTCAAATCACCCTGACAGATGGCCATCCAGCCTCTGTTTAAAAGCTTCCAAAGAAGGAGCCTCCACCACATTCCGGGGCAGAGAGTTCCACTGCTGAACGGCTCTCACAGTCAGGAAGTTCTTCCTCATGTTCAGATGGAATCTCCTCTCTTGTAGTTTGAAGCCATTGTTCTGCGTCCTAGATCTCCAGGGAAGCAGAAAACAAGCTTGCTCCCTCCTCCCTGTGGCTTCCTCTCACATATTTATACATGGCTATCATATCTCCTCTCAGCCTTCTCTTCTTCAGGCTAAACATGCCCAGCTCCTTAAGCCGCTCCTCATAGGGCTTGTTCTCCAGCCCCTTGATCATTTTAGTCGCTCCTCTGGACACATTCCAGCTTGTCAATATCTCTCTTGAATTGTGGTGCCCAGAATTGGACACAGTACTCCAGGTGTGGTCTAACCAAAGCGGAATAGAGGGGTAGCATGACTTCCCTAGATCTAGACACTATGCTCCTATTGATGCAGGCCAAAATCCCATTGGCTTTTTTGCCGCCACATCACATTGTTGGCTCATGTTTAACTTGTTGTCCACGAGGACTCCAAGATCTTTTTCACACGTACTGCTCTCGAGCCAAAAATAGTAATTTTATTCAGTCTATGTATGTATTTATTAGGAAATTTCTATATCGCCTTATTCTGAGGACCCAAGGTGGTTTACAAAAACAGCTAAACATGCAATATACATGGGGTAAACCTTGTGCTGCTAAATGCTGACCTGAAGGTTGGTGATTTGAACCTGCAGAACTCCCATTGCTAGGCCTAGCTCCTGCCAACCTAGCAAATGTGAGTAGATCGATAAGTACGGCTTTGGCAGGAAAAGGCAAAAAGACACTTCAAGCAGTCATGCCAGCCATATGACCTGGAGGTGTCTACAGACAAAGGCTCCTTAGTTTGTAAATGATGAAAGAGCATCTCCCTGTAGAGCTGGAGATGAACTCCAGAGCCAGAAATGAAAGGAGAAGCCTTTGCTTTTGTCTGTGTATTTGTGTCTCATTGTATGTCATGTAGCATTGAATATTTGCCTGTTTCTGTTTATATACTGCAATTGACTCGGGGAGAAGGGTGGAATATAAATAAATTATTATTATTATTATTATTATTATTATTATTATTATTATTATTATTATTATTCTGAGACAAAAGCACAGTACGTCACAGAAAATGAGATCTATATGCTGGATTTCATATAAAAAATATCACAAGTTGAACACTTCCCAAGTGTCTAGGACTGTGTGATGTATTTTGAATGATGCGTGCAGATCATGGTTTTGTTGATGTTTATTGTTTCCTAATGCCGGCTGAGATCTTTTGGGACGGCACCCAGTGCGCCAATGACCACTGGGACCACCTGGACTGGTTTATACCAGAGTCTTTGCAGTTTGATTTTGAGATCTTGATAGTGGCTGAGTTTTTCCTGTTGTTTTTCCTCAATGCAGCTGTCATCTGGTATGGCGACATCAATAATCCAGACATTTTTCTTTTCCACAATCGTGATGTCTGGTATATTGTGTTCCAAAACTTTTGTCAGTCTGGATCCAAAAGTCCCACTTGTTGTGGTGGGAGGCTTAACTGATCCAAGGATGCCGAGAGCTGTGCTGGTGGTAGTGTAACTTCCAGCAGGTTCAACCAAGTCAGAGAGGTCTCAGCTGAGGAGTGGAACCAAGAGCACCTAACCCATGAGCATTATGGAGAAACAAACCAAAACGAAGTCTATACTGGCTCGGTCAATGCCCAGGATAAAAAGGACCGTGGTGGATGCTGGACATCCATTGAAAAGTGGCCTACAGAATCAAAATACAAATGAACATTCACAGAAGCAGCAGAAATATACAATGCCAGAAAACTGCATTATTATTATTGACACAAAAGTACAGTATGTCACAGCAAATGAGATCTATATGCTGGATTTCGTATTAAAAATATAACAAGTTGAACACTTCCCAAGTGTCTAGGACTGTGTGATGTATTTTATTCCAGAGTCTTTGCAGTTTGATTTTGAGGTCCTGATAGCGGCTGAGTTTTTCCTGTTGTTTTTCCTCAATGCGACTGTCACCTGGAATGGTGACATCAATCATCCAGACTTTTTTTTTTCTTTTCCACAATCGTGATGTCTGGTGTATTGTGTTCCAAAACTTTGTCAGTCTGGATTTGAAAGTCCCACAGTATTTTTGCATGTTCATTTTCCATGACCTTTGCGGGTTTATGATCCCACCAATTCTTTACTGCTGGCAAGTGGTCCTTGTGACATAAGTTCCAGTGAATCATCTGGGCCACAGAGTTGTGTCTTTGTTTGTAGTCCTTCTGTGTGATTTTCTTGCAACAGCTGAGGATATGATCCATGGTTTCATCAGCTTCCTTGCACCATCTGCATTTTGGGTCATCCGCTGATTTTTCAATTCTGGCCTTAATTGCATTGGTTCTGATGGCTTGCTCCTGGGCTGCAAGAACTAAGCTTTCTGTCTCCTTCTTCAGGGTTCCACTCACATTATTATTATTATTATTATTATTATTATTATTATTATTATTATTATAATCCAAAAGTTTATCCATTTTACAGCAGTCCTGCACCACTAACCCTTCTGAAATTGGAGGACCTACTGAACTGGCAAATGGCCGTGCAGATAGTAACAAATCGCACTGGAAACTAATAGATTTTATTTATTTCTTACAGTAGTTGTGCATTTGTCTGGTTGGGTGTATTTCTCCTGGTTATATGAGCATGTGAGTTTGGCTGTTTATTCTGAACCACATCTGTCCTTCTTCAGAAGATAGCTCACCTCTCCTTTCCTTGTGCCAACATCAAAAGTTCATAAAAATTCATTAGTGGTGTTTTCATAGGCTTCAAAAGGTACCATCCTTTTTATTTCAGTGCGGAAGGAAAATCTACTATATACCCCTCTGGCTTTCATGTGGAGCAGTTGCCCACTTAAAATAAAATCGAGCCAAACAGAAACCTAAATGTATCAACCCGTATATATTTCTACAGAGCAGGGATAAATCAAAGCAGACTGCAGGTAGAATAATTTGAAATATATTACCGGACACTGATTTCGGAATGGGCAAAATGCCATCTCGGAGACCTGGAGGAGCAAAGAGGTGTGCGGCCGGCTCTCATCCTTGAGTCAGGAAAAAAATGTGATGAGCTGTGATTAAAAGAATAATTGTAATAGTGATATTTCCCTGGGCATTAATAAAAACACCATTAGAAATGCTCCCAGGTAACCACTTGTGACATCAGCATTATTAAATGATAACAAAGAAAGGGCTCCTGCCAGAGAAATATTAAGTATTAATGATCACAGACAGCCAGAAAACAGGGAGATGAACAAATATTTTCCGCCACAATTGGAAAGATGGAGAGTTCTTTTAGGTTTCCAGAGGAAAGGGAGGAAGGAAGGGATTAATTAATTCAGGAGTAATGTAAGATGAAACTGGAATAACTTGATGTTTCTCTCATGATATATATTTTGTGACATGGCTCAGTCTTTTTGAATTTTTTAGTAGTTGTAAGTCAGAATTACTTTCCTATGGAGCTGGCTGTACCATTAGGCTGAGTAAAGCCAATGCACCAATTTCAAAACCAAAACCTACTGATATTATAGTCTACAATGACTACTGTTTGCATTGAAGTGGGAAACCAGATCAGGGGCTTTGGTTTGTTTGTAGGTACTGCATATTATTGTCCATGTATAAGTCTAGAAATTGGAGGAGCCCCCAATTAAATTAAACCCTTGTGTCGGCAGGACTGAAGACTGAAATGTCAGAGGTTTGAATCCAGGGAAAGCATTGATGAGCTCCCTCTGTCAGCTCCTTTGTAGCAATTCCTCTCGTGTTTTCGTGGAACATTATTTGGCCACCCTCTAGTTTGAACTGGGAGCTTCTGGGATAAAGATACTCTCTGGATGAGCTCCTAGTCTTACTAATGTGGAGAATGTCCATTCTGTAACTCGAGATCCATAACGCTAGAGAACCAAGTGTGGTGGTGTGGTTTCAGTGCTGAGCTACCACTATGGAGACGAGGGTCAGAATCTCCACTTGAACATGGAAATCCACCGAATGACCTTAGGTTAGTCACATCCTCTCAGTCTGAGAGAAAGATTATGGCAAATGTCTTCTAAACAGATACCTTGACTTTAGGGTTGCTGTAAGTTGAAAACATTTTGAAGGCATACAGCAACAAGAACTCTACGCTCCACATTTTTCACTGTATATACAAAATGCCAGTTATCATCTTTTTGATGAGGATTTAGGACAAGAATGTTTGTGAAATGTTTTCAAAGGGGCGGATGCTGGAATGTCTAATGCTAGTCTTGCCTTGTTGATTTTCCCCAGGTCATTTTTCTCCTGTACCACTCACTTAGTGCCGTTGCCAATTTGTTGATTCATTTTAATTACAACAGAGCCTGATTACAGAACTACTTTGTTTACACCATCCGGTGCTCCTTTCTATTAAAGTCTTATCAATTCTGTAATTGCGAGCCAAGGAGAACACTTGGTGTTCCCAGCCTGACTTCCTTAGAGGTGTTCACAGCTTAGCCATGAAAAAAATAAGCTGTTTTTTTCCCATTGCAGACTGCTTTTCACAAGGGACCAAACTTTCATACGTGAAAGACATTACTTGAACATGTGCATATATATATTTATTCCATAAATTGTTGCAACACCCCCTACTCATTGAGATTAGCACCATGATATATGCTTAACAAGTAGAGTATCCTGCTAGCTGTATCTAGTAGACACGTGTGTAACATTCGTTCCTACCATTTCTACTGTTTCTTTTGTGTTTTTCATTTATTTGGAAACATGAAACAGGAAACCCCTTCTCCACATGAAAATTTGCTTGACATGAAAGCTTGCCTACAGTCTGCTTTCATGTGCATCCACACTTGTCTCCTTACCTTGGAAAGATAGTGTGTGTGTGTCAGGTTGTGCAGGCAGGCAGGCCTGGAGATCAGCTGCAGGCACACTCCGGGATGCACACCGCTTCTTCTCTTCCTCTTCGTTCCTCCTTCTTATCCTCCTCCTCGGGTCTCATGACACCCAATTAAGCAAAACAATGGCTGCTATCCTAACTAAGTTTCTGTTGCATCCCAGTTCAGGAAACGAGACCATAAGATTAAATCCACCACACTGGACTGTGGGAAAAAAACAATCCTCTTTATTGATGAAAAATGGTTACAAAAGAAAGGTAAATGCAAAGTCAAAATGCCATATTAGAAACACAGCAGTCAGGAAAACTCTGAACTTGAGCAAAATTCCAAAAGCCATGATACAGAAACCAGGAACCTGTTCGCATCACTAACTGTACTTGAAAACTAGAAACCTCTGGGAATGCAGGCCATGGAACACAGGAAATCTGCCAAGGTACTGCCTCAGTCTAAAACGTTGCTTGATCTAGCTAGACAGCCGGGAAGAGGCCCCTTAAGCTAAAGAAACTATTTATTGAAACGCCCCCAGACTTTGAAGCCTCCCTCTCCCATAATCTATTTGACCTTCGTAGAAACTGCGACTCACTCCTGTTTTTCCAAATCTGTTCTCTTCGGTGCTCATTAGCAAACCCAGGTGTGAGTCCCTCTGGAGAGCTATCACTGCTTGATTCCAAAACATTCTCATCAAGAAGTTCAGTTTCACTTTCCCCGCCACTGGCCTCAGAATCAACAGTTTCAACGCCATCAGGGAAAGATACATGTTCAGAGGCCTGTTCAGTTGCATCAGGAAATACTATTAGAGAATCAGCTTCAGGTTCGCACGGAGGCTGAACCCCAACAGTTTCCACTATAGAAATTTCATCGCATTAATTCTGGAAGATAGAATCATGGAACCAGTGAGTTGGAAGAAGCCCCAGAGGCTATCAAATCCAACCTGCTGCCATGAAGGAATACACAAATGAAGTCCAGTCTAAATAGATAGTTATTCCATCTCTGTTTAAGGACCTTCAGAGAAAGTAAATTTCAGGCAGCATGGCTCTTACCATGTTTCTTGGATTCATATCTCCATTTCATCATTTCTAGAGTATCAGAAAACAAGATTTCTCTATCAGCATCTTTTCAACTATTTAAACCTGGTCAACACACCCCTTCTTAGTCTTCTCCTTTCCAGATACTCAGCTCTTCATAGAATTTGGTTTCCAGACCTTTGCTCATTTTTGGTTGTCTTCCCCTGAACACCTTCAAGCTTGCCAATATCCTTCCTGAATTATGGCTTCTAGAACTTGCCATAGTATTCTAGATGAGGTCAGATGAAAGCAGAATAGAGACAACATACAGGTAAATCTAGCTGATTCAGTGGCCCTACTTGGGACTGACAATTGGCTTTTTGCCCTTTGAAATTCTTACAGTTGTGAAAGCCTAGGACACCATGAACTGAACTAGTACACATTATGTAAGTTAAGTAATGATTCAAAATTACAACTCCATGTCTCCTGGGATTGACAAGCAGGTATGATGCCAATGGGATTCCATTTATGATATTAACAAAAAGTAATGAAAAGTTCAAAATCAGTTCATCTTAGATATGAAGGAAACCACAAATTTAGGTCAAGTCTTTGGTTTTCCCTTAAGCTTCACCACACCCCGTTTTGATATTAAATGGAAGATTTTCCTATCCCCATATTACTATTTTTTTTCTCCACTTTCTTTAAGATTTATCCATTGGATTTGCCATCACACGGGAGACATATGTCTCCTCCCACTCCTCTGTTTCCTTTGGATAGAAAAAATCCTACGTGTTTTGTCTTATGGAAAGCATAAAGCATTTTTCATTTACTAGAAGCACAGCTATATCTCAGTCAAAATGTTAAATCTATTTATTTTACATTTGAAAAGAGATACATAACTGTTCCTTCTTTTTCAGCCCCAAAATGTTAATGACAGAAGAAAGAAAATAATTCTGCCCATCTTGACTTCTCCCTCTATGATAATGTCATCATTTTATTTACAAATGGGTAAGGGAGTGGATTCCGATCACACGTTAAATTTGTTGTTTTATATGTATCTATAAGGGGAATTGAAAAAGAAATTGATTGCCAATCAACTTAGGAATCATGGGAAAAATCCACATTTTAGAAACAGTGAAATACCTGGAACCCACAGTTGAAGCTTGCATCGTGTGATGGTCTCTGCAGGTTGCCAATTTTTACGAATTTCGTAAATGTGTAGAAACCCTGATTTTATTGCATGTGATGAAGTCCCTTAAAAATAAAAAATAAAAACTGTATCAAACTGTTGGTCCATCCCTAACTGTAGTTGACAAGACACAGCTTTAGTCTAATGTATCTTAATTCTGCATTTTTTATAGTTTCCTTTGAAGTAGTTGTAGTTGCATTCCCAAATCCTGGAAATTTGGTGAAGGCCTCTAGGTCCCCCTACAACAGTGGTTTTCAACCTGTGGGTTCCCAGTGTTGCAACCCAGAGCAGGAAACGAGGCCCTAAGATCCACCACACTTGACTGGGAAAAAACAATCCTTTTTTATTGATGAAAAATGCTTACAAAATAAAGGAAAAATGTAAAGTCAAAAGCCACAGCAAAATCAGCAAACATGAATGTCCATGAACAAGATCAAAAACCCAAAGCCACACTGTAAAATACTGGAACCTGTTAGCAATCCACTAACCGTACTTGGTGTCCTAGAAATCTCTCAAGACAATGGCCAGAGGAACCGGGAGAACTGCCAAGGTCTTCATCAATCTAAAACGATGCCTGAACTGAGAAAGTCAGCCCGGCAGAAGGCACTTAAAGCCGAAGAATTGGTTTCGTGATAAGCCTCCCTGCTTTGAAGCCCTTGTTTGTTTTTCTTTTAATCGGGAAGACCTTCGCAAGCTGAGTGATTCACTCCTGTCTTGCCAGATTTGCCCCCTTCGATTCTCATTAAGGTTCCCAGGTGCAGAAGGGAGTGAAAGGTCATGGCTTCCCTCTGAAACATTCTCATGAACACTGTTACTTTCATTTTCCAAATCTACAGAAGTTTCTTCCTCACTAATTTCAGGAGCATTGTCACTAATTTCAGGATCATTGACATCAAAAAGTAAATTTTCATTAGCATCAGGAAGTACATTTTCATTAGCATCAGTAAATATATTTTCATTAGCATCAGGAGATACAAACAGAGAATCAGGTTCAAACTCAGGCTGAACCCCAACACCCAGATATTTTGGCCTTCAGTTCACAGAAATCCCAGCAGCTGGTAAACTGGCTGGGATTGCTGGGAATTGTAGACCAAAATTCCTGGAGACCCACGGGTTGAGAACCTTTGTTGTAGTAGGAACTAGAGGCATTCGCCAAATTTCCAGTAGCCATCCTGCCATTGGGAGAAGCCAGTTCCACTTTGGCTTGTAGACATGGCTCAACCAAATCCCTTCCACTCCGTTGAAAGGCTTTTAGAGACTAATTCTCTTCCATGTGGCATCACTCCTCCCCCACAAACCCCAGCTGCCTAGAGTCAGCACTCTAGCTTCCATTTGGCTTCATGGCTTCTTTGGCCAAACCACATTATTTTCACTTGCTGATTCATAAATAAACAAAATGGGGGGAAATGAAGTAAATAAACTGGAGCTTTGAAAGGCCTTTTTAGAAAGCTTTTCATAATGCCCCCTTCCTTTTAAGGTGTGCATTATCTCCCCCTCCTTCCCCGCTTCTACCCTGCAGCTTCTGTGAAGGTAAGAAAACACCTCTTTCAAGTTTTCCCTCAGGAGGTTTTTGTTCTTCTTATTCAAGGATCTAAACATAGAAAGAAAGGAGGAGGAAAAACAAGAAGAAAGAGGAGGGAGGGAAGAAAAGGTGCCTTGAAAGAATGGTAGACTTGGCAAATGCTCTCTAAAAGCCCCTTAAAATTGTGTCAGAAGCTCCGGTCTTAAACTACTTCCTTTTAAGACAAAGGTACAACAAAGTCATTGATGTCTTTAATCACGCTGCCTTAATCACACGCCGGGTAGGTTTGCACAGTCTGTAATGTACCACTTGACAGTTATTTACATAATGGATAACTTTACTCACATCCTTCACATGCAGCAGCTTCCCAATAACATTAAACAGGAAATGTACATCTTCAGAACTCCCTGGGATGAGACAACTTGTGCATGTGTGCGTGTGTGAAGGTGATGGGGAGAGAAAGGGAGTGCTGTAGCCTTGTTTATCACAGTACGTGGTGCTTCTTCAAGGAATGCCCCAAGATCTCACTATGTGAGAATTGGGGGATTGAAAATATAGGGGATCAAGTTACATGTAGCAGATCAGATCAGTACATAGGTTATATATGTAGTGGGGCATGTATTGAGTCTTACATGCAGACATGTAGACTGTGAACACTACACAATTCTACTGTGATTATTCCTCTATGATTCTAACATATTGAATATTAAGGTTGTAGTCTTCTCCTGACTGTGAGAGCTATTCAGCAGTGGAACTCTCTGCCCCAGAGTGTGGTGGAGGCTCCTTCTTTGGAAGCTTTTAAACAGAAGCTGGATGGCCATCTGTCAGGGGTGATTTGAATGCAATATTCCTGCTTCTTGGCAGAATGGGGTTGGACTGGATGGCCCATGAGGTCTCTTCCAACTCTTTGATTCTATGATTCTATGATTCAGCAGCTTTCGATACCATACACTACATTATCCTTCTGCGTCGCCTTGCAAGGATGGGTCTTGGAGGTACTGTTTTGCAGTGGCTCTGGTTCTCCTTGGAGGATTGTACCCAGAAGATGTTGTTGAGGGGCTCCTGATCGCCCCCACAGCAACTGCTCTGTGGTATCCCACAGGGTTCAGTGTTGTCCCTTATGTTGTTTAACATCTACATGAAGCCGTTGAGTGAGATTATCCGGAGTCTTGTATGCTGATGATATCTGACTCTATTACTCCTTTCCACCAGATACTAAGGAGGCTGTCCAGCCACTGTGACAGTCTGGATGTATTTATTTATTTATTTATTTATTTATTTATTTATTTATCGTGTCAGGCAACCAAACAGTTACATTTACATTTTTGACAGAACAAACAAACAAACATACAAAAGACACAGAGTTTGCAAGCTTGGTAGTTGATTAAATGTCCTTTGACCAGTATCTGGCCACTTGGAGTGCTTCTGGTGTTGCTGCAAGAAGGTCCTCCATGGTGCATGTGGCTGGGCTCAGGTTGCATTGCAGCAGGTGGTCTGTAGTTTGCTCTACAGACAAACTACAGACAGTCTGGATGAGGGTGAACTTATTGAAGTTGAATCCAGACAAGACAGAGGTCCTCCTGGTCAGTCGCAAGGCCAAACAGGGTATAGGGTTAAAGCCTGTGCTGGATGGGGTTACATTCACCTTGAAGGCACAGGGTTGCAGTATGGGAGTCCTCCTGGACTCATTGCTGAGCCTGGAACCCCAGGCTGTAGCGGTGGCTAGGGGAGCTTTCACACAATTAAAACATGTGTGCCAGTTGTGCCCGTATCTTGGGAAGTCAGACTTGACCATGATGGTCCACGCTCTCGTTACTACTGTAACATGTTGTACATGGGATTGCCTTTGAAGACTGTTTGGAAGCTTCAAAGAAGGATGCCAGGAGATAATTCCAGATTTGAACCACTTCCTGTTAACAGATACTGCTATTTTATGAAAATTCAAAATAATACACATTGTTCTGGTTGGTGCAAATTACGATCAGTTGTTTCATTGGTTTGATGTACATTCATTTTCCTTATGTTCTACAGCTTGTGATTGGTGGATTATATATGGCAGGAACTTTACTAAAGACTTTCATTGAAGAGAAACCTAAGTCCATCATTGTGGCTGAGTCTGTCCCATTTGTGCTGGTGGGAGTTTTCTCGATGAAGGAAATGGGTGCTA
>NW_026845477.1:7443651-7531151 GCF_025583915.1 Anolis sagrei ordinatus | reverse complement strand
CTCTCCCCAGGAGTCATAAATGTTTACCAGTTCTGGGAGGTTCCAAATCATTTTGAGGGCATAAATAACTTGAGAAGACTTTCCAATACAGATATGCCACAGCTAAGACATGGAGGTCTGCAAGATTGGCAATAGATTTGTTTTGACTATCCCTGCAATGTGGTGGCAAGTATATGTGTTTTGTGCATTGGAAGTGACTATAATCTCAGGCTTTAGTTTCATTTGGTGCTTGCACCAGCACATATCTCTGCTTTATTGGTAGTAAATTGATTAAGCAAGTTATTGCTGCTGCTACCGTTGCTGCTACTGTTGTTTTATTCATTTGTATCATGTCATCTCACCAATCCAGGGACTCAAGGCACCTTAACAAAACTAAAACAAATATATAATATAACCCCTTTACCCACGAATTCGATAGCCATAGTTTCACTTATCTATACTCTACAAAATATGCCCCCTGGAAGTATGTGTGGGCCTCTATCAGTCTTCTGGTGCAACTATGGTGTGTGCCTAGCCCAAGTTTACTCAAAATATAGGGTAAGCTATTATCCATGGTTTCAGATATTCACAGGTAGACTTGGAACGTATCCACTTTTTTTGTCGTGTCAGGAGTGACTCCTGGTGTGAGAGAATTGGCCGTCTGCAAGGACATTGCCCAGGGGATGCCCGGATGATTTTTTGATGTTTTTATCATCCTTGTGGGAGGCTTCTCTCATGTCCCTGCATGAGGAGCTGGAGCTGATAGAGGGAGCTCATCTGCCTCTCCCTGGATTCGAACCTGTGACCTGTCAGTCTTCAGTCCTGCCAGCACAGGGGTTTAACCCACTGCGCCACTGGAGGCTCCAACATATCCACTGCATATATGGGGATTATAGTATAGTGTTATCATACATTGCATTGGGGGAAGGGGGTTAATGTGGGATGGGCAAATTATTGACTGAAATCC
The DNA here is from genome assembly GCF_025583915.1 of Anolis sagrei ordinatus. Classification (NCBI taxonomy): domain Eukaryota; kingdom Metazoa; phylum Chordata; class Lepidosauria; order Squamata; family Anolidae; genus Anolis; species Anolis sagrei. The sequence continues at coordinate 7,530,205 of NW_026845477.1, read as the reverse complement.
ATTTTTAATGAGAGGTTCGAAGAGCCTTCATGAGCTTGCAAGAGTGGGATCTAAGGGCTACATGTGTCCCATGGTCCACAAGTTGTGCATTGCTGATATCTGTGAAAGCAGCATACCTCTCCACCTGCAAAACTTTTTCTTCTGCACACACACATGGATAAAGTCCTGTGGCAGTTACAAACGGCATGCCTCTGCCTCACCCGCCTGATAAGGCTTCCTGGAGCCTTTCTGACAGCTGACAAAGTACAGAGGACAGGCCTGTCGGGAAGGAAGAATGGGTGCCCTTCTTTTTTGGCTGGTGGCCCTCACTGTATTCAATTAAGATTGATCAAGCAGGGTCAAAGTTGCCCCTCTGTTTCAGTGGTCACCAGAAGCCTTCGCAATGACTAATGGTGTGGGCGCCTCCAACAGAATGAGGTGCCATTCTGGAAGGTTTTAGTGTTTATTTCCCCTCTCTGCCCTTCTATATTCCCAGTAGGTGCCATCGTTTTCTAACTAACCTGACCTAAATGCATCCATCAGCATAATTCAATAACCTTTCAAATGCTCTGTCTTCAAGCCAGCCCACCCTTTAACACATACACGGATGCCCGTAAGGGGAAACGGTCATACATACAATAGAAGTTGCTTCTTCTCTGCATACTTCCTTTGTTGCTTATCTTCAAACTGGAATAGTAGTAAACACCTAGAATGCATGGATGGGTGGGAACAGGATCTGCCCTTCTTCAGTTTCCATTGATATACAACTGTAAGCAGTGGGAATTATAAGAAGACTTCTAAATATTCCCAGAGGAACTGAAATTTTTCAAGAGAAGGGAAATTGTTCTTATCTCTTTCTCCACCATTCATCAAGGGGCAGATCCAGATAGGCTTTTCTCCCAGGAGAATCTGCATTTTAAAAATGTGGATTTCCCTGGGGGGTCTGTCACACACACTTGAGAAAGCATGTGCTTTCTGGAGTGGATGTCCAGATGTTCTCTCAGGACTATCCTGGGAGAATGTCTGGAGGCCCTACCCCCATCCCACAAAGCCCCAGACCCCTTTGAAGAGTAATGAAAATTTACCCAGCCTCCATTACAGGCTTCGAGCAGCTCTCTCGGCGCATAGAAATGATGTGCCAGTAGACCGGGTGTGGGGAGTGATTTTCCTCCCTCCCCCCGCTCTCCTGGTACATCATTTCTACATGCCAGGAGATATGCCCAAACCTGTGATGGAGCCTGGGTAAGTTTTCATTACTTTTCTAAGGGATTTGGGTGCTTTGTGGAAGGGGGTGGGTATTTCCACAGTTTTCTGGGTACATGGGGTTGCCTTTGAAGATGGCCCGGAAGCTTCAAATGGTCCAGCGTGTGGCAGCCAGGTTGCTAACAGGAGCGGGGCTCAGGGAGCATACAACTCCTCTGCTGCATCAGCTTCACTGGCTGCCAGTTTGCTACCGGGCTCAATTCAAAGTGCTGGCTTTAGCCTATAAAGCCCTAAACAGTTCCGGCCCAGCCTACCTATCTGAACGCATCTCTTCCTATGAACCCTCCAGGAAGTTAAGATCTCCTGAGGAGGGACTGCTCTCGATCCCGTCTGCTTCGCAAGCACGCTTGGCGGGGACGAGGGACAGGGCCTTCTCTGTGGTGGCCCCTCGGCTGTGGAACTCCCTGCCTATGGATATTAGATCAGCCCCCTCCCTCCTGACTTTTCGGAAGAAAGTAAAAACCTGGCTCTTCGAGCAAGCCTTCGGAACCCCGGAATAGATAGTCAAGCTTGAGATGGAGAATGACCCAGGAACGGCCATTCAAACGGATGAGGATTGGAATGAGAGGATATAGCTCTTTTAAAATTGTTATTGCACTGTCTCTTTTGTCTAAATGCACTTAATTGTTTTTGCTGTTGTATTGTATTGATGGCATCGAATTGTGCCAATATGTAGACCGCCCTGAGTCGCCTGCGGGCTGATATGGGCGGGATATAAGTGATGCAAATAAATAAATAAATAAATAAATAAATAAATAAATAAATAAATTATTTAGCCTGGTAAACTGTGGAAATGATGCCTGAACTATAGTCCAGACACCAGAAATACTGGACTTATCCTGTGCCTTCCAAGAAGGCACAGAATAAATCCACTATCTAATTCATTTGCAACTTGTAGTGAACTAATTCGGGACTGTCCAAAACGTTGTCTGGGCAGCCCCTCCTTTATTGAGGGAGTAACTGCAATAAAGGTACTGTCTGGACAGGCCCAGGGTCTACACTCCAAACCTGGTATTCCAAACTGGTCTAAAACTAGAGTATATATCATGCCTCAAAATTTCTTCCAATTCTAATTATATTGTGGAAAATGAAGAGCTTGGCACCATTATTGGATACCTTCTTACACGCCATTAGAAAGAACGTAGTTGCATTACTTTTACTAGCATAAATAAGTAAGTGGATTCCAGACCCAAACAAATCTGTTTCCAAACTAGGTTAGAAACCCAAGTCATTCAACACTCTTGATGAAACATTAAGTTGAAATGACAATGGCCCTTCGATTTTCTTTCCTAATGCCCATACAAATGTGAAAACTTTTGTTTTGACATTTCTTGCTGGCGGAGAAAAATATATAGTCTTTCATGTTGTCATTAATTACATTTTTTTCCTTGTGAAATATTCCAGGTTTTGATATATTTATTAGGCCTGGGTAACAACGCAAAAATTTGTTTCTAAAATCGATTTGTATTTGGGGGTTTTTTTTGTTTCGATATTTAAAATAATTACAAAATTTTCCTTTTAAAAACTTCGATATTTACGAAATTTCGTAAATGGTTAAAAATTAACGAATCGATTTCCGAAACAATAACGAATCGATTCGTTAATGGCGGGCGCGACCGCGAAATACGCTAAAAAACCTCCAAAAACTTCTGAAGCTTCCCTCTCCCTCTGTTCTTGACTGTTGGTGTGATATTATAATTTTTTTTCACTAATTAAACCATAAAACTGGCCCAGACATGCGGAAATAATAACGAAATGACCTCAGAACAATAACGAAACGAATACAATAACGAAATACGAAGCATTTACAAAACGTGTTTAAAAATTCGTTTTTTTTAATGATTGCTCCAGAATGGTTCGTTATCGTTTTGTAATTGGAAAAATTAACGAATTATTAACGAATTACGAATTAACGAAACGAAACCGCCCAGGCCTAATATTTATATTAAATATATCTTCAGAGACTTTCGGTGTTCCCATTAGCAAGGTAACCTTCCTCTCCTGACCTGGCTGGATAGAAATCATGATATAATTAGAAAATTTAGAACTAAGAAAATATAGTAAAAATAGCCCTTATATAAGTATTGACAATACTGATAGGCAACCCAAATTCTGTATGTCTGCTGTCACCTGGCTCACTGTTTCTTATTCTTTTAGTTCACAAGAAAGTTGGAATGGATTTGCCCCAGTTTTTCTCTGTGCTTTTCCCATCATTGCTTCTTTGCTATTTTGCTATTTATTAACAGCTATGGCTTAGGCATATATGCCATGGAAAAATATTAGATTTATAGAGTGGAAATGGACTCCTGGCAAAGTGTGGTTGGATCATCTTCAGAGAATTCTCATTGACATTTACTTCCAAGTAAGCATATTTAAAGCTGTTCTGATGCCAGCTGCTTAATCTGGAACCAGTGTAGAGTATTATGTTCTTGACTGTGATAGTGGCCACATGCAGTAAACCAAACTTCACAGAATTATGTTGGTGTCAAAATGATCCACCCAGATTGAAATCACATCAACTCCATTGGACTATACCTTTGTCTGCATGTCACTAACATTACTCCTCACTGGCCAAAGACTTCCCCATGAGCATCTTGCTCTTGCCTATCAATCTTCTAACTTCATATTAAAACACCCATATAATCAGCAATGGGGGGTAGAGCAATCCCCTACTTGTACAATCGCCCAGTTTTGATCTCAGCAGACATGACCATGATGACAAGGTGCTCAGTGGGAGCTCAATGGCTGGAGAGGAGCAGTAGTGACAACACACCAATGGCCCATCATTCGTTGCACTGATGAGCTAGGTATGTTTGGTCCTTGACTTGAAGACTACCATGAATACCAGGTGCTGTGGGTGAAATTTCAGAGGAAGAAACTGGCCAAACAACCTTTAGATATTCATTGCCAAAAAGAACCCTGTGAAATTAATGGGGTTGCCATAAATCAATAGGTGACAACAAGAAAGTGTTTCCTGTGCAGAAAATGTAATTTTTTGACACAGCAAATGAGATTTTCAGCACAAAAATGTGCAATTTTTTTGCACAGAATATGTCATGGATTGCAAACATTCTCATCAGTCCAGGATTTTCCATATCATTTTCCGTAACACTCAAGAAACACATTTTCAACCATTTCCCCAAATTTGAGAATATTCATTCAATCCCGAGTTTTGTTTTCTTTCAAAGCCCTGAAGTTCAATGACATTTATAATTAGAGATTGTAAGGTAATTCAGTCAGGAGAAATGAGACTCAAACTAGAATTTTGATTGAGTTATTCTGTTTCTCTCTTCTTCCTTCCAAAATCTGCTGGTTTCCTGTGTGGTGACATCACATTGGGATTTTTTTTCTGTCCAAGTAGAATAGTATTTTCTCCCAACAAGAATGCAAATTGTCACTGCCGCCGGTTACATGGCTATTATTATCCACAATTGTTTATTGTGTTTTCCCTTCCAAAGTCCAGACAGCAGTGTAAATTACTACAGAATTAAGTATTGCTCATGGCATGTGTAATTGGCTTAATTGCACAGCGTTGTGCAATCTACAGACCTCCGTCATGTTCTATAGAATGTGATATATTGATTTTTTTATGGGGAGGGGAGAAAGGTATTTACATTTGGAGAGGTGGGGAAGTGATTTTTTTTTTAAAAAAAGGTATTTTACCCATCTTCCAAATTCATAGAGAAAATGTGCATTGAGTAAATATGTATACAGTGAGCCCACTGTATCTGCAATGGTTCAGTTCTAGGAGGCACCATGGATATGGAAAACATGGATCATGAAATCTCATATTACAATATATTGGCAACATGAACAATATACAGGGGCGGCTCAACCATTACGCAAAGTAAGCATTCACAGTATAGTTGATTTTGCCCAGGGGCGCTCTTGAGGCACTCTTGGGGGGAAGTAGACCTTGACATATGCGAGTTGTAGTTACTGGGATGTATAGTTCACCTACAATCAAAGAGCATTCTGGACTCCACCAAGGATGGAATTGAACCAAATATGGCACACAGAACTCCCATGACGAACAGAAAATATATATCAGTGATTGGTTGGGGGGGGGGGGGGCAAAATACTGTTTGCTTACCCTTGAAAATTACCTAGGGCCACCTCTGACAATATGTGCATGCTTTTGTCAGTGCCATCACTATTATGGGGTTTGATCATCCATTTTCACTGGAAACTGTGAAACATAAGAATCTGGAAGGTCAACCATATTTGGCCTTATTAAACCTTAATAAGTCAATTCCCTCACATCCCCCCCCCCCCTCACACACACAAATTACATCATAATGACTTCTTTTCACATCTTATTTCCAATATTGTGTCTCTTCCTATCATCCTTTTGGAAAAGAAAAGGATGCAAAAATAAGTGTTGAGGTAGGGGTTTAGGCTTGGGGAATAATTTGAGTTGGGGTAGGGTAAATGTTTGGGTTTGAGTTGATGTTTGGGTCTGGGTCTGAGTTTGGATATGGAGAGGCTTCTAATTTTTTTTGCTGTGATTGTTAAGTTAGGGTGCATTTTTCACACCATTTTTTCACTTGGAAATGATGCCAAAATATTGCAGAGATATCTGGATCCATAAAATCAGATTTGTTTGGCCTCACAAAGCCTCTAGTTTCCATTTCGCCATCACCATAGCCTAGCCCATAATATATGGCATACCACTAAAGTGAGAGTCAAAAGCTGTGACTCTGAAGCCCACGTTGTGCCTCCACTCCCTCTGTGCCCCTGCTTTCTCTGTCCTTGCACGCTGCCCAGAGAGACTCACACCGTTAGGAATAAGCACTCCTTGTTCCTCTTATTAGACTTTATTATCATAACTGCTTATTATATTGCCCATTATGTTAATGAATTAGAACAACAGATCTAAAATATTTGTTGTGGAATAAAGCTCATTAGGCTCCAAGCAGAGCTTCATGAGCACCAACCGGCTGAGGAGCTCAGTTACAGGAATATTACCAATTAAGCCCTATATGAACACTCAATTAGGTAGGAGGGCATGCTTGATTTACATTGCTTTATGGCTAAGGACGAGGAGATGTTTGGAAGCGGAGAGTGGCAGCCGCGTGTCATCTTCTCTGTACCCCATAGATCAGACCAAGGGGCAAATTATATGAGGCCAAGGTGAATCCTACAAGCCAGTTCAAACTGTAACACTTTAGCTAGACCTGTAAATGCATCTTCCTCTTGAATTTTGTCATGCTATCCTAAAATTCTCAGGGACCTGCTAATATGTCTTTGCATGTGTTTATTTCTTGGAAGAAGAATGCACTTGGCCCTCCATATTTACAGGTTTAACTTTTGTAAACAACTTTGTTTACACTGGTCGACATGCATTTTGGTGCCTCAGGTGTTAGTGTTAGCCCTGTTTCTGGGTTTATTTATCGTGTCATCCGCAAACAGAACATTGTATTACATTTCTAACAGAACAAAACAAACAAACAAACAGATAAAAAATGACACAATTTTGCAAGCTTTGTAGTTGATTAAATGTCCTTTGACTAGTATCTGGCCACTTGGAGTGCCTCTGGTGTTGCCGCAAGAAGGTCCTCCATCGTGCATGTGGCAGGGCTCAGGTTGCATTGCAGCAGGTGGTCAGTGGTTTGCTCTTCTCCACACTCGCATGTCGTGGATTCCATTTTGTGGCCCCATTTCTTAAGATTGGCTCTGCATCTCGTGTTGCCAGAGCGCAGTCTGTTCAGCGCCTTCCAAGTCGCCCAGTCTTCTGTGTGCCCAGGGGGGAGTCTCTCATCTGGTATCACCCACGGATTGAGGTGCGGGGTTTGAGCCTGCCACTTTTGGACTCTCGCTTGCTGAGGTGTTCCAGCGAGTGTCTCTGTAGATCTAAGAAAACTATGTCTTGATTTAAGTCGTTGACATGCTGGCTGATACCCAAACAAGGGATGAGCTGGAGATGTCTTTGCCTTGGTCCTTTCACTATTGGCTGCAACTTCCCAGCGGATGTCAGGTGGTGCAATACCGGCTAAGCAGTGTAATTTCTCTAGTGGTGTAGGGCGCAGACACCCTGTGATAATGCGGCATGTCTCATTAAGAGCCACATCCACTGTTTTAGTGTGGTGAGATGTGTTTCTGGGTAAATTTGACTAACTGGTTTCAATAATGGCATCAGTATTTCCCTATCAGTTCTAGTTTTTGAGGTACCAAACATATGCTATATGACAGTCACCATAGAAAATCATGACAACCATATCTAAGAAACTAGAGCCGATGCAGTCTATCCAAAGCAATTTTCTGAATCAGTGTCCCAAATAACCCCAGGACTAATCCTAAAAACCAAAACCCTAATAATTATTTTTTTGGGCTGTATTATTCATGAAATCATGGATTTGTTTTTGGATTTGCTTTAGGAATGCTTGGGTTCTCCAGTTCTACTCCATGGTCAACTGTCACCAGATTTTACCATAATGCCACACTAGAAATTGAAGAGGTAACATCTCTTCTCCAATGCCGTTCAGCCTTTGGTGGAAATTGATCCTAGTCTTTCCGGGGGACCTAACAATTCATGAAGAGGTGTTCTCTCGGGTAAAAAAGTAGATTATTTTTAATTTGAGATTGTCACTTTCATTGGGGCTCCGTACCCCCAACTCCAATGATTGTGGAAGAATTGAAATATTGCATTTATGAGTCAGAAAAGATAAACAAAGGATTCAACAGCACTCACCTCTCTAAATTGGTGAAGGAGACCCATCACAGTTTCCCAGTAATAATCTTCCACAATTGATGCCTGTGAACTGGTGGCATCATTAGCCATGACTTGAGCAGAAAAAGAATAACTGTGAACTTTCTAACACAGATGTCTTTATTTTTGCCAATACATTGGTGGCCCATTCCACCTCTTTGGCTTACTGGCCAATGCTTCAGGGCAAGATCCAGGTTTCCCACATTCAACCTCTCAAATAGCTCTCATTCTGGGCTGAATTCATAGGCAGAGTTTGCTTGGGATCTAGAAATGGGAGAGTGGAAAAAAGAACTGTAAGTAGCTGCCCTGGGAAATAAACAACTTATCAGGGAATCTTGAGTTCAGGTCTCATTTCTAATGTAATCTCCTGATATGGCTTTAAAGTGTCCACTTTCTCTCAGGACTTTATTAAACAAAGGTGGCAAGTTGGCATTGATGCAAAACTGTTACCTTTGTTTGTGGCTTTCCTCACATGACTTCATGCATAACTCATTGCCAGTCTATCACCTTCCCATGATAAACCCATCAATAGTCATGGATTGTGCCACATATCCATCACTAACCTTTTACAATGCGGACATCTAGGTTCTGTGCTAGTAGTGTCCAATGGTGGGATTCTCCTCCCCCCCCCCCCCCAATAGTAATTCATTGAAATGAAGTTTAATTCTATTTCTTCTTGTGCTGGAATTGTAAATTTGCTTTTGAAAATATTGAAATAAGTATATGGTTAGGCAAAAGTACAGCCACAGAAGCACGAATGAGCAAATCAGGGCAGTTACATGAATGAGGAGAAGTGTGATAGCAAGGGTGATCATCCTGGCCATTTAGCCACTACATGTGATTACATGACCTGAGCAAATCAGGGCAGTGACATGAATGAGGTGAAGTGTGATAGAGAGGGTGATCATCCTGGTCATGTAGCCACTATATGCGATTGCATGACCACTATGGGAAGCAGCTTAGTGCAATAAAGTCCTTAGCCTCAGTCTCTCTCCCTGCCCCAAAGTAATATGAAGGTAATAATACTGGCCTAGTAAAGGTTGTCCCCTGACATTAAGTCCAGTCATGCCTGACTGGGGTGTGGTGCTCATCTCCATTTCTAAGCCGAAGAGCCGGCATTGTCCGTAGACACCATGCAGTCATGCCATGTGGCTGGCATGACTGCATGGAGCACTGTTACCTTCCCACCATAGTGGTACCTATTGATCTATTCCCATTTGCATGTTTTCGAACTGCTAGGTTGGCAGAAGCTAGGGCTGACAGCGGAAGCTCACACCACTCCCCGGAATCGAACCTGTGACCTTTCAGTCAACAAGCTCAGCAGCTCAGCACTTTAACCCACTGTGCCACTGGGGGCCTAATTTAGATTATTGCTAAGGATTAAAGCACAATTAAAATATGTGATAGGCTCAGAAATCTGGAGTGCACTGTGGTGATAAAGAAGTGTGGTCTGAATGACATAAAGTCAGATATTTCCAAAGGTCTCAATATATATGGCATTTCCTTTGAAAACATATTTACCTAAGTGTTGGGCATTGCATGCTGCTGGTAATTCATTGTATGGAAGGAAGAGTTGCATACACACTTGAGATTTCCTTTCCATGCTTCCAGTAAAACCAAACGGAGAAGGATTAGCAATAAATGTCCCGCAACATAATTTCAGAAGCAATTTCCCTTCCTCTGTTTGTTCCTCCCTGCCTGCCTGCCTCCCACCCTGCCTGCCTTCTTCCTCCTCTCTTCATTCCCCCCAGAACTGGGGCTCTAGTCAATTTACAAAATGAAATGAAACACAATATGGGTAAAAACATCCAAAAGATTTATCATGAAAATCTAATTGAACTCTAACATTAAGAAACAATTTAAAACATCCGTTACGAATAAAACGAGATAAAAAGCAGTTAAAAATCAATAAGCCGCACCATTGAAAGGCCTTTCTTAAAAAGAGTTCCCCAAAACCCATTGGGATTTTTTTAAAAAGTATTTGCCTGATGAGAACACAAAAAAGGCAAATATAGCCTCCCTGGGAAGTGATTTTCAGAGTTCAGAAGCAGCTAACATTAGATGTTCAAAATTTAGGATAAAAAATCCAATACTAGTATGTAAGTTGGTTCAGGAGGAGGAGTAGTAGTAAATAACATCATAGAAGAGGGCAGGATGTGCATAATTCCCAAACTTTGCACCATGTGAAATTGCACTATAGGAAATTCATTTTTCATTATTTAAAGCAAATTATATATCACCTCTCAATCCATCAAGTCACCCATGATGATGTAATGTACATTAAAAACCAACGTTGCTCAGAACTTTTTGCTAGACTGATACCTAACCTTTCAGCTAGGGCTGGGCAGTTTCGTTTCGTTAATTCGTAATTCGTTAAAAATTCGTTATTTTTTTTATAACGAAGCGATAACGAACCATTCTGGAGCAACTTAAAAACGAAACAAATTTTTAAATTCGTTTCGTAAATGCTTCGGATTCATTATGTATTCGTTTCGTTATCGGTTTGAGGTCGTTTCGTTATTATTTCCGCATGTCTGGGGCAAGTTTTATAGTTGTTTTTTGTTTAATTAGTGAAAAAAAATTATAATATCACACCAACAGTCAACAACAGAGGGAGAGGGAAGCTTCAGAAGTTCCCCCTGTCCCATTTGGAGGTTTTTTAGCGTATTCGCGATCGCGTCCGCCATTAACGAATCGATTCGTTATTGTTTCGTATTTGTTTCGTTAATGTTTCGTAATTTTTTTAACATTTACGAAATTTCGTAAATATCGAACTTTTTAAAAGAAAAATTTCGGAATTCTTTTAAATATCGAAACGCAAAAACCCCCAAAAAACGAATCGATTTTAGAAACAAATTTTTCTGTTGTTACCCAGGCCTACTTTCAGCAAAATCCTAATGCCCTTCTGTTGGTTACAGGATTAACAATACAGTGTGTAGTTGGGTTCTTAGGGTCCAATTACTGTCAGTATCCTGTTTTTAGCTACTCAGGGCTTTGTATATCTACAACAGCATGTTAAATCTGTTGTGTTAGAAAAGATACAGCATTTATTTATTTATTTAAAAGTTTTATATACCGACCTTCTCACCTCTCTTGAGGGACTCAGACCGGTTTCCAACCATAATATCATATACTGTCAATAAAACATCATACTTCATATTGCAATAAAACATTAAAACATTAAAAACAGCAATTACATTCAATAAATCCACTACAATGGTCAGTCATCGCACTAAATTTGATGTTCAATATTCTCCATCCATATCTCGGGGTGTTGGCTCACTCATCTAATGCCTGTCTCCATAACCACGTCTTCACCTGCTTCCTGAATGTCAGGATAGAAGGGGCGGTTCTGATCTCCGGTGGGAGAGAGTTCCAGAGTCGAGGGGCCACCACCGAGAAGGCCCTGTCCCTCGTCCCCACCAGACGCGCTTGCGAGGCCGGTGGGACCGAGAGCAGGGCCTCTCCAGATGATCTTAGTAATCTTGATGGTTCATAGGGGAGAACATTGGGGAAATGAGATCACTTTTGCCTGTGAACCCCCAAAATGAAGGGACCACACAACAAAGCCGAAGTAGTGTCCCTGTCCGACCTACCCCTTGGCTACTTAGGGCGAAAACACCTGGGTCCCCTGGTGAACTAACCCAGGCAACCTTGAAGAGAAATGTGCCGGAGAAATCTTCCCTAAGGATGTTGAGGCCAGACTCTCCTCATTCCTAGGCCATTTATTCTTACCTCTCATCTCGGCTAATTGAGCAATCAGTGATGTCTTCTGTTAATGGCCTTCACCCCAAAGGGGGGGGGGTGCCTTGGGTGTACACCAAATTGTAAGTTCCCCAGCTGTTTTCTGCTGAGATCTATTTAAGACCACACCAAAGTCCAATTTGCCCTCTGTCTACAGTATAGGGTAGGCAAAAAAACATCCTAGAACATAGGAGGGGAAAAATACCTACCCAGCCCCTGAAAGCAACCAATTAATTATGCTGTTAACGGGCAGGAATGGTGGGTTGACGTTCCAATGAAGACTGAACTAGAAGGGGCTGGCTGGTCCCCTCCCAGCTCCACCCACAAAGTAGTTCCGGCTGGAACTATTTTGTCTTATCTCCTCCTTGGGGGAGGAAACAAACCTCTTTCCTCCCCCGGCTGCACTGCGGTGGGGGGGGGGAGTAATTGTGTACTCTCACAGCATGCATGGGCCCAGGGTTATCCAATAAAGCTTGTGGTCTCATGTAGAAGAGACAAAAATGACGTACTATTTTGGAGAAACCATAGTGAATTTATTGAATCTGGTCAGTATGAGTTCTCAGTGACTACCAACTTCAATGGCTTGAAATGGGAATCAGGTAAGTTCTTGTGTATTACCATCTCCAGGTCATACACCTGGAGCTCTATCTTCTAGGGAACACAAGCAGGACAGTGCTTGAATTCATGCCCTAATTCCAAACTTCCAAGAGAGATTTGAATGGTTGCTGGGGGAAGCAGACTGACTGTCTATTCTTTTGCTCTCATCCAGAAGGTCTCTTCTTATGTTATTAATAAGACTACAGGTTGTGTTTTGCAGAGCTTATGAGTTTCAGGTAGTGACAAAGCTATAACTAAATTTATGTTGTGATTGCCAACAGATGCCAGTCTTTTTGTTTTTGTGATTTGAACATTTGCAAATTATGTGCATGTGTGTATGCATGTATAGGCTGTCATTACTAAATAGTGGAGAAGTAATATGACATGGGGATGGAAAGTAATGTAACACTCTTAGAACGGTATGATATCAGTCTCACTTCCATTTAATGTTTTTGTTATTCTTCTTATGATTTCTTTCTGGGTTGTGTGTGTCAAGGCATTTTTTTATCACTCGGAGTTTGGAGTGCTACACCCCAGAAAATTATTTCACTTCCATAGTGACCTTTCTCCTGTTGCAAAGAGTTGCTTCCAAACTTCAGCAAAACTTCACTTCTGCAACAATGTCCTTAAGATCACAGCCTTAGTCACCTTGAGGCCAGCAGGGAGGGGACTGTCTCCTCTAGGACTGAAAGGGTCGACCCATCATCTCTCCATCACTTTGGTACAGCTGCAGCACTGGGGGAGGGAGGGAGGAAGAAAGCTAATTATGACTGATAAATAGAGGGTTCCTGTTGTTAGCAATGTCATTGCACTCACCTTTTTTCACAGTCCCCTCTTTCCAGCTGTGTAATTAATTAGTGCATTGGAAGTGCTTCGTTTTCCATGATCTACAGGTTGACCTTGCACCTTCATGCGCTTGTCCTGGATTGTTAGCATAGAAGCCTTTGTCCCTTCTGTGGTTCCACAGGCAATTCCATTGGCCATCTCTGGAAAAGCTGTTGGGTGCCCAACTCGAGGATCCCAAATGTCACTGAATGTCCTTTTGAACACATCAGGGATTTTATATTGGCCATACTTACAATTACTTTGTATATCTGTGTTTAAGATTCGCATCCTGACACATTCCACCAATTACTTGCTCTCACCTTGTTTTCTTTCTTTCTTTTTGTTTTTAGACAATGGAAACAGGGCTGTTATGCTACCTTCTCAAGGGGTTGAAGGGGAGGGGTCTGTTACATGGCACACCCACTGGGGATGCTTGGAGTCCCCAGCTGTCATCTTGTGGGTGAATTCTGATGGGGTATATCTAACTCAAGCAATTGCAATTCACTTTTTATTGTTGCAGAGCTCGGAATTCACTACTGTGCAATGCCCTATATTCTGCCCAAACTCACCTTTTCTCAACTGCTCCCTCTTACCATTTTCTTAGACAAAGGGAAGCTGAGATCAAGCTTCCAAATATTTTCTTATAACTGTAAAACAATGACATTACCAGCAAGGACATCAAGATGACCTTTGGAGGTTCTTGTGGAAGCCAACCACATCCAACAATAGTGAAATGTATTGTCGAAGGCTTTCATGGCTGGAATCACTAGGTTCTTGTGGTTTTTTTCGGGCTATAGGGCCATGTTCTAGAGGCATTTCTCCTGACGTTTCGCCTGCATCTATGGCAAGCATCCTCAGAGACCTCACTACCTCTGAGGATGCTTGCCATAGATGCAGGCGAAAACATCAGGAGAAATGCCTCTAGAACATGGCCCTATAGCCCGAAAAAACCCACAAGAACCTAATAGTGAAATGGCTAGACTCTTGCCTGTTGCTCTGACATAACTCCACCAACCAGGAAATGATCAGATCCTGGAGTCTGTAACTCAAAAAAGTAAGATGGGAAGAGTTGGGCAAGAGGCTATACCTCATGTCTATATAGTTTGATGTAGGACAACAACCTCTATTTTAATCACCCCTAAATTGTGGTAAAGATTCTGTGTCATCTTATGATAATATTGGGGGGGGGGGGGGTTTTATGGGACTCAGAGTTTTTGTGGATACTTCTCCTAGTAGAACAATCTTGTTTTAATGAGTTTTTTTCGATGGATAGGAACCAAAGTTTGGAAAGTAGGCATTTTTTTGTGGAGGTTGAGAGGACAATGAAAAAGATGGGTCAGGAGAGTCTTTCTATGAGGCTAAACCTAATGCTTTGTAATTTTGCTTCCCTCTCTTTATAAAGCTAGGATTGCAATTTCAAGGGGCCTACAACCACTGCCCTGCCAAAGGAGACTTCCCACATGAGATTCCCATATCCCTCTCCCCATTTCCCTTTTTCCAGAGAGAAAGCAGCAAAGCCCTAGAAGGATATTAATGTGCAAATTAGTGCAACCTGACTTGTTCCAGATTGCTACTTAGAATTTGCATATTAATAAATGAGATTTTTATTTCCCCCCCTCTCTACTGACAGCATTTAGTGGATCAAGGAGGGCAGAGATTAGAAAGGGGAAATCAACATTTCAAAGTGTTTTCCTCCTAGTTTCATTGGTTTCCTCCTCAGTGATAGATCTTCATCTGCCCGTGTGATATTGGTAAGTACTGAGGCTGCAAATATAGATAAACAGTGCAAAGTGGTGGTACTTTGGGTTGAATGAGGTGGCTTTCCATGGACTTTCAGTCACAAAACTGGGAAGATCACCTGGGAAGTTCTTTTCCTAGGCATTTTTGTAGGTGCTAAGTTGTGTTCTTTGACACAATCCACTAATAATTTCTCCTGCATGAACCTTCTTGAAATAAATGCAAGAAATACAGGTTGAGTATCCCTTATCCAAAATTCTCAAATCCTCCAAAATCAAAAATTGGCTACAGGGTGACTGAGGTAGTAACACCTTTGCTTTCTGTTGGTTCAATTGACAAAAACTTTATTTCATGCATAAAATTATTAAAATATTGTGTATAAAAGTACCTTCAGGCTATGTATGAAACATAAATGAATTTCATGTTAAGACTTGAGCCCCATTCCCAAGATATCTCATTATGTACAGTAGGGATGTGGAAATAAAAAGTGGTTCAAAAGTTATTACGAAACTGAGGGAGGGGGTGCACTGCCACTTCATTTCAAAAGTATTTCTAAAATATACTTAGTGGAAAATTTCGTTACTATTTCGTTACAGTAATTGAGCATGTGCATAACTACTTTAATTGGGGAAATTTCAGGAGCTCCTATATCCCTCATTTTAAAAGCTATTGGGGTGACACTTGCTACAATAGTAGAAAACATTGACCACTGTTAACCCACAAAACTCCAGAAAGTTTCATTTATCCACTGATTTTTGGCAATTTTTCAATTTTTATAAACATTTTAACTCATAAAGAAAATCCGTTACTAGTTTCAAAGTGTTATTTCCTGTTTAATTGTGAAGTCCTTACTTTGAAAGTAGTTGTTCTACTCCAGAAACTTTGCTTTTATGGCAGAAACTTTGTTAAATTGATGGAGACTCAACAAAACAAAATGTGCTATATAGAGGAACTCCATATTGGAACTCTCGCTGGCTACAGAAAGATATACTCTCCAAATTGGTGCTTTCTGATGCCAGTGAATACTGGGAAATGTAGTTTAAGGCAGAAACTGACTTTGGAAGCCTTCAGAGACAACTAAAGCAAAAAAGTATGGGGTATGTTTCAATTCTAAAATATTTGGCGTGGGCTACGCAAACGCTTTGAATATGGTTTCTGATATACAAAACTTCCAATTTTCTTACGATTTTTGACTCTTCTAATTCTTTTTGCACATGTCTAACGTACAGGTAGTCCCCAAGTTAAAAACATCCAACTTACCTGTCCAGCTTACCTTCCAAATGTATCCCTCCCTATGAACCATCTTGGAAGCTTAAGATCATCTGGGGAGGCCCTGCTCTCAGTCCTGCCTTCTTTGCAGGTGTGTCTGACAGGGATGAGAGAGAGGGCCTTCTCAGTGGTGGCCCCTTGGATGTGGAACTCCCTCCTTAGGGATATTAAATCCATCTAGAGTTTCTGTAAAAAAGCAAAAATGTGAAATTGAATATTGGAATGGCTCAAACAATGATTTTGGACAACGAGGCTAACAGTGAAGGTCTTGGCTTTATATATTGGTTTTATATGTTCTTTAAAGATCTTATTATATGTACTTTTAAATTCTGTTTTAAATATAGTTTTAAGTGTATATTGTTAAGGACACAAATGGCTGCTTGGTTGTAAGCCACCTTCGAGTTTGATAAAGGTGCGATAAAAATATCGTAAATAAATAAATAAATAAACTTGAAACTACTCATAATTAAGAGCAGATGTGAGACAACAGGAAGTGAGGCGAATCTACTTCTAGGAAGGCAAATTCATGGGGTTATCATGGGGAAATTCAAGAGTTATCACGGGGAAAAGGTGTCTCCACTGAAGCTTTATCGCCAGTCATTGTTACCACAACATGTCATTTTTTCAGAATCCCATTATCACAGAAAGTGAGGTGAAATCTTCTGAACAGACAGCAAAATAAACACCACAGGAATGCTAACCCTTCCCTATGCAACCCAAGGTTTCTGGTCAAACCCTGGACTCCAGAGACATAGTCCAAGACTCAAACCATTACACCATACTGGCTCTCAGACAATTTTAGTTGACTGAGTAAGGACTGTATTAAGTAAGGAAATAGTGTAGTGAGCCAATGAATGGTCTTTGGAGGAAGCATTGACTTATAGTCTGAAACATGGCTTATGGTGTTTGGGCCATTTTGGTTTCCATGCCTTTCCCAAGTGCTGTCTCTGCTAAGAAGATGCCTTCTCCTGGAGCTTCTGAAGAAATGTAATCTTTGTTAGGAAAATGTTTTTTTCTTGAAGGTTGTGAAGAAGAGTGTCTCTCCTAGTAAGATGCCTGCTCTTGGAAGCTTTGAAGTGGTATCTTTCCTAGGAATGTGTCATTTCCTGCAGATTTTGAAGGAAAGATGTCTCTGCTATGTCCATGTCTTCTCTTGGAGGTTTTGAAAAGATATGTTTTCCTGGGGAAGATGTCCTCTCTTGCTGGTTTGGAAGGAAAGTCCATACTCACATTTGTTATCCTACTTTAGGAAAATTTGTCACAGAGCAGGCGTTTTTCCAAGATGACCTACTGAGGCCTTATGATGCCAGAATTCCATGAAGCTGTCCAGGCAACAGATCTTAAGGGTTGATTGTGATATAAAGAAGAACTGAGCCACATCAGCCAAATCCAATCACATATAACAGCAGCATTAAATATATATTCCCTGTCTGAGTTAATTACTTGTCACATTCGTCTTGGTAGAAAGGAACTGGCTGAGAGCCAGGGCGATTGTGTGTATGTGTTGGGAATCTTGCTTGCCTACTCATACCTGCATGCATGTTCCCTGATAGATTTGTCTTCCTGATTTGCCATTGTTGCCTTTGTTTTAGAAATGGGTCAGAATCATCTTTATATTCTTACTAGGATAGGTCACATATCTATTCATGTCCTGATAGAACAGTTTGTTCTTGCTGACATCTTTGTACATCTTGCAGGCAGCTGCTGTTCATGAACAATTGGAACTGAACACATCCTGGCTTGCTGTGGATGGAGTTCAAGTAGTACTGATAGAAAATAGGTTGCGTGACCTAGAAAGGGAAACTCCTCCTGCTCTGGTATGCAGAATTCCTAGATCTCGGGGCCTGGCCCAGAGTCTCTAGAACAAGTCCTCCTTCTCTGATGTTCAAGGCAAGAGGGAGAAATCTGAGATTGAGTGGGCTGCCTTGAAAAGTGTGCGCAAATCTGTTTTCCTCAAAAGTTCTGTACAACTGTCGGTGAAGTTGAATGTATCACATAGTTCATATCCAGGTCATATGAAGGACTGTATTGACTTATAGAAGCCTACCTGTGTTTTGAAATTGTCTAGGAAGTCCCTTCGCCCTGCCCCAAAGGTATTTTTGTTCAGAATACAGGAGATGGCCTTTTTGGTGGATGTTCCCAGGATCTGGAAAAAATAGGCAGATTAAACGTTTTGTTGCTGTTTCAGAAGGCTTTTGGTGGCTGACTGCTCAGCTAGAAATGACCTTTCAGAATGTGCTGCATTGTTTGTCTCTTGTTCTTAATGCTCATGTTTTTATATATGTTCAGTTCTAGTGCTGGTTTTTTGTATTTTGATTTTTTTTATCATATGAAGTTTAAGGTTGCATTTGATTTCACTATGATAGAAATCCTTGGAATGGGGAAATGGTGGGTATAAATGAACATAAACAATCAGGAGAGAATGCCTCTAGAACATGGCCATATAGCCCGAAAAAACCTACAACAACCCAATAAACAATATTAATGTGACCAGGAACTAACCTTTGTGACATTACTAGGGCTCACCCATGTGACATCATAAGAGGTTACCTCTAAGTCTCAAGTATGGGTCCTAAACCTCAGAACCCATGATAGTCCTGATCTCATAATCCTACTGGTGACTATGAATACTTCTTGGTTGGTTTCCCAGTCTTGGAGATGTTGTAATAAGGTTTCATCGCTGTCCGTCTTATTCAAAAGAATTCATTCTTTATAGGGTCTTTCAGTTCTCCTAATTGTAAAGTGCAATTATAATAATAATAATGCAGGCAGACCTCACAGGGTTGTAAAGATTTTTGACTATTCCAAAAATCACTACTAATGTTTTGCCTCAGCATCAATAATTAAGCTTGCGTTGTGGTCTTGGGCTAAACCTAACACTGAACCTAGAAGTAATATCCACTCTACATTTTGGTCATTCTTGATTTCAACCACATTTACTGTAGTATTTGCTCTGCTTCCCTCTTTGCCTTTGTGGTCAAAGCTACCAAGAAATGGAATTAGGTTGATGTTTCAGGCAACCTGCACTGCAATTCGCAAGATGAAAGTTTATATTATAGAGCAGTGATCCTAGATTGATCGGTTTCCTAAAGAGCATGATTGATTTTTTTTTCTCTGGGATTCCCTTTGTAAGCTTTCCAGAAGCATCCATTTCAATACTTGGATGCTGGAGAATGCCATCTGGTGACTCCAATATTAGTGAAGCATAATGTGTTCTCAGGGTGTAGTTCAAACTTTAGAAGAAATATTGACAATGCTGACCTACTAAGGTTAAAGAATAGCATTGTTGTGTACCTTCAAGTCCAGCTTATGGCAACCCAAAGGCAGACATATCACAGAGTTTTCTGGAGCTAAGAATGTTTCACACATTCAGTGAGTTTTACTATGATAGACATCCTTGGAATGGGGAAATGGTTGAATTGGGAATCAAATCATAGTCTCAAGAACCATAGTGCAATGCTCAAACAATGCTGGATGCTCAACATCAAGGATAGCTCATTTAAAATTTGGATTACATTTGCAGTAGATTATTCATAGCACTAAAATGGGAAGCTACCATGGATAATGGACCCAGATGCTTGATTAGGTAGACCTTTTGTCTTGTCCTGCAGAACCACTATTATGTTGTCACTTTCAGATTTCTGGATAATGTTTTATCAGAAACTAGGGTAGAATCTTTGCTGGGTTTTGTACACCCATAAGTTCCTTTACCTGTGCATTTATATTTGGGTCTTTCTTTAATAAGTCATTGCATAATGTCCATTTTCAGTTCATGGTTGCATAAGTGGAGTTCAACATGTGTCTTGATCTCCATTTCACATGCAGTTACACATTCCTGAATTTTTGTTCATCAGTGCTTTGAATGTCCCGCTTGATTTACTGGGATTGCAGATAGAGCCACTGTGTCTCTCACATTATACAACAGACCCATGCAAGTGGCATCATGTCAGATAAGCAATTGGTTGTGCTATATTGGTATTTAGTAGAAGAGTGGAGTGATGCAATGACATCTGCACATGTGTGCAAATTTATGTTATGCCCAAAGGATGCAAGATCGCTGCTGATATTCTGGGCTGCAAAGGAGAGAAAGCAGGCCAAGAATACTCAGTTTGTTGTGTGTGGTGGGGGTTGGACTCATGAATTAAACCATTCTACCCATGAATCTTCTAAACCCTAAGTGAGAAAAGCTCCACTCGTTGCCCTGACATCTCTAACCCGAGTATGAGAATAAATAACAAAGATGCAACGTCTTTTCCCCCCCTTGCCTCCTTCCCTCACTCCTCCCTCACCCACCCGCCTTTTCTACCAGCCCATTTATCACTTAGGGGACATAAATAATTGAAAAGAATAGTACATAAAATTAATTGCGGAAAACACAAGCTTTTAAATTCTCATCTGCATTTTCTTTAAAGCAAAAAAGAAAGAAAGAAACACAGCAAAAAAAAAAGGCAAATGAGGATCCCTGGGCACTCTATTTTTAAAAGATTTTTTTTTAGTTTGACTTTTTTGCAACATCTCTTCCAGCTAAGGTTCATACATCTGCAAAAGAATTAGCTGCCCAAGTTTGCAACCCCATTCATCCTGCTAAGATGTTCTTATCCAGAGCCCGTAGATCTTTATCCTATGAAAACATTAATTGAATATTTATTGATGAACACTCCAGGGAGGGAGTGAGGGAGGGAGAAAGATTGAGTGGGAGAAACAGAAGCATGCAGGTCGGGCAAAGAAGTGTGGCTGGGGAAATGGGGAACGATCCACTCAGAAGTATTGTACTCATGAGAAAAGTTGGCTGATTTTGCAATTTTGCTGGGATTTACTGGATAACCTCTTATCCGTTTGTGCCCTTGGAGATCATGGACAAAGTTGAATAGGAACAGTAGTGGCAAATAAATCTTTGCCAGCATATCATAGAATCATAGAATCAAAGAGTTGGAAGAGACCTCATGGGCCATCCAGTCCAACCCCCTGCCAAGAAGCAGGAATATTGCATTCAAATCACAACTATTCATAGTTACTTGTTCTTGATGCTGTGTGCCATCAAGCCAACGTTTGACAACCATTTCTTGGCAAGAGCTTTCCATAGGAGATTTGACACTGTGATTTCTCCAAGGTCACCTAATGGCTGTCTATGGCTGAGTAGAGATTAGAACCTTTGTCTCTCAGATTACTAGTTCAAAACACAACCCATAACACCAAGCTAGGTCTGGAATAGATATGCAAAGGTAGCTGGATGCTCTCCATGTGCTTTTCCACAGTTAACCAGTAGGCTTGTTTGATCCAAAAAAAAAAAATGGTTCAAAACTTGTTTCGGATGATGCTGGTGGTTCGATTCTAAAGTAACTTCCTTTGAAATTTTTTTTTTTCAAAACTTTCTGAAACTTCCAAAACAGCTTCGTTAATGGCAGATACACATGTGCAGTAGGAAAAGACAGCACTGGCACTGGGGAAACTTCAGGCACTCTTCCACTCAGGCCACTCCTGACCAAGGGGCTCTTCCACTCCAGGCCTGCCATGGCTGTCAATGCCAAGGAGGAGGAGGAGGAGGAGGAGGAGGAGGAGGAGGAGGAGGAGGAGGGCTTCAGGCTGTTAGGAATAATGGAAGTGGAAATCCAAAACACCTGGAGGGGCCAAAGTTTGCCGAGGCCTGGATTAGATGCAGCCATGCCACAGTTCATTGTTATAGGATTCCGGGTGTTTGCAGTATGGCACTCTTTGGCAAAGGAGGCTAAAAAGCCATGCAACACTACAGCTCCCAGGACTGTGTAGCATTGAGGCAAAGCAGTTGGAAGTGGTTCCTCGATAAGATCTGCCTGATCCACCTGGAGGGAGGGAGGCAGGAGAGGGAATGAAGGAAGAAAGGAGGGAGGGAGGAAACGGAGGAAGGAAGGAGGGAAGGAAGAGAGGAAGGGGGGGAGGGAAGGAAGGTGCTTCTGACAGGTTCTCCTTCCTTTCCAAAATTGGTTGCTTTAACCAATATCCCAATCAACCTCTAGTGCCGCTGATCTATAACAGAAAGCACCCTCTCCTTTCTCCCTTCCCAATTTTCTCCCACCTTCCCCCTTTCCTTTTTTTTAAACCCAGCATTGGCTTGATCTTGTTGAGTGGAGGCTGCCTCCTGCCTGGCTAAACTCCCAGTTGCCAAACCTTGAGCTTAGGCACGGTCACCTCATCCCTCCTTTGCATTGCCTGGGAGGGGAAGCAAAACTTTATGAAAGTTGCTTAATGCTTGTGAAAATTAAAATAACCTTGGGAGAGTCCTGGACATTACAAAATATTTATGAATAAAAAGGGTAAGTGGTTCAAATCGTAATTACTAGGCATGGGTAACTACGGAAAAATTTGGTTCTAAACTCGTTTCATTTTTAGGGGGTTTTTGCATTTCGTTTTTAAAAAGAATTCCAAAATTTTTCTTTAAAAAAGTTCTAAATATACAAAATTTCGTAAAATTACAAAACAATTACGAAACAATTACGAATCGATTCGTTAATAGCGGACGCGATTGCGCAATATGCTAAAAAACCCTCCAAATGGGACAAGGGGAACTTCTGAAGCTTCCCTCTCCCTCTGTTGTTGACTGTTGGTGTGATAATTTATTTTTTATCACTGATAAAACAAACAACAACCCTAAAACTTGCACCAGACATACGGAAATAATTACGAAACAATTTCGAAACAATTTCGAAACAATATCGAAACAATTACGAAACAATTACGAAATAAATTGAAAAAATTGTTTCGATTTTTAATTACTCCTGCATGGCTCAATATCGGATCGTAAGCTAATTTAAATATGAATTAATAACGAATTATGAAATTAACGAACGAAACCGCCCAAGCCTAGTAATTACACCTCTCACTTTTCCTGCATGGTTCAAAATTGATTCAAAAGACCAAATTCAAATTTAACAAATTTAAGGTTTTAATGAAGTGAACCTAACCAACTCTATTAACCAGCAGACAGAGGAAGAACTGCACCCAGGAGCTGTCTAGCAGAACAGCATTGCACAAGGAAAGATGGCCTGTGCAATGCCTATGAGATATTTCTGTTGGCATAACTGAGGGTTACACTGGTATATGTTTGCCATAGGGGTCTGGCCCATTTAGTAAGTGATATCTACCCCTTGTTGATTTTGTTGTCCATGGCAGTCCTGGAACCAATCCCCATCAAATAACAAGGGCCCATTAAATAGATACGGTTAAACTAGAAGACCCAATGGTCTGGCATTATAACCTATCAATTGCTTACATTCTCTTTGTCTCCTTCATGGAAATGAAGGAGGATGTTCTCCAGGGATGGAGGAGATCGTTGCTTATGCTGGAGCTTCAGAGGCCTGGAATCATGAAGGTGATGCAGATCAAATCTCCAAAACGAAGGCTCAAGGGTGATCCATACAGTAGCAACCTCCTTTGCTTGTAGCTTTTTTCATAAAAGCAAGAGGGGAATAGCATCGGTGGCCTGGCAGAAATTGATTCAAAAGATGTGAGAGGATTATTTTAGAACTGAAGACAGGGAGCCCCATCCTTGCTCTAAATGGAGCACGAAAATGGAAAGAAAGATGAGTTAATGGAGCTCTGGTGGTTGGAAAGTTTGAAGCAGGAGGTTTTCATTGGGATATTGATTTCTGGTGGGGTTGGTTTCTGGTTTTCTTTCTTTTTAATTTTCTTATGTGCTATACTTAACCTAAATCCTGGGAGGGAAAGCATGTTTTTGAGGATGGAGGGAGCATCCGACGTCTTGGTTTTAAAACTGACTGTTTGTCTTTCTTTGGGTTGGAGGCCGAGATTTTAATTCTCATCAAAAATGGCAGGATCACACAATCATAGGGTTGGAAAAGACCACAAGGGATATCCAGTTCAACCTCTTCCAATGCAGCAGGTGGTGGTTGTCTTCGCACATCAATCAACAAGTGAGGGAAAGCCCCTCCATAGCAAAACAAGCCAACAAACCAAATAGGTGCCAAATGCAAAGGTATGTTTGCTGTTCTGAAGAGGCCAGTATTCATAGAATCCTTTGACTTGGAAAATGTGCTTCTCTTAATGCAGCCTAAAATAGCACTGGCCTTTTTTGCTGCAACATCACATGGCTGTCCCATGTTCAATCTCATGTTAAATTTATAATCACCTAAAGTTCCAAGAACCCTTTCAGATATAATAATACTGAGACAAATATCCCACATCTTATACTTCTTGCAATTAATACCAAGAAATTAACAGGAGACTGCTAGAATCCCATCTGAAAACACAGACAGCCATAAGTATTCAGAGCTGGGCTACGCATTAGAAGTCATATCTCAGGGGTTGAGAAAGTGTGGACCAGAGGACACATTCAGCCCCTGAAACCCAATTGTGGCATCCATTTCCACTCCCTAAACCCTGTCACAAACGTGTGTGCATGCACCTTCAAGTCACTTGTCTATTTATGGTGGCCTTATGAATTTCAAAGGGTTGTCTTAAGGAAGATTCAGAAATTTATTTGCCAGTTAGTTCCTCTGAAATGTTGCTTAAAACACTTGGTCTTCCTTGGTGATCTCCCATCCAAGGACTAACAAGGGCTGAACCTTCTTAGTTTGCATCATTTGGTTAGAGCTGGTACCCTTAGGATATTTAGGCCTCACTTTAAGTTAATATTCCTCCAAAATCACACTAAATGGGCCCCTAAAACTGGGAAAAACAACTTTCCATCCCGAATCCCCTTATAAATACCTTTTTTTAATGTGTTGTTATCGATGTGTCATTACTTTGTATACTATGCTCTTAATGGTTTTAAATTGTAAATTGTATGTTGTTATGATTGACTTTTGCTCTTGTGAACCGCATTGAGTCGCCTACGGGCTGAGAAACTGCAGTATACAAGCAAAGTAAATAAATAAATAAATAATTTTTCGTTGCTATCAAAAAGCAAAATTGAAGATCTTAAACTGAGTGTTTGGGTGGTATTTGGAATTTGAGGATGGGCATTGAATTTTTGAACTCAAGCCAGTAGTGATCACAGCATGCATGATTGTGACACATATTTACAGGTTATACTATGCCAGCATGGGATAGTGGTTTGTGTGTTGGATTTGCACTTGGGGGACTGGGATTTGATTCCCCATTCAGACATGGAAACCCAAGTTGGTGACTTTGGACATTCATACTTCTGTGGCCATTGAGGACATTGATAGCAAATATTTCCATAAAGGCGAATTAAACAAGTTGCTGCTGTCGTTAGACACCATCTTGTCTAAGATACATTCACCTTACTGCAAGTCGGAGTTGATATTAAAGATTCATAGCAACAGCAAATAGTCCATAGTGCACTCCTGATGTGTCCACCTTCCTGCTATGAATGAGATTCCACTTTCAATAGGCCTGAGAAGTATACATCTTCTAATGTTTCCTAACACATACAGGAAAGCTTAATCCCATGCATTGTGATGGCCATGTAGGTGCAAATAACGCTAGTTCACCATGCATTGACTTTACTAGCATTTCCCAGAACTGGGCCAAAACCCTGCACTGTTCAGTCTCATCAAGGTCCACCTTGACTTAGAACAAGGAACCGATGCCATGGAAGTTTGCCTAACGTAGAGCTGAGGGGAAAGTTATTTCCTAGTAAAATAATTATTAGTCTGAGTGAAATATTACCAGGGGGCAGCTAAAGGAAAGGTAGCAAACTGCAGCATTGAAAAGCAGGCTCATAAAAGAATAGTAAAGTACTTTCATTTGGAATGACTTTTTCAATAATCTTTTAAAACGGGAGGAGCTGAGGTTTAGTGGGTGTGATGTAACGAGCGTCCAGAACTGGAGCACCTGAAAAATTTATTCATAGCTGGACACTGACTGGATATAATCTCCAAGAACCAAACGATTTCCTGGCAGTTGCTTTGGTCCCCATCTACTTTTCTTTCCTTTTTAGGGAGATAGTCATGCTTTTGTTATGCACATGAATTAAGATCAATTTTTTTAAAAAAAATAATCCATAAATTAGGATACAAGTAGGCTACAGAATTCTCTGTTTATTATCAGCCTTCTATCCATAAATTAATTTTCCACAGATTCAACAATCTATAACTTGGAAGTATTTTTTTTAATTCAAAAAAGCTAACCCCAATTTTATAATTTTGTATAGTGGACACTATTTTTCTACGCCATTGTATTTGTTATTTTAGATATAGATCTAAGTATCCACAACTCAGCAGTGACTGAGGGCCCACAATTCAAAATTATTATTATTATTATTATTATTATTATTATTATTATTATTCCCCTTTTCTCTCTTAAAGGAGACACAAAGTGGCTGTGCATATTCATCGCCTTTATCTTTATAGCCGATTCATGTAAGAATCTATATTGTTAGTCCAAATTAGAATGGACCCATAATATCATGTTACATACCAACTTTTTGACTTACTAATCATCAATTCATGAATGAATCATAGAATCATAGAATCAAAGAGTTGGAAGAGACCTCATGGGCCATCCAGTCCAACCCCCTGCCAAGAAGCAGGAATATTGCATTCAAATCACCCCTGACAGATGGCCATCCAGCCTCTGTTAAAAGCTTCCAAAGAAGGAGCCTCCACCACACTCCGGGGCAGAGAGTTCCACTGCTGAACGGCTCTCACAGTCAGGAAGTTCTTCCTCATGTTCAGATGGAATCTCCTTTCTTGTAGTTTGAAGCCATTGTTCCGTGTCCTAGTCTCCAGGGAAGCAGAAAACAAGCTTGCTCCCTCCTCCCTGTGGCTTCCTTTCACATATTTATACATGGCTATCATATCCCCTCTCAGCCTTCTCTTCTTCAGGCTAAACATGCCCAGCTCCTTAAGCCGCTCCTCATAGGGCTTGTTCTCCCTTGATCATTTTAGTCGCCTCCTCTGGACACATTCCAGCTTGTCAATATCTCTCTTGAATTGTGGTGCCCAGAATTGGACACAATATTCCAGGTGTGGTCTAACCAAAGCGGAATAGAGGGGTAGCATTACTTCCTGAGATCTAGACACTATGCTCCTATTGATGCAGGCCAAAATCCCATTGGCTTTTTTTGCCGCCACATCACATTGTTGGCTCATGTTTAACTTGTTGTCCACGAGGACTCCAAGATCTTTTTCACACGTACTGCTCTCGAGCCAGGCATCATCCCCCATTCTGTATCTTTGCATTTTGTTTTTCCATGAATGAAATAGGACTTAGGTGATGCTATTTTCATTTTCAGGCCATGGTGTTTCCCAGTACTTTTGGAGAGTATTTCAATGGGTTTAAAGCAGGAATACTTGAGGAATTTGACCTTTGAAATTTCAATGCAAGATTGCTCAAAACCACCTTAATTCCCAAGGTATCCTGAGAACCGAAGACTAAACATTGAAACTGTAGGGGCCGAGAACTGAGCTTCTTCCTGAGGAATCCTTAAGGCTTCATAAACTAAATATTTCAGAATGTTACTGTGGTGAAACCAGGCAAGAGAACATCAAACTGCTGCAACTTTATAGTGTAGAGCTGGAAAGAATATTCAGAAATATTCAAAAAGTGGTTGAAACACATATTGTTGTTATTTCTCACCCTGGTGAGAAGAAGCTCTGGAGTTTAAGGATTTTCCTGCAGAATTTTTTTTGTTTATGTAGAAAATTGCATTTTCTGAACAGAAGCAAGCTGCTTCCTGTGTAGAAAATGCTCTCATTGATAGGTACAATATTTGCATATGGTTGAATTGAAATAGAAGACAGCATTTTCCACTCAAAATACATACATAAAATGTTTCTTTCCACACAATGTTGTTTTCTGTGCAAAACAACTGCCTTGAATTTTCCGTAAAAGGAGGTTAGAATTGTGAATCAGCTTTGAGAATTTCATGTTTTTTGAAGGCTTTCTTACAGTGGGAAGAAAATTAATGCTAAAATTACTCATTATTTCCTTCAAGGAGAAAAATTAATGAAGAATTGCACCCCTGGGACCATGTCTACACTGGCCAGTAAATCCAGGGCTTTTCTGGAGCAGAAATGATTACATTGCCCTACTGGTTCACCATCTTGCCTTTAGTGTTACTGTCATTTCTCCTAGCCAGCCACAAAGTTCCAGCCCACCACCAAAAGGAGATTCCATCTGAACATGAGGAAGAACTTCCTGACTGTGAGAGCCGTTCAGCAGTGGAACTCTCTGCCCCGGAGTGTGGTGGAGGCTCCTTCTTTGGAAGCTTTTAAACAGAGGCTGGTTGGCCATCTGTCAGGGGTGATTTGAATGCAGTGTTCCCACTTCTTGGCAGAGGGTTGGACTGGATGGCCCACAAGGTCCCTTCCAACTCTTTGATTCTATGATTCTAGGTGTAACATGTTGGAATCGGCAGAAGCAGCCATGTGACCAGGAAAAAGGAGGAAGCTGATGTCCCCATCTTTTTCTTTGTTGTGCAGCCACCTCTGCTGATGACAGCATGAGGCATCTATGATGATCAGGATCTCAAATAGAGCTCTGTGAGAGTGGCATCATGAACATGATCCTTCCTCTTTTGCTTGTCCTGATAAGCATGGCGAAAAGGAGATGATGGTGGTGCCCTATGTGATAGCTCCACATTGGACCAGTTTCAGCTTTCCACACCACTCCCAAAGACATGGACACTCTGGGGTTTTGGGGAAGTGTGCACAGCAGGATCCAATTCAGTTTGTATCCCCTGAGTATCAATGGAGTGAGCTAAAGTCGGGTTAATCTGTTTTAACCCGGGAAACTCACCTGAGTTGGATGAACTATGAGAGCTGTTCAGCAATGGAACTCTCTGCCCCGGAGTGTGGTGGAGGCTCCTTCTTTGGAAGCTTTTAAACAGAGGCTGGATGGCCATCTGTCAGGGGTGATTTGAATATAATATTCCTGCTTCTTGGCATGGGGTTGGACTGGATGGCCCATTAGGTCTCTTCCAACTCTTTGATTCTATGATTCTATGATTCTAAGATGCCAGGAGCCAACTCAGGATGATTTCAGGTCTTAATGTCTATGTAGATGAACCAGCCTTCGTATGATGTTATTCCCACCTTGCTTGGGTCATCTTTAGCAAGCCAAAGAATTCAAACAAAAAAGAACAATCAAGTTGACCAATCCAGACATTGTGGTCTACTCCACCCACCTCATGTGGGAGGAAAATGGAGGCCGCTCTCTGACATGACTCATCAGGCTGTGGCTGGACTCGGAGATGTTCCTTCAGGAAGTGACAAAAGGTTGCTTCCATCCTAGCCCCTAATTTGCGATGTCAGAGTAACCCATTATCAAGGCAATTAAATTTAAAGAGATGGCAGTAAATGCTAGCATACAGAAGACATCAAGCATCATTAAAATGTAAATGGGAGCTGAGCTTAATGAGGGGAAGGGGGGATATTTACCCAGAATACTCTCTGGTTTGCTTTCCCTCTTCTTACCCCTTCTCGTGTCTAAGAGATGAAATGTTATGTTGATGTTATGATGTTAATGATCAAGACCATGATGCTAAAGGAAACATTGCAGGTGATTATAGCACTAGATGTTCTTTGCATGAGCTGGAGTTCAGGTCTCTTTCTCAGTGGTGACACCTTGATTCTGAAGCTGTGTTCCAACATAGATTTTTTTTTTTGCCTGCCAGCCATTGATATGTCAGTTTGGGGAGTTTTGTTTCAGGACCCTCGGTGAATACCAAAACCCATGGATGCTCAAGGTGCAGTCAATTTGTGTTCTTTATATAAAACTAGCTGCCCCCTGCTACGCGTTGCTGTGGCCCAGTCTGGTGACCTGGAAAATAGTGTTGGCTTGTGGGTAAACAGTATTTCTTGTCAGTGTTGATGTAGAGATTGTCTGGTTTGCTTACTCTGGAACATGCAACATATCATTGTCCTTTAGAGGTCCCTTTGAAATCTATGATACTATATCTGGCATATGTGTGTGTGTGTGTGTGTGTATCACATCTCTTTATCTATATCTACACTGGATGGCTCTTTCTCAGGAGGGTTTTGATTATGTTTTCTTGCCCGGGTGAAGAGTTGGACTAGTTGGCCTTTAGGGAGCATTTCTCAACCTGGGGGTCAGGATCCCTGGGGGGGGGGGGGTTGGTGAGGGGGTATAGGGAGACCCTCAGAAACACAGTATTTTCTGTTGGTCATGGGGATTCTGTGCAGGAAGTTTGGCCCAATTCTTCGTTGGTGGGGTTCAGAATGTTCTTTGTGTAGGTGAACTATAAATCCCTTGAAATTACAACTCTCAAATTCAAGGTCTACTTTCCTCAAACTCCACCAGTGTTTATACTTGAGAAATCGTGCCAAGTTTGGTCCAGATCCATCATTGTTTGAGTCCACAGTGCTCTCTTGTTGTAGGTGAACTACAACTCCCAAAACTCAAGGTCAAGCCCCACCAAACCCTTCCAGTATTTTCTGTGATCATGGGAGTTCTGTGTGCCAAGTTTGGTTCAATTCCATCATTGATGGAGTTCAGAGTGCTCTTTGATTGTAGGTGAACTATAAATCCCAGCAACTACAACTCCCAAATGACAAAATCATAATTTTTTGAGTGATGAGACATTTTGTTGCCAAATTTGGTGTGATTTCGTTCATTGGTTCTTTTGTTTTTAAGGTACTCATTACGCACAGAGCATTTATATATATATAGATAGCAAAATCATGGTTTGCCTTTGGGGTTTTAAAAATATTTTCAAGGTATGGATGGTTGAATCTGGTAACATGGTGGCATCTACAGATCTGTTTCTAAACAGTTGTTTCAGTTTGAGATTCATCTCTGCAGCTGTGAAGGAATGGAATTCCCTCTGTTTGACACACACATGCACATACACAATTTTCACTGCCTCCTAGAAAATAAACAGATTTTTATATGGCCATCATTAAGTCTTTAAACTCCCCCATCAGCCAGAGAAGTTGCAGGCAGGAAAGAGCAAAATGACACACTTGATCATAAGAACGGGACAGCTCTGTAATCATTCCTTTCAGGTATATTAACAATTCTGGGAGACCAAGATTCTTTTGGACAAAAATAGGCTTAGAGATGCCAAGAAAACTGCAATGGATGACGAGGACAACAACAACCACAACAACAATAATCACAACACTTTGACCCCAATATCCACAGGACGAGTATCTGTATTTAATTTATCTGTGCCTGTCCTCCTTAGCCATTCCCAGGTCTTCCAGCATAACTCTATTGTAGTCTTGTGCCAGAAGTAATTCATTTCAATAGAATCCACAATTATCCACATTTTTGTACATACATGTGAAGTCTAGAAATATATCCCCTGCAGATAAGTGGTCAGCAATGCTTTGTACTATGGTTGCATGACCACCATATCCATTTGGGATATATCCTCAAATTTCATGTAGATATTCAAAAGTGTGAATAATAGTGAATCCCATTGAAATGAAAAAAATCAAAATCTTTGACCCAAGAATACCATAGAACTTTTCCAGAGGACATAGAAAATGCCTAGAGAGGCCACATTTATCTAACCATGGACACATGATCCGTGAATATATGAGTCGCACTTTATTATCATTATTACCAGCCACCTCTATAAGGCAAGACTTGCTCAGGAAGAAAAATTAGAAAGGACTATGGCGCAATAATAAGAAAAGACCTGTCTTTCTCTCTCTGTCTCAGTCTTGATCTGCTGTTATAATCCAGAGCTTTTACCGGGACTAGCGCTAAATCTTCCCCTGAATTAGCCTGGTAGTCCCCTGGGAAGGGCAGTGGCTCTGATGACTAAGGGAAGGGGTGATAAATGTTAACAGCGCAGCTTTGGCAGAGTGCTGATTTGGCCTTTGCAAAGCGCACACCTGCACAAAAATATGCCGAGCAATGGAAGGAGGGGTCGAAATCACAGCTCCATCTTTATGGACAACAAACACATACCAAGGCACATTGTTTTTGAACATTAGAGGAAAACCCCCTCGTGTCCTGGCAGGAGCCAGAAGAGAAGATGAAGGGGAGGTCACAGAAGGGTCCCATGACTATTTTGGGATTTGAATAGAGAGAGACTGAGAGGGCCATAAGAAATCCAAGCTGAGGTAGCACAAACTGTACTTTTCCTATTTATTTTTAACTCTTTTATTATTCTCAAGGGCCCTTGGTTCCAACAGCAAAACCTACTGTGGAAAGTATTTAATCACTATGAATGTGGTATGCACCAAACTTTTCCCAGCTTTGGAAACAAGGAGGTACAAAACCCAGATCTTTTCTCCATTGGTTGTGGCCCCTAATGTGCAACACGAATATTGGGACAAGGAACAGGTTTAGTCTTATGTGGTCATTTACCTCCAGCTTGAGCAACTGCTGTATGAATACCAGGCTCTTGGAATCCCTAGGCCAGTGGTTCTCAACGTGTGGGTCCCCAGGTGTTTTAACCTACAACTCCCAGAAATCCTAGCCAGTTTACCAGCTGTTAGGATTTCTGGGAGTTGAAGGCTAAAACATCTGGGGACTCACAGCTTGAGAACCACTGCCCTAGGCCCCCCAGTGCAATTCTATGGTCAACCTCCATCATATACATATGGTCTCTTCCAAATCTATCATTCTATGATTACTGTGTACTCTTCATAGGCCCATTGTTTGCTATGCAGTTGGGTTCTGGATCCCATTAATGAATGAGGCATGACCTATTACAGATTTCATATATGTGATCTGATGCATGAAGAGAACCTGAATGCTATAGGGGTTTGGGTATCAGATTAGAACTCTGAAGATGAGAGTTTGGACCTCAACTCAGCTATGGAAACACAGAGTGATTTTGACCACACCATACTCTTTTGGCCTCAGAAGAAGGCAAGAGCAAACCCCACCTGGTCAGGATGGGATAGTGGATGGGAGAGAAAAGGTGTATCTATTAGACCCTGTATTGCCTCGTCCTGATATACAATCCTAGAATCCTAGAGCTGGAAGAGACCCCCAAGGGCCATCCAGTCCAACCTTCTGCCATGCAGGAAGGCACAATCAAATCACTCCCAATAGACTGTCTCTGCAGAAAACCCTCCAGAGGAGAAGACTCCACCACACTTCGAGGCAGCCTATGCCACTCTCCAGAAAGTTCCTCCTAATCTTTTCAGTCAAATCTTATTCCCTGCCATTTTAACCCATTTCTCTCTTGTGCTGTGGTCTCCAGAGCAGCAGAAATTATTTATTATTTATTTACAGTTCTTATATTCCGCCCTTCTCACCCCGCAGGGGACTCAGGGCGGATTACAGTAAACACATATATGGCAAACATTCAATGCCAGTTTGACAAACAACATTTAACAGACAAAGGCTATTTAACTTTTTTTCTGGCCGCCAGGGGAGCTGCTGCTTTTCATCGTCCATCAACGACACGGATGAAGTTCTTCCGCATTCCACATTCCCCGGAGTCTTCTTTCTTTATGGCCTCATAAATTAGTTAAATTTAGCCTCCCACACAAGGTGGTACCTTATTTTCCTACTTGACAGATGCAACTGTCTTTCGGGTTGCAAAGGTCGACAACGGGCTACACAATGGCTGGACACCCACTCCAGCCCGGGCTGGCTTCGAACTCATGACCTTTTGGTCAGAGTGATCTTAATGCAGCTGACACTCAGCCAGCTGCGCAACAATCCCGGTGTGGCGCAGTTATGCTTTAGCCTTTTTGGGTGCTATTTTCCCTCTCTTTCTCTTCTCCCAACTAAACATCTCCCAGGAGGAAAGGAGGAAGGAAAAAGAGAAGGAAGAAAGGAAGAGAAGGATGGATGGATGGAAGGAAGGAAGGGTGGAAAGGAATGTAGGTAGGGAAGTAGGAAGGGAATGGAGGGAGGGAAGACAAAAGGAGAAAGAGAGGAAAGGAGGGAGGGAAGAGGTAAGGAAGGAAGGATGAAAGGGTAGAAGAGAAGAGAGGGAAAGAAGGAAGGAATGAAAGAGAGAAGGAAGGAAGGAAGGAAGGAAGGAAGGATAGGATAGGATAGGATAGGATAGGATAGGATAGGATAGGATAGGATAGGATAGGATAGGATAGGATAGGATAGGATAGGATAGGATAGGATGGTGTGAGTGAGGAGAGCCTGAGAAAAGAGCCCAAGGGCTGCATCCAGCCCCTGGGCCTGGGTTTACTCATAGGATCACCATAAGCTGAAAAGACTTGAGGACACACAACAGTGGAAAGCTTTTATTTAGCACTTTGAATGAAAATTAAGCAAATAGTTCAAGAGTTATCTAGCAGAGTCATGATCAATGTAAGATCTGAAACAGAGAGTTCCCAAGTTGGTGCAACCATTGTGCAATATCCAGTGAAAACATTCCACATATTGAATGCAATGTATTCCACATATTTAATGCAATGAATGCTGATAATGGAGACAAAATAATAATAATTAAGATTTGTCTCTCAGATTTAGGGATGTAATTCATCACTTAGTTTCTGCTTGAAGGAAACAATGAGTCATTGTAGCAATTTTCCTCCTGCTTTGAAGAAAACGATGTGGATTTGGAAGCTCTTCCCAGTTGGGGAACTTATTCTATGCAAAATGCCATATGATTGTTTGACACAGAGAGCAGTCTTAACAATGCATGAAGGGAATGCTCTTCTGCATAGAAACTGTTTCCTGTACAGAATATGCAAATCAACCCCATGAAAAAATTGTGCAAAATAAGCCCCAAATGATGAAGATTCTCAGTGCTTCAGGATTCTCCTTGATAATGTTTCTTGAAACATGAAAAATACATTTGGACCATTTTAAAAATATGTTTGGGTATCCTGTCCAATCCTGCATTGAAAACAGTAGTTCAGGAAGCTGACAGAACAAGTGATTTTATCCAGAGGCGGAAACAAAGGAGGAGGAGAAGAGGGAGACGAAGGCAATGTTTAATTAGGAAGCTAATTTCTTGACATCATGCCTCCTCTTGGCCTTTATTCCATTAATGAAGTTGAAAGTAGGCCACAAAGCGTACCAATTTCCCCCTTCCCTGTTGGAGATGTGTTATATTTGTCAGCCTGCCTGCCTGCCTAGAAACTGCCGTATCCTAGCCAATTGTTCAGTTATTCCATAAACATTCACCATCTCCTCTCTGCCTTTTTGGTAGCCTTCTTCTTACTGCATTCCTAATGCTCTGCATAATTTGACTTTCTGCATACCAATGTGTCTATTTCTTGAAGAGAGCAAAAGCGAGGGTGCTTCAGGGCTATGGAAAGAACTCGAACAAGTTTCAGAAGTTTAAATACAGATGCTTTAGACATTTTTGTTCTTGGAATATACCGTATATACTCATGTATCAGTCTAGAAATTTAAGTCAAAAGTCAGTCTCCAAAAATGGGGTTGACCTATCTATGGGTCAACATAAGTACTGCATCGCAACTCTTTTTTTTAAAGGAACTATTTTCTAAATTGAGTTGAGTGGCAAAAGGAGAGTTCTTAATAAGTCCCAGAATCATAGAATCAAAGAGTTGGAAGAGACCTCATGGGCCATCCAGTCCAACCCCCTGCCAAGAAGCAGGAATATTGCATTCAAATCACCCCTGACAGATGGCCATCCAGCCTCTGTTTAAAAGCTTCCAAAGAAGGAGCCTCCACCACACTGTGGGGCAGAGAGTTCCACTGCTGAATGGTTCTCACAGTCAGGAAGTTCTTCCTCATGTTCAGATGGAATCTTCTTTCTTGTAGTTTGAAGCCATTGTTCCGCGTCCTAGTCTCCAGGGAAGCAGTAAACAAGCTTGCTCCCTCCTCCCTATGGCTTCCTCTCACATATTTATACATGGCTATCATATCTCCTCTCAGCCTTATCTTCTTCAGGCTAAACATGGCCAGCTCCTTAAGCCACTCCTCATAGGGCTTGTTCTCCAGACCCTTGATCATTTTAGTCGCCCTCCTCTGGACACATTCCAGCTTGTCAATATCTCTCTTGAATTGTGGTGCCCAGAATTGGACACAATATTCCAGGTGTGGTCTAACCAAAGCGGAATAGAGGGGTAGCATTACTTCCCTGGACCTAGACACTATGCCCCTATTGATGCAGGCCATTGGCTTGTTTTGCCACCACATCACATTGTTGGCTTATGTTTAACTTGTTGTCCATGAGGACTCCAAGATCTTTTTCACACGTACTGCTCTCGAGCCAGGCATCGTCCCCCATTCTGTATCTTTGCATTTCGTTTTTCTGCCAAAGTGGAGTATCTTGCATTTGTCACTGTTGAACTTCATTTTGTTAGTTTCAGCTACTAGGAATGGTAGACCCCCAGGGGCAATTCTGACATTCCCTTCTCCATGAAATTACCCTTGCCTTATCCACAGCTCATATCAAAAACCATAAAATCTTCCCTTGACTTATCTATGAGGTCAAATTATACATGACTATACAGGGACCTTCCTGAGAACTTTCAAAACGAGAATATTTGAGATATGCTAATGGGGAGTGTTAAATGTTGGCTGTCTGCAGAATTCAGCTTGGATAAAATGTTTGCAATCTTTAGTCCTATAGATGATGAGGGTTACCACTGATTCATATGGCCATTATGACTGTGCTGGGGTGTTTTTTTTTAAAAAAAAACACAGGATAGAGCAATGGCTTGAAAATCAAGCTGTGAAAAACGATGCTCTTCACATAAGTCTTGGGGCAAAAGTGGAGCTAGGAATTTCTCATCTTTTTGCAGGCAATTTTCAGGGCAGGAAATTTTCAGAAGAGGTTAAATATAGTGGCACTTCTGATCAGATGCAAGGTCTCCTTCTCCTTCAGTAAAATTCTCCATTCCCAATGGAAGCTGCCATTTTCAATAATCATAAGGGTATTTTGAAGGGGTAGATGGAGGACTGACAACCATCAGCAGATAGGAGCTGCAAGAAAACAAAGTTATCTCAACCCCACTCCCCATAAAAGAGAGCACAATAGGCCCTCCACTTTCTACTGTGGTTAGGAACAGAGTACCCCTGCAAAAGTGGAGAAATAATGATTTTTTAAAATGCTTTCAAAAACTGGGAAACATGTCTCTTGGCATCCCTATAGCCACCAGCATAACACTATGGTCAACTTCTGCCAGACATTGACCATAGAATCACATTGAAGGACCTATACATGCTTAGAGAAGCATTCTCTTTTGGAATCTCCAGGTCCTCCAGAACAATTCTATCATGGACTATAGAGCCATGGAAGTGAATGTAGAGATCTCTAGAGAAAAAAAATATGCATCGGAGTCATGAATAATCAGATCCACAAAAATTAAACCCACAAATGAGACAAGTAGACTGTATTGCTACATTTCCTTCTATAGGATCCCTGGGACAGGTGGTGTATTTCATGCAGGGGGACCACTGAATCCACTCCTGGTTTTATTCAGAACTTCCTACAAACGATCCAAGTTGCTGAATCCTATCTTCAAGATAGTTCATCACCCAAGACTAGCCCATTAACATACAGATTAAAATCTGAGATAAATTCACCCTTACAGCCTTCAAAGAAGCAGTCAACAAGCCACAAAGAATTAGGGAGTATTGTTGTCTAGACTGTCTGCGTTTGGTCTTTTTAGATCTGGTGGGGAACTGTTAGAAAATAAAATGCTGAGCTCGGTGTATCCATAGCCTTGTTCTACGGGGTTTTTATTGCTTCTCACAATCTCTTTTTCACTTTTCGTTCCTCCCGCCCTCCTTAATTTTCTTCCTTTCCGTTCTCTTCTTTTCTCTTTTTTTGAAACTCAAACATAGTTTACTGTACACCATAGGAAAAAAAACCAATCTAAAGCCCTCCTGGACTCACAAAACTATTTTTGCTGCTCTTTGGATCCGTGCCCATATCTTTAGTATTAGTGTACACTGCGAAAACTGGCTCCTCTGGATTTTTATTGAAGGGATGCTTGAAAGCCTATTTCACTTTGGGGGGAAAGGAGTGTTATTTTGTTTCTGTTAGCCAATGTCCCTATAATTGATGTAGTATGCTGTAATATATCAATAGCCTCTCCGGCATATTGGGCAGATTGGACAACTGTCCAAGGTGCTGAATCAGCAGCAAATAGTCTATGGCAGGCTATACAGCAGCTGCCCTGTAATGAATTGGCATCCAATGGCCCATCTAGCTCATTAGTAGTAACCTTGACTGGCAGGGGTTCTTCAGGATCTTAAGAAGGGATACTTTCCAGACAAGGGAACAAAACAAAAAGAAATTGTGCTGCATTCAGGTCAAGACCTGGCCTCCTTAAGCAAAGCTTGGCCCATTCTAAGAGTTACCATAACTGCTGTTTCTGGACAGGTACTGAATTTTATGGGTTATGCCTTCTGGTTATATTATGTGCTTTAAACCTATCTGGACTGACTGATTTCCCTGTAGTGTTTGAAGAACAACACTATGATTAGTTAGCACTCAGAATCTAAAAGCTGGAATCCAATCAGTGGCTTATGCCCATGTAAACCTTCTTGTAAGGAACCCATAAATATATGCTTTACTTTGAAGTATCTTTGGGATAGAATAACTCTCCATGACCTCCCCCCCCACACACACACACACACAAATTGATGTGGCACTTGTAACCATCTTACTTCTGTCGGTACACTACAACCAACATACCTCCATCTATGTTGATGTAGTTACACTGGACAACATAAGCTGACACATGTTATTACCGTAAGTTGACACATGATGTGAAGGCACACACATGCACATGTATTAACTGGCTGTTGTGTTGCAAAATGGTCTGTCAGTAGTTTTATTTTCAAGTGTTTTGTGTTTAAGTGCTTTAAGATTATTTTAAATTATCAATTACCATATATGTGATAGCAAATAACTGGATCATGACTTTCCCTAAAGGTTGCATTGCAGCCCACAAGGGAAAAGCCAGTTATGGCCTTAAAACCTTTTGCAAATGCCCAGCTCAGTTCCAGGCTAAGAATAACATGACTTTGTTGTCCTCATTCCCTACTCTGTGTTTTATTTTTTCCAAATGTAGCGTGTAGAATGCACAAAAAGAACACTGGCACGATTCCTGCAGTTCAGAATGACTTGTTGATGGCTTGATGATCTGGCAATAGAAATCACCACTGAGCACTCATAATACCAGCCCTTATGTGTTTTGTTTCCTAAATGTGCCCTCCAGTCCTCAGGCTGAGCAGCTCAAAAGGCGTCTTTCAGACGCATGGAGGCCTGACAAATACTTTGCAGGTGCCGTGGCATCTCAGACGCAAGGACCTGATTGGTTGGCATTGCTGGTATCTGCTGTTCTGATGGTGCAGCGATAAATGCCTTCTGGGTCAGTGCTGGCCTTTGGAAATAAGTCTCAGTGGAGGATGGATGACAGATCATCTTTGACCTCAGGGAAATAAGGAGAAGAAAGGAATTGGACACAGAGAAGGCTGTGGGAGTTCTGGAGAAGAAGAAGGGGGAGGAAGAGGACAAGGGAGGTTGGCATTCAAGCCACATGAATATTTAGTTCTCCTGAGAATAGAGTTGCTATGCCTCTTGTACTCCCTTTACAGGATGTCTTTCAGAGAAGAACAACTTTCTTATACTTCCCCGAATATCACTGTGCCAACAACAAGCAAGGGACTGAGACAAGCTTAGAGCAGCAGGTCAAGAAAACAGAAAATGGATCTGGGCTTCTTCTTCCATAGGAAGCATTTGTCTGTGCAGGTCTACATTCCACTCCTTATGGGGCTCCCAAGGTATTTGGATGGAGGAAAGGTTAATGGGAAGTGACTTCTGACACATATGCAGAAGAATGGAAATTTGATTTATTATAATCAGACCTCAACCTAGAATACTGGGTCTAGTTTGGACAATACAGTTCAAGGAAAACATTGACAAGATGGATCGTGTCCAGAGAAAGACAACCAAAATGGTCAAAGGTCTGGAAACTATTAATCTCTATGAAGAGTGGTTTAGGGAGCTGGGTAGGTTTAGCTTGGAGAAGAGGTCTACCTTCAATTATTTGAGAAGGGAGCAAGCTTGTTTTCTGCTACTCTAGGGACTAGGACACAATGAAGCAATTTATTCAAATGCCAAGAAAAGGGATTCCACCTAAATATTGGAAAGAATTTCCAAATGATAAGAGCTGTTTCACAGTGGGGCATGCTGCCATGGGGTGCACTGGCATTTTTCACATTTTCAACCTGTGCATGGTGGAATCCATGTATATGGAGGGCCAACTATATTCTTATTGAATTACTTTCTGTTTGAGTTGATCTATTCACAACTGCAGCTCAAACATTCAGCAGGAAGCTTTGGAAATGGAAGAAGAAGAAAATTGTCCTTCAATCACCTGGCAACTTATACCCAGAGTTCCTTCCTCTGAAATAGAGCGTACAGTACCTCCTCTTGTTAACCATCCAAAAGCTGACTGACCAGGACTGATTCTGCCTGGTTTCCAAAATCAGTCATTCTCTCATATCTTTAGGGTATTTGGGTCATTATGCTGCTTGTGTGCATGTATGTATAATGACTGAAGACTACCCCATTTCATTTCCATATAACTCTGTGTGATGCATCCATTCTTTCTCCTAGGCGAGTCTGCATCTCATGTCCTAAAGCTCCAAAGAAACTCCTGCAGACTCTCATGAAAAAAAAAAGATATTTAAAAATGCCATTTTGTATCCTGAATGTTACCCAGCTCAGGAAAGAAACTCCTGCTGACCCCTGCAGGCAATCAGCTTGCACCCTGAAGCATGAGATTTGATTAGCCTCATTATCTTAGCATACATTTAAAAAGTAAACGTTATTAATGGTAATAAAATTAGCTAGCCTGTTCCAACAACCCAGGCACCGTATTTGTCTCTGTGACCTCTCCGGGCAGCCAAAAAGCCTGCTTCACATGTAGTGTTCCTTCCTTTGTTTATTTGGAATTTAATGGTCATTAATTTTACAGAGCAAGTGACCTCTTGTTCACCTATTAAAGGATGGAATTTAAGACAAAAGTAAGAGATCTTGCTAAAATCCTCAGAGTCTTGAAGGTAGAGCAATTCATTGCAATAGTAAAGAGCAATGGGAAGGGGTCTCAATGTCTCCTAACCATGCAATTGAACATCAGAATCCTATCCAACCAGGATTCAGCGTCATCTTTATTTATCCCTGCGAAGCCGTGACTCCCACCGCTTGTTACTAAAAATTTAAAACCGTTCACTTGCTGCCACCAAAATATGTGAGGAAGTATCCAAAATGAAATAATGGTGTAAAATCCCAAATAAATAGGATCACCACACAGATGTAATAAAGATTTGAGACTTCTAGCTTAAATTGCCACCATAATATAAGTGATATTGGTAAAAATGATCTCTGGTTATCCTTATCTGTGTTGTGAGGCACCTTGGGTAGTGTGGAATGCTTCAAACGTGGAAATCAGTGAAGGAGGCAAGTTTAAAACACAAAAAGAACAGGTTTATTGTTATCAGAGCGTAAATTGTTGCAAACTTAAACTGTTGAACTTGGCACAAGCTTGATGGATACAAAATGGCTTGGTTGAGTTACATTAAGTCTTCCGATGTTACAATCCTTTAACTCTTTCTACAGTGAGGTACTTTATTATTTCAGTGTTCCCTATTGTGAATATTTACAACTGTTTGTCCTTCACCGGATCAAACCAACGATCTCCAGATTTTCACCACTGGGATCCCTGAAACCCTTTCTTGTTAGATTCTTTTCTACTCAAGCAATCTAACGAGTTTCCACCTTCAGCTTCCTAGCTGGAATAATATTCACAAAACCTAAGAACTAACTGAATTTACACTACTCCACAGAGCCTCCTTGACTCTGCTACTCTCCTCAGGGTCTCATCCGCCTGACTGAAAATAAACTGTCGCTTTCAAACCTTTTT
The DNA here is from genome assembly GCF_025583915.1 of Anolis sagrei ordinatus. Classification (NCBI taxonomy): domain Eukaryota; kingdom Metazoa; phylum Chordata; class Lepidosauria; order Squamata; family Anolidae; genus Anolis; species Anolis sagrei. The sequence continues at coordinate 7,488,370 of NW_026845477.1, read as the reverse complement.
TACCTAAGCTCCGCCCACCTCCTCTGGCTTGTCACCATGGCAACCTATCTCTCTCTCAGCTAGGCCCTGGCCACAATGTAAAGCCTAAACACAGTTTGAAACACAGTATAATGAACACTTCTCTACAATCCCACATTTTCCTCCAAAATCAGTGTTCAATGTGATTTATAAATTAAAATAAGTTCAATGCAGCCAAATTTTTTTAAAAAGGTGTACTAAAACAGAGTTCAACAATATATAGCAAGTTCTTGGTATCAGCTAGGTTTTGGTTCCAGGACACCCAAATCCATAGGTGCTCAAGTCCCATCATATAGCATGGCATAGCAAAATTGAAATTTGCTTCTTGCATTTTCTTTGAAAAATATTTTGAAGCCATCAAACATTGAATATGTGGGTGCAGAATCCATGAATACAGAGAACCGACTGTAAAGGAACACAGTGTCTAGATCAAGGGAAGCTGTGGTCCCATGCTCTTCAACTTTGGTTAGACTTCTCCTGAAATAGCACTGCATCCAGCTCTGGGCACCACAATTCAAGAAGGACATGGACAAGCTGGAAGTTGTCCAGAGAAGGGTGACCAAAATGATCAAAGATCATGAATCCCTCAAACGAACAGGTTAGGGAACTGGGTATATTTAGCTATGAGAAAAGAAGGTTGAGAGGGGTCATGAGAGTCATGGCTAAATGTTTGTGAGGCTAGCAAACTTATTTTTGCAACTTCAGAGAAAAAAATACACAATGGAACAATTTACTCAAACTGCAGGAAAAGTGATTCCACCTGAATATTAGGAAGATGACAAGAGATGTCCACCAGAGTAATATACTGCTTGGGAGTGAGGTGGAGTCTTCTTCTTTGGAGGTTTTCAAACAAGAGCGGGATGGCCATCTATTAGGAGTGCATGGCATCTATCAGAAGGTTGGACTGGATGGCCCGTGTGGTCTCTTCTATCTCAATCATGCTAGGATTCTATGATACAATTAATAAAATGTATCATCATGTTTCTTTTTTAAAAAGCTTTCAATCCTGAAAGTTTGTAGGAATACAAAATCAGCTCTTGGCCTCCTGATGGAAGGAGAATAAGAAGAGATTCTTATCTCCCGTGGAATAGCATCCCACAGCTCAAAAGAAGCCACCGAGAAGACCCTACCTTGTGTCCCCACCAGTCATACCCTTTAAGGTATTGGTAATGAGAAAGGGGCTTCTCCTTTAAATCTCAGGGCTTGGACAGAGATGTTCTCTCAGATAGTCTGGACCTACATTGTAGATGGATATGCAGGTAACTGTACTTTATTACATACTTTCTTTAAGCAAGTATTCAATACACTTTTACACAAGTGTTTCCATATCTATACAGCAACAGACTAGATATTTATCTATTCATTGTGTCATCAGCAACCATACCATTGTATTACATTTCTAACAGAACAAAACAAACAGATTAAAAAAACACAGATTTTGCAAACTTGGTAGTTGATTAAATGTCCTTTGACCAGTATCTGGCCACTTGTAGTGCCTCTGGTGTTTCTGCAAGAAGGTCCTCCATGGTGCATGTGGCAGGGCTCAGGGTGCATTGCAGCAGGTGGTCAGTGGTTTTCTCTTCTCTGCACTCGCATGTCATGGATTCCACTTTGTAGCCCCATTTCTTAAGATTGGCTCTGCATCTCGTGGTGCCCGAGCGCAGTCTGTTCAGCGCCTTCCAAGTTGCCCAGTTTTCTGTGTGCCCAAGGGGGAGTCTCTCATCTGGTATCACCCACGGATTGAGGTGCTGGGTTTCACTGTGGAAGGAACTTGAAGAACCATAGAACATGAATTTCACTATAGAAATGATTCATACTAAAGTAATTGCCTTCTTAACTGCGTAGACCACAGTAGATGATCTCAAAAGCCAAACTGATCTAGTAATACAATGAATATTGCCTTGATAGGACATGTTGAATTATTTTAGACCACCTGCCTCCATGAAGTAACAACATTATTTCTTGAGAACTCTCTCAGGTCCTGAGAAGTCACATTCTTCCTGTTGCCTTGAATTCTGTTCTTTGGGATATGCTATACTTTTTACCTGTTGACTCTGTGCCAGATCTTTCTATTTCTCACTCATCCTCACTGAAGTATTCCTTGATGACACCAGAAGTTGACCATAGAGTCACACCAAGGACCTAGAAATTCCTACAGAGACCATAACTCCTTGTTTACTTGAGAAAACCTGTATCTCAGAGTTTCTAGGGTTCAGTGGCCAACCTCCAACCGAAACCGACCATAGAGCCACACTGGAGAATCTTGAGATTCTTAGACAGATTTTTTCTCATGTTAAAAACAAGCTCTTTGGTGGTTCTTCCACTTTCATAGGGGCTTTGCTCCCCAACCTCTCTCATATGATCTCATGTGACCTTCTCTACTTATCTACAAAAATGAATTAAGGAAGGGATCCCTCTCCCATGTCTCCTACAGGTGTATCTGGAAAGATGATGGGACAAGGAATTTATTATTTATTTAGCAATTTTGTATACCGGTCTTCTCCGCTCTATCGGGGGACTCGGGCCGGTTTCCAACAGTAAAATCACAAAACAATCATTAAAAACATCATATAACATATTCAATTAAAACGTTATAACAGCAAAATGCAATCATATAATAACAATGGTCAGTCGTCATAGTGAATTCATTGTCCATCATTCATCGTCATCTATCCGATCACAGAAATATTGATTCACTTGTCGAAAGCCAAACCCCATAGCCAGGTTTTCACCCGTTTTCTGAATGACAGAATGGAGGGGGCAGTTCTTATCTCCAGTGGGAGAGAGTTCCAGAGTCGAGGGGCCACCACCGAGAAGGTTCTGTCCCTCTTCCCCACCAGACGTGCCTGAGAGGCTGGTGGGACCGAGAGCAGGGCCCCTCCATATGATCTTAACAACCTACATGGTTCATTGGGGAGAATACGTTCGGACAAGAGCCTCTTAAGTGTATCTCAAAGCATTATCATATTCCTAACAGAAAATGCCATCCTTTCAATGACCCAAGCTCCATAGGTCAAAACGAATAGGCTCTCTACATAAGACAGGTCACCGTATAGTGTTCTATGGCATGGGGCTGGGTGGGAGAATGGAATGAATGGTTCACTGTCTTTTTGAAGCCCCAGATAAAGGGATTGTGGAAGAGAGAGGAAAGGAAGCAAACTAAATCAAATAAATAAAAACAGGTGCATTGCAGTAAACCTGGACGAGACACACAAAACCCAGCAGGCCTGCCACACTCATGGCTCATTAAGAACACCGGATCTTTGCACTGACTTCCCTTGCAAATGAGTTCATGTTCAGCAAAGGAAATTGATTACTTTCCATTGCAATTAACATCTGGTCTTGGGTCAGATCATTAGGATAATTTGTTATAAGGGGAAGGTGGGGGAGACATCCAGCCTGAGCACCCGCCACAGGGTCGTAAAGTTTCTCTCTGACCAATTAAATATAGTAATAGTGGCACATTTTCTGGGACTTCAGCCACTTTTTTTACTCCCTCGAGGGAGATGAGAAGAAGAATTTAAGGAGTGGGCTTTGCGGGTGATGTGAGATCTAAGTCAAGGTCCTGTAGCCCTGGCGCTGTAATTTATTACAGCAATGCTCTATGTCCCTCTTCCCAATGGTGTGGTGGCATTTGTTTTATGGATTCCAAGGTGATATACAAGGTATTACTTGCTTTGTTTCTGCTTCACAAAGAGGCCTCATGCAGGAAAGCAGAGGTGGAGGTGGAATTCTCCCCTGTTGGTCCCAGTGCTGATGTGAAACTACATCATTCATATATATATATATATATATATATATATATATAGAGAGAGAGAGAGAGAGAGAGAGAGAGAAGTTTTGCAGAGTTAGAAAAGCCAAATGAAATTTTGTGGGGAGTCCTTGGTGAAAGTAGGTTGAGTGCTGAACTTGAGCTTGGTCAAGTCACACAGTCTCAGCCTCACAAAAAGGATGTGACAAATCTCCTTGGAATAAATCTCAATGTTTCTCAACCATTCAGACTTATTTATGTAATAAGACATTTTCTCTGTAAGTCGGCTGAGAGCAAAGACAAATTGGGGACCATGCAAATGAATGGACACATTTTTTAAAAAAGTGCAAAATATTGTCAAAAGTAATGTCTCTGTGCATGCTTGATAAACTCAAAAATATCCATGAAACCCCATTCTTTTTGCTCAACCCCCTACTTGCACAGTTAGTCTTTTCAAACTTCATTGTTGGGAGAGACTGGCAAGTCAGGAAGAATATTCTTTTGACTTGAACAAATTTGACCTACAATCGTGGAGCGAGGAAGGGAATGAAATATGGGGAGCCCCAGGATGATATTTTTCACAGAAGCGTTTCTCCAACTGTGAGAAAATATGCAGGATGAGCCTTCCGCAAACCTCCTGGATGTCATAAATTCCATGCAGTGCAGAGATAACACCTATCAAGATATGTCAGAATTGCTTGCTTTTTCTTTTATTGTAAATAAAGAGGAGTTGTTAACCAGTGAGCAGTGGAATGACTGGCCACCCAGATCAGCCTCAGTGATATGTGGCCCAGTTCAAACACAACGATACAATCTAACCCGCCCTTCTCCACTACAAAATCAATGGCAACTGGGCACTCCTATGTTAGTGCAGCAATGTGGTCTATGCAATTAATTTTGTCAACTTGGCAGTTCCTTCTGGGTTTTAGTCCAGACTTCAAAGAAGCTATTAACAGTGACCCATAATATACATTAACCACACTGTCATGTGATATTGTTGCACCCAGCTCATGCCATGTGTCAACTAGGATGACCATGCTTTGAAAAGTGAATTGCATAGACCACATGTAACATTTCATTAAAACTGTGACATGCACTTTTCAGATACCATTGCACCCAGCTCAGGGTGTGTATCATCTAGGAACTGCAATGTTAATAAAGTGATTTGCACCAAGCCCTTTTTAAATACTCAAGCTAAAATTCCATTAAAGACACACTTTAAAAGAGTTATCAGTGGTTCTGGTACCTTGACTTCACAATATATATTAACCATACAAACACGAGAGCCACCAATTGGACACAACTCATGCCATGTATCACCTAAATTTGCAATGCTTCAAAAGTGAATTGTATACATCCCCTTTTTGTCTGTACCATACACTTTCATCTCCTGTTGATGTACTACACTATAGGCTTGGGCAGTTTCGTTCGTTAATTTCGTAATTCGTTATTAATTCGTATTTAAATTAGCTTACGATCCAATATTGAGCCATGCAGGAATAGTGTGAGGAGTAAATTAGATTCGAAACAATTTTTTCAATTTATTTCGTAATTGTTTCGTAATTGTTTCATAATTGTTTCGTAATTATTTCGTAATTATTTTCGCATGTCTGGTGCAAGTTTTATAGTTGTTGTTTGTTTTATCACACCAACAGTCAACAACAGAGGGAGAGGGAAGCTTCAGAAGTTCCCCCTGTCCCATTAACGAATCGATTCGTAATTTTACAAAATTTCGAAATTTTTAAAAGGAAAATTTCGGAATTATTAAAAAAAACGAAACGCAAGGGCCCCTTAAAAACAAAACGAGTTTAGAACCAATTTTTTCCGTGGTTACCCAAGCCTACTACACTATTATAACATTCAATTCAACCTGTGCAATGCATGTCCAGATACCATTGCACCCAACATATACAGTGTGTTACTTAGGATCTGCAATGCATTGAAAAGTGAATTGTGTAATCCACTTTAAAAATAAGAAAAAAACAAATTTTTGGACCCTCTGAAGCACTACAACAGTGTAACATATCAGCACACGCGTGCAATGCACTTTTCAGTGTTGTGCAGAAATTGGGATAAGGGAAGGCCATGGTGACCCTAGTTACAAAAAACAGCAACCTTTTCCAAAAGTTACTTGAATTGGCCATGTATTTGTGAATACGTGAGGCTGACAATTCTATTTCAGTTTTGCCATCGATAAAGCTTTACCTAAATCTACAAATGTGTTCATATTTGATACGGAGAAAAAAAATACTGAGATTTTGGAAGTTTAAATGTGGGCGGAATAGAAACTGATAGATTTGTATATCCAGGCCCAGAGCTTTGAGTGCTCAGAGCTTTTAAAAAAATCTGGTTTTAAATCATTCTGTACCCAGGTATGCTAGTGATGAATTAGGGTTGCCATTTCTCTCTCTCTGTCTCTGCCTCTCTCTCGCACACCTTTTCTTCCCAAAAAGGATCCTCATCTTTAACACTTTGGTTGGCATCCTGCTAGTGGCTTACACATGTATACATATTTCTTTATTGACGTGACTTTAGCTTTTCTGTAGGTTGTAGAAACATGGTTGAACATGCTTTGACATTGTGTAGTGGGCATTGTACGTGGAGATATTAAGCATTTCAGTCAAGTTCTTTACATCTGTTTGCACATTCAGGTATGAAAAATTGAACTTCAGTTGTTATTGCTGATCATTGCCGTCAAGTCATGGTGACCCTATGGATAAAAGACGCCCAACTCTCCTGTTATGGAGAGCCTAGCTTAGATCATGCAGAACCAGGACTGTGCCTTTCTTGCTTGAATCTCCAACTTTAATTTGGTCTTCTCCTGTTCGTGCAGCCCAGAATCACATTGGCTGTTTTAGCTTGAAGGATAATCATATAGAAGAGGGCAAAATGTTGATCCCAGAGGGCAGAGCTAGATCTAATGGGATTAAGGTGCAGGGGGATTTCGGGTTTAAGATGAAGGTTAAAGGAAACATCCTTATGAGAAGAGTGGCTTGGCAATAGCGGTCATAAGTTGCCTAGAAGGATAATGGGATATTTGTTATCATCCACTGAAGGTGCTATGCTTCTAGATTTCCTGAAATGAGTAAGCAGAAGCTTAGATTAAATAACCTGTGGGATTGTTATGGAAAAAATATCCAGCAATACCAGAAAGGGGTGAAATGGCTTTCTTCACTGTTGAGAAGCCCTAGTAAACAGAATTGCAGGTTGGGCCCTATTTTTCAGGGGAAATGGGTAAGGTGTGTGTAGAGCTTTTGCACTGAAAATGTGTGTTCCAGAACCAAACAACAACAGTTTGGGCCAGAAAAATCACATTTCGTGCAGACAAGTGTTATGCACAGAATATTCAGTTTTCCACACACAAACTAGCACAGAATAATGTATTGTCAAAGGCTTTCATGGCTGGAATCACTAGGTTCTTGTGGGTTTTTTCGGGCTATAGGGCCATGTTTTAGAGGCATTTCTCCTGATGTTTTGCCTGCATCTATGGCAAGCATCCTCAGAGGTTGTGAGGATGCCTCTGAGGATGCTTGCCATAGATGCAGGCGAAACGTCAGGAGAAATGCCTCTAGAACATGGCCCTATAGCCCGAAAAAAACCTACAAGAACCTAGCACAGAATAAGTTTCCCGTTGTATGTAAGTTTTCAAAACTGCACAGTTTTCAGTTACTTTCTCACATCATGGAGGAAGATGATAAAAAGGGGCTTCAACAATGAAGTTTACAAGGAGCTATGATGTCTTCTCTATACGAGTTGATGTGTTCTTTGATGTGTGAGATTTCCCCACATTTTACTGGTGCAATTGGATTCTTTCTACACATCAGTTACTGTACTATATCCCTCCCACCTAACTGTGTATAGCAAGTGACAGTTGCAAGAAAAAAGGGGACATACAGTACCTAATGTTGTTCTGAAGGGGAGCCCAGAGAATGACTCACTGCTGATATTAGTGATATTAGCGCAGGACTGTCTCTGGCTTTTTGAGCAGAAAGCCTCTGCTGCTAGAAAGAGAGAGAGAGAGAGAGAGAGAAAGCTTTCGGGCTCTCCAGACTGTGATTCAGCCAAATCTGTTGATTGGATTTGCTTTAACTCCTTCTTTGCAGAGAGGGACATATCTGCCACCTGCTCTCTCAAAGTCCAACTCAGTGGCTCCAGTTAAACACAGGGCTGTGAAGTGCATGAAGGCTACAATTCAAGGAAACTTCCATAAATGTGGATTCTTATTTCAAATAGGTTCCTGGGATCCTGGCATTGCTTAACACAAAAACCAACAAAACATTCAACAACACCCTACTTTCTCTTTCAAAATGGAAATGGATCTTAGGCCATTTCTGGACATTTGTCCATTTCCCCTCCTCCTTTCCTTATTCTCTCCTCCTTCTCTCTCTTTTTCTTTCTTGGCACTTTTGACAGTTGTTTAGCCCCTTTAGTTTGAATGGGCTCACTGAAATGACTCCCAACTGCTCTATGTCTTCACAAGAAATTCAGAAGCTTCAACCCAATTCTCCTCAGTTCAATTCAGAAAAAGGGCACCAATTATGCCGATTTTAATTATAACTAGAGACCTTTAAATCATTGAAACAGAGAGTCACAAAACACCCAAGATCCAGTTCAACCTCATTCCACTATGCAGGAATAAATACACTCCCAAAAATCTCTGATAAAAAAAAACTGCCATTATGAAGATTCCAATACTTGCTCCAAGGAAGCTTATTCCAATGTTGGACAACTTGGTGTAGTAGACACTCATGTTTTTCTGCATTTTTGAACAAAATGTTACTAGCAATGCTGCTCAGACATTGGTCTGAAATCTTATCTGAAGACTCCTTCAGATAGTATGGTACTTTGCATTAGAAACTGTAGAAGAATTGTGATGGTGATACTTTTTGATCTGATTGTTTCCAAGAACTAGAAGTTCAGGTATATTTGTACCCTGAGCCAGGTAATTCCAAGTTTGGGAGATATTAAGTGCATCTACATTGCAGAATTAATGCGGCTAGACACTACTTTAAGTGTCATGGTTCAATAAAGAAGAACCATTGAAAATGTAGTTTGGTGAGGTCCCATCACTCTATGGCAGAGAAGGCAAAAGACCGTATAAAACAACAATTCCAATGATTCCATAGCATTGAGCCATGGCAGTGTTGGGGTTCAGCCTGAGTTTGAACTTGAACCTGATTCTCTGTTTGTTCCTCCTGATGCTAATGAAAATATATTTACTGATGCTAATGGAAATGTACCTCTTGATGCCAATGCTCCTGAAATTAGTGAGGAAGAAACTTCTGTAGGTTTGGAAAATGCCAATGTTCCTGAAATTAGTGAGGAAGGAACTTCTGTAGATTTGGAAAATGAAAGTACCAGTGTTCATGAGAATGTTTCAGAGGGAAGCCATGACCTTTCACTCCCTTCTGCACCTGGTAACTTTAATGAGAACAGAAGGGGCCAGATTTGGCAAGCCAGAAGTAAATCACTCAGCTTGCGAAGATCTTCCCGATTAAAAGAAATAGAAACAACGGCTTCAAAGCAGAGGGGCGGTTCACGGAACCAATTCTTCGGCTTTAAGTGCCTTCCGTCGGGCTGACTTCCTCAGTTCAGGCATCGTTTCAGATTGATGAAGACTTGGCAGTTCTCCCGGTTTCCCTGGCCATGGTCTTGAAAGATTTCTAGGATATCAAGTACGGCTAGTGGATTGCTAACAGGTTCCAGTATTTTACAGTGTGGCTTTGGGTTTTGTTTTGTCCATTTAAATTCATGTTTGCTGATTTTGCTGTGGCTTTTGACTTGCATTTTTCCTTTATTTTGTAATCATTTTTCTTCAATAAAAAAGGATTGTTTTTCACAGTCAAGTGTGGTGGATAGTTATCTTAGAGCCTCGTTCCCTGCTCTGGATTGCAACAGGCGGTTCATGTGGTGTCAAACTGCATTCATTCTACAGTGTAGATGAACCCAAGATTCAACTCAACAAAGACTTTTGAGAACTTGTAGGACTCAGTGCAGTTGACCAAAATTCAACTGTACTAAAACAGCCCTGTAGTGCCTTCCAGTTCTGTTTCATGAACAAATGCATGTTGTATTAACTTTCATATGATTATGAGCATCTTGAAAGTGAAAGCAAGTGATCTTTGAGGCAGGGTAAGAAAGGACAATGGCATTGTTCAGATTTGAATGAACTTGGCTCAAGCAGAAAGTCTGAAGGAGGAGAATTATTCAGGGTGTTGAAAAAGTCCCTCGACATGACTGACACCACCTTATCTATGAGAGAACAACATGGCCAGAGATTTCCCAGCGCTGGCTGTCCAGAGATCCCCTGTCGCATGTAGCATATTGACCCAGTGTCCTGATTCCATTTTAATCAGAGTATTAAGCTCTAAGTGACTTTGGCATGGTTAAGCTGCCTCCACATTAGCCAACATTCTGTCGGTTCCATTTTCTGCAAGCCAGGCTAACTAAGTCTATGATTGTGAGGCTGAGTAGCCATTAATTCTCATTTCTTTCAGCTATTCCACAACTCACGCTTATGAGCAATTTGATTTTTATTTTTTTGAAAAAAAATTCTCCCCAAAGTTACCTTGGCGACTCATACGTTCGCCAAGCTGACAGATTTATGACAGTTACATATATAAATATTTATATGCTGCGGCAATGCAGTTTTTAAGGGCAGATACACACACACATGCCCTCACAAGCTGAGTTTCAAATAAAACTTCCCTATAGCACAAAAATGCATGTGTCCATCATATGATAGATCCACTTGAAACAGGACAATGTTGGAGCTGGGATAAAATTTGCCACTGGGCAGAAAGGATGTAAAGTTCTTGTAGGATGATTAGACGGACACCCCTTACTTAGAAACTCCTTGCAAAAAAAAGTCTGGCAGTTTATATACATTGTCCTCACTTGCCCTCACTCACAGCTGCTCTCACTAAAGATCTGCTGGCACTCAACCAAGCTGGCGGCATATCATGGCGGTGTCACTATGTTCACTCTGTGTGATTTCTCATTGGGTGGAGATGGGGATCGCTCTGATCCTGCTTGCTGCCTCCTGCTTCTGCTCTTCTGCCAGACTGCTACCAGAAAAAGGACCTGCCAGCTTTGGAAATGCCAATAGTCATTTGTTTTAACCCTCTCTATGTAGCAGAGGTGAACAAAGCAAAACAAAATCTGGCTACCAGTATTAAAAAACTCTAAAATTACAACAGCAAAACAGCAGAGAGGAAACAACCAGGCACATCTTAACACCTCTCAACAAAAGATTTTCCCAGGCTCAGGCAGGCCTTCAAATGCTAATGAAGGTGGTCAGTTGAAACATTCACACCTAGTTCCAGCAGGGAAGAGCTCTTTGCCCCACCACAGCCATTCCACAGATATATAAACCCATTGTCCTATTTCCAACAGACCTCACTACCTCTGAGGATACTTGCCATAGATGCAGGCGAAACGTCAGGAGAAATGCCTTTAGGACATGGCCCTATAGCCCGAAAAAGCCCACAAGAACCTTGAGCAAAGCATTGTTTTTGCATCTTCAGCTCAGACAACTTTCATCCAAATCCTAAAAAAGAGGACCAATTGTCTTTTTTGGAAACTTCCAAGAGCAAGGTTTCACTTTTTCAAGATGTTGGTGAGGACTTGCATGCCTCACATTTCACCACTGAAAATGTGGAAAGCAACATGGGTACATGACAACAATGGCAAGTTACAAATGAGAAAGAATGCACAATGGAAGAAAAGCTGCAGATGTTTGCTTTCATTCAGGCCTGCAGGGAAGGGAAATATTATATCTCCTTTTTCTCCTTTCCCTCCTAGAATCATAGAATCATAGAATCAAAGAGTTGGAAGAGACCTCATGGGCCATCCAGTTCAACCCCATTCTGCCAAGAAGCAGGAATATTGCATTCAAAGCACCCCTGACAGATGGCCATCCAGCCTCTGTTTAAAAGCTTCCAAAGAAGGAGCCTCCACCACACTCTGGGGCAGAGAGTTCCACTGCTGAACAGCTCTCACAGTCAGGAAGTTCTTCCTCATGTTCAGATGGAATCTCCTTTCCTGTAGTTTGAAGCCATTGTTTCACGTCCTAGTCTCCAGGGCAGCAGAAAACAAGCTTTCTCCCTCCTCCCTGTGACTTCCTCTCACATATTTATACATGGCTATCATGTCTCCTCTCAGCCTTCTCTTCTTCAGGCTAAACATGCCCAGCTCCTTAAGCCGCTCCTCATAGGGCTTGTTCTCCAGACCCTGGTCATTTTAGTCGCCCTCCTCTGGACACATTCCAGCTTGTCAATATCTCTCTTGAATTGTGGTGCCCAGAATTGGACACAATATTCCATGTGTGGTCTAACCAGAGGAGAATAGAGGGGTAGCATTACTTCCCTAGATCTAGGCGCTAGGCTCCTATTGATGCAGGCCAAAATCCCATTGGCTTTTTTTGCCGCCACATCACATTGTTGGCTCATGTTTAACTTGTTGTCCACGAGGACTCCAAGATCTTTTTCACACGTACTGCTCTCGAGCCAGGCATCCCCCATTCTATATCTTTGCATTTCGTTTCTCCTGCCAAAGTGGAGTATCTTTCATTTGTCCCTGTTGAACTTCATTGTGTTAGTTTTGGCCATTCATCTCTCTAATCTGTCAAGATCGTTTTGAATCCTGCTCCTGTCCTCTGGAGTATTGGCTATCCCTCCCAATTTGGTGTCGTCTGCAAACTTGATGATCCTGCCTTCTAACCCTTCCTGCTTGTTGAGTACAAACCACTTTGACATTTTGAACCCAGATCACACCAGCTGAATTAAGTTGAAGAGAGATCCATCCAAGAAAGACAGTTCAACTGCCAAAGAGACTTTATAAATAAGTTCTTCCCAATGTTTGCTGAGAATCACCTTTTTTATAATTCAATCAATTGACCAGATCACTGGTATAGTATAGTACAGAACAAACTTACATTATCTTCATGCTGAGATTCCCTCTGCTATTTAAGGATGACTGTTGTATCTCCTCTCAACCTTCTCTCTGCAAGCTGAACATATTCATCTCCCTAAGCTAGTCCCCATAGAACTTTCCACCAGCTTAATTGTTCTCTTTGGTCACATTTTTGGCTTGCTTGTGTCCTTCCTAAACTGTTCTGCCCATATTTTTAATTTAGACTAAATACAGGGGAATTTAGTCAAATACAGGGGAACGTCCCTCCATTGTTAGTTATCCTTTTCTCCTCTTTTCTGGCTCTGCCCGGCGACTGATGACCACAGCAACTGCTGGCCGTACTGCTTCCATTGATGAGGTCAGCCGTTTTCATTGTCTGGCAAAATAGATGGGGAGGATGCCAAGTCCAACGGGAGGCAGCGGGGGTCATTTGTATGTAAACGAGGGGAGCGATTTATTCCTACCCAAGGCCTTGAGAGTTGCTTTATCAGCAGTCATTAACCCAAAGCATGTAGGTAAAAGTACACGACCCGTGAGCTCTCCCCCTTCTTGCTTTCCTTTTGTTTGAAAGGCTAAGTGTAAAATCAATGGTTCCTAATTTCGGCCAGGTGTTTTTAAGGTTAAAAAATCGAATGGACAAGAGCCCATGCGGTGGGTTTTATTTACTTGCCATTCTCTTTCTTGCTGTCTCTCTCTCCCTCTTTCTCTGCAACCTCCCCTGCCTCCTTCCGGCTTTATGGGCATCTCAGTTTCCTTCTGTTTATGCTGGTTTGAATGTATCTGTTAATAAAACATTACAAGGAAGTTGTGTGGAGGGGAGATGATGGATTTAAAAACCTCCGTTGCGACAAGAAAAAAGCCTTCTCAGCATTGCCACTTCCACTTGAGTTGACTGCTCCGTGGCTCTAGATCTTGGAAAGCCTTTGCTTGCAAAGTGAATAAATAAATGAGGGGGGTGGGGAAAGGTTTGTGGTGATGGGGAAATCCTGCCACCAAGAGAAGTAGTGGTTCTACACAGTCCTTTTATTCTGAGGCCAATCCAGAGAGCAAATGCTGGAACAGTTCCAGGATAGTATTGACTTTCTCCCATCTTCTTTCACTGAGAGGCAGAAGAAAGTCCTAGCCATCCAGCCATTGGATGGCCACACTTACTATCTCTCTTCCATTCCCATGATCCTAGCAGCCACTGGTGCAACATGACTAGTATCTATCTATCACTTGTTATTTTATTTATTTATTTATTTATTTATTTATTTATTTATTTATAATTCAAACTTATATGCCACCACTCCCCTGGGGCTCGGAGCGGCTTACAAGAACAGGCTAAAATCTAACACAATTTAAAAACAATTTAAAACAATTTAAAAACAATTTAAAAACAACAATATCAGAGAGCAAAGGCCTGTCAAAACAGATATGTCTTACATGCCCTGCAGAAAGCTGATAGGTCCTGCAAGGCACGGACTTCAGGTGGCAGAGTATTCCAGAGTGATGGTGCCACTGCTGTGAAGGCTCTGCGTCTGGTTGCTGTTATGTAGTGTATGTCAGCTGGGATGCCAAAGCAATGCAAAAAAGGGAACAGCAAAATGGAATAATGTCCTTGGACTTCCCTCCCCCCTTCTGTCCTGTTCCAGTGCTATTCAACATCTTTATCAATGACTTGATGATAGAAGGCATTCTTATCAAATCTGCAGATAACACCAAATTCAGAGGAGAACAGGATCAGAATCCAAAATGATCTTAATGAATTGGAGATCTAACAAATTAGGCCAAAACTAACAAAATGAATTTCAGCAGGGAGAAATGTAAGATGCTAACCTTAGGCAGACAAAAACCCAACATGCAGTTAACAGTCCATGTGAAAAGTATCTAGGAGTTTTGGAAGACCACAAACTGAATAATAGTATGATATGACATCTAAAAAAGCCAACACAGATCTAGGCTGTATCAATACTGGGAGTTGTGATTTGAAAGCCACGAGTATTCTTTGGAAGAGAAAACTAAAGACATTATAAAACTACAACTTTCATGCTTCCATAGCATTGAGGTATGTTAAGGTAGTTTTCACACCTATTTGATGTGGTTACATTTTTGGTGCCTGGTTTCAATGACACAACCATTTAATAAAAGGGTTGTTTTAGCACAATTAACAAATAACTCCTCTTGCAGACATTGACACTACAAAGCCCATTTCAGACAGTCAGCCTCATCAAATCCTCACTTCTTGATACCTTTTGGAGAAAACTCCACTGTCCGTTTGTTAGCTAAAGATGGGAAATCCTTGACGATGTTTTGATCCATGCTTAGTTCATAAATGCATGAATGTCACATTTGATTTTTCAGCCCTGAATGACTGAACATGGTTTCTGTTTGCGAGATGACTGGCAGCTCAAAGTTGAAAGGATTCTGTGAAATTTGAGACGGTATCGGGCAAAAGGAGGAGGCTGCCTTTGATGTTATCTATAGGGATATCCCAGTACAGTTCTTGGACAGCTCTTGATTCACTGAGAACTTCTGGTGCAGAAGATGTTTTTCCCCTCACAACAGAAGAGATGGAGGATTGTATCATAACTATTCAAGGTCCACAGGATAGTGGCAGAACCATCCACATGGCTCCTAGTTCCAGCTCCAGCATGTTGCCATTAACCCAGAAAGAAATGCTGCAAACATAAGTCAAAATAGACTTAGGAAGTAAATTTTGAGTCAAACAAACTGGGTGGAGGGATCCACAGAAAGATATTCTAGATCAGAAGTTCTCAACCTGTGGGTCCCCAGGTGTTTTGGTCTACAACTCCCAGAAATCCCAGTCAGTTTACCACTGTTCTAGATGAACCCTTCTCTTAAGAGTTTTATGCTACATGTGTTGATGGGGGTTGTTGTTAAAATTTTATGTGGCCTGTTTTATACTTTTTATCATTTTCACCTATTGTATGTGATATGTGCACCCTGGAGTCCCTTGTAAGCCGCCCCAAGTTCCTTCAGTGGTAGTGGTAGAATATAAGTAATTATTACTATTATTACTATTATTATTATTATTATTATTATTATTATTATTATTATTATTTTACTGACACAAAAACATAGTATGTCACAGCAAACGAGATATATATGCTGGATTTTGTATCACAAAATCACAAGTCAAACACTTCCCAAGCGTCTAGGACTGTGTGATGTATTTTCGAATGATGGGCTTAACTGCTCCAAGGATGCTGAGAGCTGTGCTGATGGTAGTGTAACTATTTATTTATTTATTTGCAACATTTATATGCCACCCTTCTCACCCCAAAGGTGAAATACTCTCTCTCTCACACACACACACACACAATACTTATACCATTAGCACAGTACAATATCAGTGCTATACATCACTATATTGTACTATACCATTATATTGTAATATTATTAGTAATATTACATGTAATATAAAATATATAATTATAATATCATATTATTATTAGTAGTAGTATACTGTATTACATTATAATATTATAAATATGATATGTATATACAATATATTATATTATATATTAGCATAGCACAGGAGACAAGGTGGAACTGTTCCCTGGCTGCCCCTGTCTTCACTCTGGTCAGAGCGGTGGTTGGTGCTGAGGGAAGGGGTCTCCAACTGATGACATATGACATAACTGCCAGCAGGTCCAACCAAGCCAGAGAGGTCTTAGCTGAGGAGTGGAACTAAGAGCCCCTAACCCATTAGCCCTATGGAGAAGCAAACTAAAATGAAGTCTATACTGGCTCAGTTGATGCCCAGGATAAAAAGGACTGTGGTGGATGCTGCTGATTCTAGACGTCCATCAACAAGTGGACTACAGAATCATCATCATCACCATCATCATTAAGCTGAGGCCAAGGAATCAAAGGAGGGGTAGATAGAATCTAGATAGATGTCTTCCATGAGTGACATACAATATTGTTACCAGTCAAAACCCTGTGCTGTAGCCCACCTTTTCTGTGCAGGGTGAGTATAGGTCAGGAAGAAGCTGGTATGACTGTCCTGGAGCCCTTGAGGTTTGGTTGTGGCCACAACCCTGTCTAAGGGAGGCACAATAGAGTCCTGGATGCTGCAGGGTCACAACCAAGTTCTCTGTGGGTGCAGTTGCACATCCAGAGAAAAAAACACTCCAGGAATCCTCCATCTTCTTTATTCCTAGAGCTGTAGAATCCTACAGTGAGAAGAGACCCCAAGAGCCATTCTGTCCAACCTCCTTCTGCCATATAGGAATACCATCAAAGCTCTCCTGACAAACAGCTATCCAGCTGCTATTTAAGGACCTCCAGAGAAGGTGACTTCACCACACTCCCAGGCAGCATATGTTGACCAGCAATTATCATTTATGATGGGTTTTGTCCCCCTAATTTGAGATGTCCAACTTTTTGAACTTTTCTGGGTCACATTAGAAGAAGCAGAAGCAGAAGCTACTCATGAAATACACTAACATTAAAGATAATCAATGAGCAAAAAAAAAAGTTTGTGCACATATTTTGTGATATCTGGCACCACAAATAAGTATAAAATAATATTACATATTATTCCTAATTTTGTATCCCCACCCCACTGTTCAGAGAGTCTTTTAAAAATGTCACACAGGTCTTCTGGCCAAACTGCTTGCAGTTATTATGAGTATTATGGAAAATACCCTGATATTTCTGAATGTGATCCCTGATTATTCCATTTCATTGTCATCTACAAAATGTGCACCTAAGAACCGTATAATCGAGTCACAAAAAAACCCAAAACCTCATCATGTTTTACATTACCTTACAATTTTGTGTATAGGTGTCCTGGGCCACATGTGACTCAGAGGCCCTGGGCTGAACAATCCTGGGTTAGATGGAAACTCTACAAATTAGGGAAAAATTATTGGTAGTAAGAATTGTCCAGTTATGGAATATGTTACCTGGAAGGGAGTATGATGGGGTCTCTTTTTTTGGAGGCATGAATGACCAGTATACACCACCAAGAATCCTTGTATAATCAATGAGTGTCTAAGGAGAGTTTTTTTCTGGGCTTTGAGCATTTATGGACTTCTCTACATTTAATAATTTACAAAAACATCATCATTATCGTTATTCCACTTTCCTCTCTTAAATGAGACTCAAGTAGCTCACAACACTCTAAAAGCATTATTAATTACAATTTAAAAAATAAGACAGGTGAACACTGAATTATATTGTTAAAAGCAAATAGTTACAATCATTTAAAAGCCATTAAAAACCTCAATCAATCAAAACAATATACAGCACCTCCTGGCTCATTCTTACAATTTTTCTTCTGTAAAAGCCTGCTTGAACAGGAAGGTTTTAGCCAGACAGGAGGGGGCCACTCTGGGTTCCCTAGGTAGAGAGTTCCAGATTCAAAGGAATGTTATATGTGTTAATTGTGATGTGATTCCCAAGAGATGGATGATTTGGTGACTGGATTCCCACTATTTCTGCTTTTCTCCCTCATTCTGAGGATACGAATGCAGGAGAGTGTGATAGATCCCTGCAGCCACGTTTACTGAGGGCAGGGGGTGACATTGTATGTCATACATGTTTGTGTGCACATGTTTAAGTTCACATTCTGAAGAACGAACCGAAATGAGGGCAATCCTCTAGGAATTTGCCATATCGCAGTAATGGATTTTGCTTGTTTTCAGCCTCAGTTATAAAATGCCTAGTAAAAAAATTATGTCCCTGATGCATACTGTGCCAGAATTAATGGTGAATTGGAGCAAAATTACTCTTGCTGTTACGCATTGAAAAAAATTCCCAGTGACATGAGATCAGAAAACATTACAAAAATGTGTATGTGTTCTCCTCCCCACTCTCCCTTTATCTGAAATGTTTCTTTGAATTCTTGGTTAACCTGTTAAATATATAGGTTGCGTATGAGCAAAATATGTTTTGGAGGAGAGCTCCTCAAAATCGTAGTTAATGGACTGATGCTGGTCCATTAACCCTTCACACTGGTCCTGGGAGAGTTTCCAACAAGAAAGAAACTAATGTAGTCAGTAGCCATGAATACTGTACTGATGTTGTTGTTGTTGTTCATTCGTTCAGTCGTCTCCGACTCTTCGTGACCTCATGGACCAGCCCACGCCAGAGCTCCCTGTCGGTCGTTACCACCCCCAGCTCCCTCAAGGTCAGTCCAGTCACTTCAAGGATGCCATCCATCCATCTTGCCCTTGGTCGGCCCCTCTTCCTTTTGCCTTCCACTTTCCCCAGCATAATTGTCTTCTCTAGGCTTTCCTGTCTCCTCATGATGTGGCCAAAGTACTCAACTTTGTCTCTAGTATCTTTCCCTCCAAGTGAGCAGTCGGGCTTTATTTCCTGGAGGATGGACTGGTTGGATCTTCTCGCAGTCCAAGGCACTCTCAGACTTTCCTCCAACACCACAGCTCAAAAGCATCGATCTTCCTTCGCTCAGCCTTCCCTAAGGTCCAGCTCTCACATCGGTAGGTGACTACAGGGAATACCATGGCTTTGACTAGGCGGATCTTTGTTGCCAGTCTGATGTCTCTACTCTTCACTATTTTATCGAGACTGGACATTGCTCTCCTCCCAAGAAGTAAGCGTCTTCTGATTTCCTGGCTACAGTCTGCAACTGTACTGATACCTTGCACTTTTTAGGAGAAAATCAAGGCTTCCATATCAGGTAACTTCACAAATATAACTTTAGTTAGAATGCATGTTGACTCAAGAATATGTTCTGCAATAAGGAGTGATATATGGTCCAGATTGGCCTCAGAGGTAACCATACACTTCCTGCCCAATTGCTGTATCAGTGTGTTGTAATCCACACAGTTAATCTGCATTGAG
Source organism: Anolis sagrei ordinatus (assembly GCF_025583915.1). Classification (NCBI taxonomy): domain Eukaryota; kingdom Metazoa; phylum Chordata; class Lepidosauria; order Squamata; family Anolidae; genus Anolis; species Anolis sagrei. Next base: position 7,468,869 of record NW_026845477.1, on the reverse strand, counting down.
ACTGCATCACCTGACTGGGCTGTCACCTCACTTTCCATGTTACCATTGCCCCCACCCAGCCACAATACTCCTTGCAAGCTCTTAGCCATCATGGGTGCCCCATTGTGACATCCACAGAGGTGCCCTTGTGACCAGAAAAAAGATTGGGACCAACCTTTCCACCTTCTTTCTGGTTGCTCAGATGCCTCTGTTGATATCAGAATAGGGTGCCCAAGAGAGCCAGGAGCTCACATGGAGCTCTGGGGCTGGCTGGAAGCATCAACAACAGTGAGATGGTTAAAGTTCACTCCCTTTTCCCTGTGTTGTTGAGGTAAAAGGAATCATAGAATTAAATAGTTGGAAAGAACATACAATAAAAACACCCCAACAGATAGTCATCCAGCCTCTGCTTCAAAACCTCCAGAGAAAGAGGTGCCACCAGATTCCCAGGCAGCATACTCTCCTGTCAAATAGCAATTACCATCAGAAAGTTATTCCTAATGTGTAAGTCAAATATTGTTTCCTGCAATTTGAATCCACTGCTTTGTTGTGTCCTAATCTCCAGAGCAGTAGAAAACAGACCTTTTCCCTCTTCAATGTGACATCCTTTTCCAATATTTAAACATGGCCCTCATCTCCCTGCTCATTCTTTTTTGTCTCCAGGCTAAACATACCCAGCTGTTCTTCATAGGACTTGGCTTCCAAACCTTTGATCATTTTGGTCTCCCTTCTCTGGACAAGTTCTAGCTTGTCAGGAGGTGATGGAGTTCCTCTGTAGACAATGGACACATCCAAATTGAACTGATCCAATTACTGATCTTTTCCCAAAGCCATGGGATTAGCCAGTGTTTCAAGCAAACTCTGGAATATTCTCTGACTTTGCCTAAAGCAGGGCAAAGCTGGTTTAACCTAGAATAACCTGCAATACTCACTGGAAGTGGAGAAACATTGTGAAGACAGTGAGGAGCCAACTCAGGGTGAGTCTGGGTTTTTATGACCACGTAGTCTTGCCTTATGCCTTGGCTTTAAAGTTGAGGTTGTAATTCACTAGCACACACCAGTGAGTCTTACACAGAAAAAAATCTGCTGGATCATGTTGTAGAGACTATAACTGGATTTTACTTCCTGAGAAGTTTGCTAAAAACTTAATTTCCTTAACATAACAAACACACTTGCACCAGTACCACCACCAAGACTGGGTGTCTTCAGTTCTTCCTGAGTACATTGTGGACATATAACTATTGTGTTAATGTTAGCCTTCAGGTTGTGAAAGTACTTCTTTAAAAGTGCATTTCTGCTTCTCAAGATATCAAAACAGTCTTAAAATCTGCCTGGGTATTTCATGGAGAAATACAAAGTTTTCCATTTTGGCAGGAAAAACGAAATGCAAAGATACAGAATGGGGGATGCCTGGCTTGAGAGCAGTACGTGTGAAAAAGATCTTGGAGTCCTTGTGGACAACAAGTTAAACATCAGCCAACAATGTGATGTGGCAGCAAAAAAAGCCAATGGGATTTTGGCCTGCATCAATAGGAGCACAGTGTTTAGGTCCAGGGAAGTCATGCTCCCCATGCTCTATTCTGCTTTGGTTAGACCACACCTGGAATATTGTGTCCAATTCTGGGCACCACAATTCAAGAGAGATATTGACAAGCTGGAATGTGTCCAGAGGAGGGTGACTAAAATGATAAAGGGTCTGGAGAACAAGCCCTATGAGGAGCGGCTTAAGGAGCTGGGCATGTTTAGCCTGAAGAAGAGAAGGTTGAGCGGGGATATGATATGATGTATAAATATGTGAGAGGAAGCCATAGGGAGGAGGGAGCAAGCTTGATTTCTGCTTCCCTGGAGACTAGGACGCAATGGAACAATGGCTTCAAACTACAAGAGAGGAGATTCCATCTGAACACGAGGAAGAACTTCCTGACTGTGAGAGCCGTTCAGCAGTGGAACTCTCTGCCCCGGAGTGTGGTGGAGGCTCCTTCTTTGGAAGCTTTTAAACAGAGGCTGGATGGCCATCTGTCAGGGGTGATTTGAATGCAATATTCCTGCTTCTTGGCAGAATGGGGTTGGACTGGATGGCCCATGAGGTCTCTTCCAACTCTTTGATTCTATGATTCTAAGAAGTTGGTCATACTGAGTGACAGAACATAACCGGTGGGATCTTGACAATTAGAAATCTGCATCCATTCTTGCACTGTAATCTTTGAATCAAAAGTAGCCTGTGTTTATTTTTATTGATCCCATTTACAGCCAATGGTACCAGTTTGGGAGAACAAATCAGTCAATTTCAGTTCCACTTAATTCCGCACCCTTTTTCTTCCAGGCCCTAAAAGTAATTTCAGCCAGATTCTATATAGCACAATAAGTGTTTGGTATGGATCAATGCATGCATTTTTACTAATGCATGCATTTTTTGAAGACAAGTCCTTTGCAATTTTTTTGAGTGTATGTTTATGATATATGCATTTTCCTGTGCATTTCATTCTAACGTATGCCTGTTCTATAAAGAGACAGATAGAAGGTTTCCATGCATTGAAAATCTGCATGGAAATGGGAACACTTGCAAAGGACAATTCCCATTTTTATCTATATATACATCCAAGTAAAGAATATCTTCATTGATGAGAAAGAGTGGTTGAACAAAAGCTTGTTGTTGTGTGCTTTCAAGTCCTATACAGTTTATCATGACCCTACGGTGAACCTATTATGGGGTTTTCTTGGCAAGATTTGTTTAGATCAGTGGTTCTCAACCTGTGGGTCCCCGGGTGTTTTGGCCTACAGCTCTCAGAAATCCCAGCCAGTTTACCAGCTGTTAGGATTTCTAGGAGTTGAAGACCAAAATATCTGAGGACCCACTGATTGAGAACCACTGGTTTAGAGCAAGTATGCCTTTGCCTTCCTCTGAGGCACCAGTGGGTTTCCACAACTAAGTCAAGGGAATTCAAACCAGAGCTGCAGTCCAATACTCAAACTATTATGTTATGTTGGCTATCACAGCACAAGCTACCCCACTGGGGGGGAAAATATTTATTCATTTATTTATTTACGACATTTACATGCCAACCTTCTAACCTTGAAGGGAACTCAGAGCAGCTTACAAGATATATATACATACAATATATTATATCATGAGCATAGTACCTTACTGGTATTAAATATTACGATATTGTACTATAACATTATATTGTAATATTATTAGTAATATTATATGTAATATAAATATATAATTGTAATATCATATTATTAGTAGTATTAGTATTAGTATTATATTGCATTACATTATAATTATGTACTGTTTGCTACAATTAAAGCACTTGAGTGCTTAGCCATATAATTTTAACAGTGATTTAACAAAAACACACCATGTTGTTCCATCTCAGTAGACCACTAACTTATCTTAACATCAGTGGGATTTTTCAAAGTTGAGGATGTTTTTTGTAAAATATATTCACACATTCTTACAAAATTAATTTGTGAATAGTCCTTGCTAGAATCATAGAATCATAGAATCCTAGAGTTGGAAGAGACCTCATGGGCCATCCTGTCCAACCCCATTCTGCCAAGAAGCAGGAATATTGCATTCAAATCACCCCTGACAGATGGCCATCCAGCTGCTGTTTAAAAGCTTCCAAAGAAGGAGCCTCCACCACACTCCGGGGCAGAGAGTTCCATTGCTGAACGGCTCTCACAGTCAGGAAGTTCTTCCTCGTGTTCAGATGGAATCTCCTTTCTTGTAGTTTGAAGCCATTGTTCCGCGTCCTAGTCTCCAAGGAAGTTGTGGCCATCCTTGTTGAGATGTAATACTTCACTGAGGTTATGTCTATACTAGCCGATAAATCCAGGGCCAGCTTGAAGGAAGCCACACACACACATACACCCTTCTGAACTTATTTTAGTGGCAGGTTGGGGTCTAAATGTCCAGCTGGTCTGAAACTGCATCATGTACTTCATCTTCCATGCTGCCATTGCTCCTCCCAGCTCACCAGAGAGTTCTGGGATAGCTTCTGGCCACTGCAGTGACCCAAAATGATATCAGCAGAAGTGGCCACATAATCAGCAAGAGAGAAGGCATGATCTCCCCATCTTCTTCCTGCTCACATAGGTCCCACTGCTAATGTTGGTATGGAGCACCCACAATACTAAGGAGCTTACATGGAGCTCCGTGGCAGGTTGGGAGTGTTGGTGGCATTGGCATGGGTACAATCTTTCCCCATTTCCTGCGCTGAAGAGTGCAGGGAAAAGCTGATAGCAGTAGTACTCCATATGGACAGCAAACCAGTCTGAGTCTCAACAGTCCTGCTGTCCACACTGGTCCAATGTGACAGAGTTACCCCAAAATTTCAGGCAAAATCTGGAACATATCCTGACTTTAACTAAAGTGGGCAATGCTGGATTTATAAAATCATAGTCTCAGAGTTGGAAGAGACCAAAAGGGTCATCCAGTTCAACCCCAAGTAGGAATACTCAATCAAAGCACTCCCGATAGACATCCTTCCAGGCTCAAAGACTTCAGAGAAGGAGATTTCACCACACTCTGAGGCAGCATGCTCTACTGTGGAACAGCTGTATGTATCAGTACAGTGTTTTTCCTAATGTTTAGGTGGTATCTCTTTTCCTGAAATTCATCGCTCCATGGATTAAAACCCAGTTTAATCTGTGATCTTCACTGGAAGCGGAGAAACATCTTGGGGACAGCTAGGAGCCAGCTCAAGTTTTAAGGCCCATGTAGATGATCCCTAAATGTCTACTCCACAAAGACAGTAATGAGTAATTTCAGCAATTCTCTTTCTGATGTAAGAAACTATTTGAAAATCATATGGATGTTTATCTGAAATACTTGTTATAGATGAGCAAAAAGGAGTTATTAGAGGAGAATGGAAAAAGACATCTAGAAATTAAATAGGTGGATATATGTTAAGGGCGAAGACACAGAATGAAAGTCAACTTTTTCTCTCTCTCTATTTTTGTTGTATTTTTCATTGGTTTTTGTTTTTCTCCTACTATCCTATATCTTAAAGTTCCCCCACTTTCCTTGTAAACTTAACAAAGTTTATATATTTTTCTTGTATGTGTATAATCTAATAAAATTTAATTTAAAAAATCATATAGCTTTTGAAGACTATTCACAAATCAGCACTTATTCTGCAAAGAAAATCCCACATTATGGTTTGGCACAAAAATCTGCATGTGAATTAATATTTCTGCATTCATATACTATTTTCCATGCAGAAAAGACTGGTTTCTGGACAAAACAACCATGTGCACCTATTGCACAGTATGAGAGCTGCTAAGATAGTCATCACTAGCCATTTTGGGAACTCAATTCTATTCATCAAAATGTATCAACACTTGAAAAATATTTTTTTCTCATCTATTTCTTAAATATTTTGGAATTTCATTTATATGCTAAAGTTCAATGAGCAATTCAAGGGACGTTGCACAGTTCATGCAAGATTCAGGTTTTGTGTTGTGAAAAGAATATGTTAGAATGATGGACCTTTTCCTCCCAGTTTTAACTGGTACTAGAGAGTCAAACTAGTGAATTATGATGGGGATGGACATTTTCTTTCCTTAATAGAAGAAAAGATTTGTAGGACATGGAAGCTGTCGCAATGCAGCCTTTTAAGTTTCATTTGCAATGTGTGCTTTCAACTGCCCTCTGAAAATTGTGGGTTTTTTTGTCTAAAACTTGGAAAGTAAAAAAAGAAATGTCTTGATGAGCTCATTGAAAGATCACAGAATTTCCTAGAGCCTTGCAAACAGCAGGGTGCCTGTAGATGGGGCTTTTCCGTAGCTTTCTGAGTTCTGATTAGATTCCATCACTTTGAGGAAAAGCAGAGAAACAGGAGATATTTCTTTTTCATACAATTTGCTTAGTTATCTGATGAAAAGTTCTCCATCATCAGATGTCTACATTTGAACTTGAAAATCAAAACCTAAGGGTAGAAATGGCTCGCATGAGAATGTCAAATGAGACATGATGGATCAGTCTGAAGGCCATCTGCTCCACCATTCTGTTCCCAAAGTGGCCAGCCAGATGACTATTGGAAGCCTCCTGGAGGAGATGAACACAATCACATCTGCCTCAATTAGTCAACCAATCAGTCAATCTATCAAGGGGAGCAGGTCCTCAGAAGAACATGGGCAGCCTCTCTAGTTATTTATCTGTCTCCCTACCTAGCTATCTATCATTCTTTCTTAGTAGAGGAAAAGTCTTCCCCACGACATTACGACATCAAGCCCTATGAGATATGGTTAAAAGGACTGTATATATTTAGCATTAATAAAACAAAACTGGGATGTGAAATGAAAACCATCTTTAAATATGTGCAGGGCTGTCACACTAGCCAACATGACTTCTACTACTCTAGAGATTATAATACAGATCAGGCACAGACCTTACCTGGAATACTTTGTCCAATTCTAGGCACCATAGTTCAATAAAGAAATTGAGAAGCTAGAACACATCCAGAGGAGAATATGGTTGTTTAATATTTGAAATTTTATTTATTATTTATTTATTTGGGGTGCTTCTACCCCGCCCTTCTCAACCCCCTAGGGGGGACTCAGGGCGGCTTACACAAGGTACAATTCGATGCCTAACAATTACCAAATACAATACAATATACAATACACAAATTTACCATATAAAATCACAGTTATAACTCATTCAAAAACAATTGACAGTATACTAGCAGCAATAAAAACATCTTGTGGTCAATGTTCACCAAATCCAAGTCCGTAAGCCATTTAGCATCGTCATTGTCCTTTCCTACTCTGGTCGTTATTTGAAATGATGTCATATGAAAGATAGAACAAGCTTGTTTTCTGTTTCTTTAGAGACTAGGCAATGGATTTAAATTGCAAAAAAAGATATTCCACTAGACTATTTGGAAGAACTTTCTGATAGTCTCTGTCAAAGCATGATGGACACTCCTAGTTTGGATGTTTTTAAACAAAGGTTGGATGTCCATCTGCTAAGAATATTTGGGTAATGTATACCAGGGTGGGACTAAATGCTCTTTGTGGTCTCTTCTAACTTTGTGACTCTAAAAGTCTATGACCAATGCCTTCCAAGATGATGTTGTCATAAGTACTTTTTAAAACATTATTAGATCATTTCATCTGGTCCTTGGCATTGTTCTTAGGGAAAGAAGTTTTGGCATCTCAGCGTTTTGAAGTTTTGGCGTTATGGAAGTTATGGAACTATGTGTTGGCAGGCTGCAGGAAATCAGGGTCTGGCCTAACAGGTGCTTCTCCAAGGAGGGAGAAAAGGATATGGTCATATTTTGGATGCATGTGGATGAATGCGTGTATATGTGGTGTGAATGTTGAGTAAAAATGTAATTCCCCTTTGTTTGTTTGTTTATTAACCAGTGTAATTGTAAATCCAATGCAGTTGCATAGAATCTGTATGTCTGTATGTCCAATGTCATTCTTTGTCTAAATCAGTGGTTCTCAACCTGGGGTCCCCAGATGTTTTTGGCCTTCAACTCCCAGAAATCCTAACAGCTGGTAAACTGGCTGGGATTTCTGGGAGTTGTAGGCCAAAGACATCTGGGGACCCCAGGTTGAGAACCACTGGTCTAGATATTTTTCTGTAATCTGATATACCTTCTCACACTGGAAATTGCAATAAAAAGAACCTATGCTTCAAAGTTATGGAAAAGTCATTCATGACAATGTTGCTAAACATTAGGTAGAAGTTTATGATGGTAAGAGCAGTTTGAACATGGCATAGACTACTACAGAAGGTTATAGACTCTTCTCCTTTGGAAACTTTGAAACAGAAATTGGTTAATCATCATCTAGCTGTGGATTCCTTCACTGGAGCCAAGTTGGACTACATGGCCTCTTGGCTTTTTTTCACATCTGTATAATTCTATGGTTCTAAAGGACTCCAAGAGCTTCCCTTTCTCCAATGGGAGAACTTCCCTGGGACACCATTCAAATTTCAAAACATAATGTAAGTGGGATATAGGAGATACACTCTATTATCCCTGCATGCAGGGGCGGCTCAACCCATTATGCAAAGTAAACATTTGCAGTATAGTTGATTTTGCCCAGGAGTGCTCTTGAGGTGCTCTTGGGGGAAAATAGACCTTGACATATGTGAGTTGTAGTTACTGGGATGTATAGTTCACCTACAATCAAAGAGCATTCTGAACTCCACCAATGATGGAATTGAACCAAATATGGCACACAGAACTCCCACGACGAACAGAAAATATATATCAGTGATTGTTTGGGGGGGGGGTGCCAAAATACTGTTTGCTTCCCATTGAAAATAACTAGGGCCGCCTCTGCCTGCATCATATTCATTTTCATTTAGATCACTCCTTTCCTCCCAACATTGGGACTAATAATATAACAAGAACATTTTTTAAAAAAAAAAATAAATCAATAAAACAGATATGAAAGCTTTTTTAAAACAAAGTTAAACAATCTAAAGAATTAAAACAATTTAATAACTCACAAAAATACAGTATATCTTTAACTCTCTATCAAAACATTACAACATTAATAGTCCATTGCAATCAGTTCCTGCATTCCCAATTTGAGTTATAAAAATTTTACTTGATAGTGGAAGGAAAACAAAAAAGTAGGCTGCATCTACACTGCCAAATAATGCGGTGTAGGGTTGCATTAGCCTGCATGTGTCCGCACAACACACGCAATGCAATTTAACTTAATGTGGTTGCACCCTGAGTTAAAAAAAACAACAAAGGGGAGCATTGGAATCCTGCTCCAGGACTTGGATCCTTTCTGGTATTGGGGAAGTGGGGATTTCCATCCAAGATCCCATTGGAGAATCCAGAACCATGTACCCACAGCCATTGCTTACTGTGAGCAATACAGTTTGGGAAAAGGAGAGTCGGCTTGCTCCTCCCAATCTTCTTTGATCACTTAATGACAATGATACAGGAAAGGAAAAGCTAGCAGGATCAACAAGGGGAGATTTCCTTGCTTTTTGCAGGGTAATTGGGTGTTGGGAGTTTGAAATCCTGCCCCATTCTTAGCCATGCTGAAACCAGTTTCGGAATGGCTGAGCTAAGAGACCGGTGTCTCCGAATATCCCAGTCTGGCCTTTATATTGCTCAGAAATGCTATTTTTCATGCTGGTTCCAAGCCTCATTGTGTACCTGTGTAGTAGGCCTGGGCGGTTTCGTTCGCTAATTTCGTAATTCATTATTAATTCGTATTTAAATTAGCTTACGATCCGATATCGAGCCATGCAGGAGCAATTAAAAATCGAAACAAATTTTTCAATTTATTTTGTAATTGTTTCGTAATTGTTTCGTAATTGTTTCGTAATTGTTTCGTAATTTACGAAATTTAATATATTTCAAACTTTTTTAAAGAAAAATTTCGGAATTCTTTTAAAAAACGAAACGCAAAAAACCCCTAAAAACGAATCAAGTTTAGAAACAAATTTTTCCGTGGTTACCCAGCCCTACTGTGTAGGACCCTTAACCTCTCTAATGGGTGAGCTCCAGAGTTTGAGAGTGGCTTCCAAGAAGTCCCTCTTTCTTGTTCTTGCCTAATATTCTTTGGAAGGCAAGTGAACTAAAATCCCAAAGATCTTAGATCTCAGTTTGGCTCATATAAAGTAAAATCAAACAACTCAAAATACAGTTGCTTTAATGAGGACATCTGGTATTGAGACTAATTCTGGTTAACTCCCATGGCAGAGCCCTGTTTAACCAAAATTAGTTGATGTTTCCAACTCTGAATACTTGCCTGCTGCACACAAAAAAGTCTCCAGCAATCACAATGAATGAAACAAAAGCACAGAATCTTGGCCCAGACTTTGAATTCAAGTCCTTGAAAGGAAGAAAGAAATGAAATGTCAACTGTTTTCAAGTCATCCTGGACCAAAAATCCTAACTGTTAGAGAACAGCACACCACTTGCGCTAGTGAGATCTTGAAAAACCGAAAGGCAAAAAGGGCAGGGCAAGGTGAATGGTTTCTTTCTTTTCTTTTCTTCTCTTAACAAAAGGGAACATCAAAAGCATGAATTCCTACATTAGAAAAAGGAAAGGGGGAGGGAATCACCTTCGAGCTATAATAGGCCTCTGTTCCTTTTCTTTCTGCAGAGTGCAGTGGTGTCCGCCGAAATACGTTGCATTGCAAATGTCCTCAGATGAACTCTGCAGCTGGCTAAAAAAAGGCAAGAGGGTGGGTCAATAATTTTAGCTTTTGAATGGCTCAGCTGAATTGCCGTGCTGCAAGAGCGGGGAGAAGTGGAAGACCAGTGGATCTGGAAAGGCAAGCGCTGTGGCCGCTTCTCTCCTCTCCCACTCTTCTCTCCTTTCCCACTTTTCATTTGGGAACATTAACAGCTCATAGCAAACTATTGGAAGTGTGAATCCCTTGGGTGTGTGGCTGTGATTTTTATTTAAGTGCAGGCACTGAAGTCTCATGTTGCTTTCCATAAAGGTCATTCAGGGATAGCAATAGCATTTGCCCTTGTTTGGCATTTTTAGGGCACAGAGAAGCTAGGATCCTAGAAGCAGCTTTTCTGTCCCATTGGTTGAAACATTGATGGACAACTGCGTGGCAGGTGGGGCCCATTTTGCATTCCTGCACCCATCCAGCAGATGATAACATCAGATTTTGTATTTCCCAAAATGGCATCATGTCACCTCCAGAGGCATTTTTACTATGGGTTTGTAGGTTTTTTCCCTTTTCCCCTGTGTTTTGAGAAGAGAAGCAAACTGGGATGTTAGGGGAAGAAACCTGCTACAGTTCTGGCCAATTTGGGACCAACAGCAGCATTTCTCAACCTGGGGGTTGGGACCCCTGGGAAGGATTGCACAGGTGTGTCTGAGGGGTCGCCAAAGACCATCAGAAAACACAGTATTTTCCTGGGTTGTTGTAGGTTTTTTCGGGCTATATGGCCATGGTCTAGAGGCATTCTCTCCTGACAACAAAAGTTTCCTCTAGGCAATGTCAGGCCATTATATGCTAATCAAGGTGGTCAGTTGAAACATTCACACCTAACTCCAGCAGACAAGAGCCCTTTGTCTCACCCTGGTCATTCCACAGATATATAAACCCTTTTTCCTAGTTCCAATAGACCTCACTACCTCTGAGGATGCTTGCCATAGATGCAGGCGAAATGTCAGGAGAAATGCCTCTAGACCATGGCCATATAGCCCGAAAAAACCTACAACAACCCAGTGATTCCGGCCATGAAAGCCTTCGACAATACACAGTATTTTCCATTGGTCATGGGGGTTCTGTGTGGGAAGTTTGGCTCAATGCTATCATTGGTGGAGTTCAGAATACTCTTTGATTGTAGTTGAACTATGAATCCCAGCAACTACAACTCCCAAATGACAAAATCAATCCCCCCCCCCTCCCAACCCCACCAGTATTCAAATTTGGGTGTATCAGGTATTTGTGCCAAATTTGGTCCAATGAATGAAAATACATCCTGCATATCAGATATTGACATTACGATTCATAACAGTAGCAAAATTACAGTTATGAAGTAGCAACAAAAATAATGTTATGGTTGGGAGTCACCACAAAATGAGGAACTGTATTAAGGGGTTGTGGGAATAGGAAGATTGAGAGACACTGGTTTAGAGGCAAATTATTACTCCAAAATCAGCTTGATTTCTTTTTAAAAAATTAGAGAGCCAGGAGATTTGGGAAGGGCCACATGTAAAGGTCCCAATTAACACACCATGTATTTCCCAACCTGCATTTTGCTCACTATGGTTTAAAGGAACATTTGGGCTGAGATCCTACACTAGAGCTGCATATATATTTCTATACAACGTGGAGTTATCCATTCTCTGCAGTATACAACCTTGAGAACAGAATAGAAGCATAGAGTTGGAAGAGACCACAAGGGCCATCCAGTCCAACCCTTCTTCCATGCAGCAGAATACTATCAACGCACTCCCAACAGATGGTCATCCAGCCTCTGCTTAAAAATCTCCAGAGAAGGAGACTCCACTGGACTCTGATGCACCATATTCCACTGTTGAGCAGCTCTTACTATCAGGCCCAGCATTGCCCAACTATACCATTTATATATTTATACTACAAAACTGTTCTGTAGAAACTATTGACAGGCCTTCCTTTGGTGCCTGTCTCCTTGCTTCCATTTCACAGTTGTAACAGAGAGGCCAATCGATGGTTTCATAACGTTGCATGGAAAATTTACCCAAAATATCCTGATATGGAAAGGAAGGGAGAAAAGAGAGAAGGAAGAAGAAAAGGAGGGGGAAAGAAACCAAATATATTCTTTTAGTCCAGTGGTTCTCAACCTGTGGGTCCCCAGATGTTTTGGTCCACAGCTCCCAGAAATCCCAACTAGTTTACCAGCTGTTGGGATTTCTGGGAGTCGAAGGCCAAAACATCTGTGGCCTTCGACTCCCAGAAATCCCAGAAGGCCACAAGTTGAGAATCACTGTTTTAGTCCCACCAAGTGGGAAGCAAGATAATATAAATGGATTAAATAAATAAGTAAATAAACTAAATTCTTAGGCACACTCCACCAAATTCCACCCATTAGGTTTTTGGAGCATTACTTTCCTGTCGCTCATATCTCAGTTTCCAGTATCTTGCTGTAATCGGCCACTATCTTTGTCTTTGGAAATCTCATCTGTTGAATTTCTTTTCATTTATCCTTTTCTTTTCTTTCTCCCTTTCTTTTACAAAAACCTGGCATTAGTATGTACCACACTCCTATGGAGAATTTCATCTTGAAGGCCAAATTATCTGTGTCTGCGATCTCTGTCAAAACTCTTGAAAAATATTTCCAGAGAGAGAGGCAGCGCGGTGATCTCTTGCTTAAGATAATGTCATACCTGGCAAATATTTCTCTTGATCATCAAAAAGAGGAAAGGGGGGGGGGGACGTCCATTTAAGTAAGATTACAAAGACATGCTAATGAGAAAGGGTCTCCTTTGAAGTGAAGACAATTGGTGCCATCTCTCTGGTCATTTCTTACCAAGGGTGATTGCCTCTTTATTAATAAATGAATCTGAGCTCCTGAATGGGGACTTTCATCTTCAAAGAGGCTTGTCGGCATTTATCCAATTCATGCGGCTCCACCACAAGGAACAGGAGAAGGTCTGGGTCCATTGGTTGATTTGTGAAAAACAGAGCCGCTACATTGGGTTGAGTGTGAACCATTGTTTTGTGTCCATATCCATATCGCTTTCACATTTGGACGCACATTTGCTCTACTTCTTTGACCTTGTTACCTTTAGAGTCCTTTCACACTACAGAATTATAGGGATATTATTTCACTTTTAACTGCCATGATTCCACCCTATGAATCCTGGAACTTATCTTTCAGAACTCAGGGACTGAAAACCATAAATGCCTCTCCTTATATTCAAAGTCCCAGAATTGTATAGGATGAAACCATGGTAACTGAGATGGCACTATAACCCTCTAATTAGGTCATGTGAAAGGTTCCTGAGTCTCATTTTCTCATAAGTTGACAAGATGTGAGGCTCCCATGATATGATATGTCCAAAGTGAAGACAGTTCCTAAAAGCCAATATGATTGAACTGGGGTTATCATACTTTGGATATATCTTAAGGAAACTCACTTTACTGGAATTCTAGGACAAGTGGAAGACAGAAGTCAAAGAATCCAATGGTACAACAGAGCCTACACAATTATAGCACTATATTCCACTTTAACTGTCTTGGAAACATCCTAGGGGATCACGGGATTTGCAGTTTAGGTGGGCCTACTTAGAATTCACAGATAGAGAGTTCTATTGCTCTCTCAAAGGGTGAGTTTTTATCTATTTACAGTAGTTATACCCTGCCATTCTCACTCCAAAGGGGACTCAGAGCGGCTTTACAGAACACACATATGGCAAACATTTGATGCTGATTATATAATAACAGGACGGACAACTCAACAGAGGTAAAGGCAGGTTTTTCCATCTTATTTCCTGCATCTTGGATGCTGTGCTTGACTCCTGCCACTGGAGGGGGGAGGTGCTTTTGCTCCAACTTCCATGCCAAGAAGCTTTCCTCCAATTGATGTCTTAAGGCCGCCTTTATTACCTCCCCGCTAAAGCAGTACTTATTTTATCTACTCGCATTTCTGCTTTTGACCTGCTAGTTGGGCAGGTGAGCTGGGGCTAACAACGGGTGCTCAACCCCAACCTGGGCTCAAACTGTTGACCTTCCAATCGACAGGATTGTTCTGCAGCACAGAGATTTAGCCTGCTGTGCTAAACCTGGCCCCAAGGTTCCATACATAAGAGAGTTAATCACAGAATCCCTTGGTGGTATCTCATTTGTGGAGATGCCATCAGTCAAAGCAGTCTCTGTATCCATGGATGTAACCTGTAATGGCTTGAAAACATTTTTCAAAGTTCAAACAGCCAACCTTGATTTTCCTAATTTTTATAAGGGAGGCCATTTTACTACATTATAAGATGCACTGCCCTCATTTTATGTATAAAGTCGACAGACAAACACACACACATAGTAACTATATACATTTCCCACCCAGACATTAAAAAAGAGCAGACGTGGCACTATAGTGGAGAAAGTAGTCAGGGGCACTGCTTCTAAAGTCTCAATTTATGTGACTCCACCCAGGCTCCTTCTACATTGTCATAGAATCCAGATAATCAAATCAGATCATTCACATTATCTGTTGTGAACTGGATTATATGAGTTTATAATCCAATCCAAAACAGTGTAGGGAGTATAGAAGTGGTCTCAGAGAAGGGGATAATTCATTTTTTTAGAAGAGTCATAGTGCTGTACTTGCATTGTCTTGTGGGTGGATATTTTTCCTGAAATTTCTGCACAAATGTATGAGTCTATATAGTAGTGTTAGATAGGCATTCATGGATTTTGGTTTCCACAGGAGATTCTAGAACCAAACCCCAATGTAATAGCAATTGATATTTAGAGAAGTGTATCTGTCCGAACGCATCTCCCTCTACGTCCCACCTCGGAGCTTAAGATCTTCTGGGGAGGCCCTGCTCTCGGCCCCGCCTCTATCACAAGTGAAATTGGCGGGGACGAGGAACAGGGCCTTCTCGGTGGTGGCCCCTCACCTATGGAATTCACTCCCCGGGGAACTTAAATCATCGTCATCCCTCCTTTCCTTTAGAAGGAAATTAAAAACATGGATTTGGGACCAGGCGTTTGGGCAATCTGGCAGATAAATAAAGGACAACGACGACTGATAGGAATGGAAAATGTGGAATGAAGTTATGGACTCTGAGTTGCGAATGTTGAGCATGAGATATATATTGATTTTTCACTGTTATAAATGTTTTAATTGCTGTCTAATATATTTTTATCTGTATTATTGTGTAGGCATCGAATTGTGCCTTTTGTAAGCCGCCCTGAGTCCCCCCTTGGGGGTTGAGAAGGGCGGGGTAGAAGTACACGAAATAAATAACTAAAATAAATGAACTACAGGACCAATTTTAGTTATTTATTTCGTGTACTTCTACCCCGCCCTTCTCAACCCCCAAGGGGAGTGAATTCCATAGGTATAATAAATACCTATGTATAGGTATAATAAATACCTAAAATAAATGAACTACAGGACCAATCTCCAGCAAAGGATCACCACCTTGTCGGGGCGCTGGAGCTTGAGCACCTCAATGATGTCATGAGCGAAACCGTGAAGGACACCCAAGACGGGACGGTTGTGGCAGAGAGGTCAGACCAAGCGTGATCCCTGGGGAAGGCAATGGCAAACCACTCCAGTATCCTTGCCAAGAAAACTAAATGGACCAGTACAACCAGAGATATGTCGGTATGCCATTGGAAGATGGGACTCCCAGGTCGGAAGATGGCCAAAATGCTACTGGGGAGGAGCAGAGGATAAGTTCAACTAGCCCCAGAGGTGATGACGCAGCTAGCTCAAAGCCGAAAGGAAGGCTAGCGGCCGACGGTACTGGAGGTGAACGACGAATCCGATGCTCTAAAGATCAACACACCATAGGAACCTGGAATGTAAGATCTATGAGCCAGGGCAAATTGGATGTTGTTATTGCTGAGATGTCAAGAGTAAAGATAGACATTCTGGGGGTCAGCGAACTGAAATGGACTGGAATGGGCCACTTCACATCAGATGACCACCAGATCTACTACTGCGGACAAGAGGAACATCGAAGAAATGGAGTAGCCTTCATAATTAATAAGAAATTCGCTAAAGCGGTGCTTGGATACAACCCAAAAAATGACAGAATGACCTCAATTCGAGTGCAAGGAAAGCCTTTCAACATTACAGTGATCCAAATATATGCCCCAACCACAGCTGCTGAAGAAGCAGAAGTAGATCAGTTCTATGAGGATCTGCAGGACCTACTGGATAATACACCAAAAAGAGACATTATTTTCATTACAGGAGACTGGAATGCCAAGGTGGAAAGTCAAATGACAACTGGGATCACAGGCAAGCATGGTCTGGGAGAACAAAATGAAGCGGGACGCAGGCTGATAGAATTTTGCCAGGAAAACTCGCTGTGTATAACGAATACTCTCTTCCAACAACCTAAAAGACGGCTTTATACATGGACCTCACCAGATGGTCAACACCGAAATCAGATTGACTACATCCTTTGCAGCCAAAGGTGGCGGACATCCATCCAGTCGGTGAAAACAAGACCTGGGGCTGACTGTAGCTCAGATCACGAACTTCTTATTGCCAAATTTAGAATAAAACTAACGAGAGCAGGGAAAATACACAGACCAGTTAGATATGATCTCACTAACATTCCTAGCGAATATACAGTGGAAGTGAAGAACAGATTTGAAGGACTAGATTTAGTAAACAGAGTCCCAGAAGAACTATGGACAGAAGTCCGCGACATTGTTCAGGAGGCGGCAACAAAGTACGTTCCAAAGAAAAAGAAAACCAAGAAGGCAAAATGGTTGTCTGCTGAGACACTGGAAGTAGCCCAAGAAAGGAGGAAAGCAAAAGGAAACAGGGATAAGGGGAGATATGCCCAGTTAAATGCGCAATTCCAGAGGTTAGCCAGAAGAGATAAGGAACTATTTTTAAATAAGCAATGCATGGAAGTGGAAGAAGACAACAGAATAGGAAGGACAAGAGACCTCTTCCAGAAAATTAGAAACATTGGAGGTAAATTTCAGGCAAAAATTGGTATGATAAGAAACAAAGATGGCAGGGACCTAACAGAAGCTGAAGAGATCAAGAGAAGGTGGCGAGACTATACAGAAGATCTGAATAGGAAGGATAATAATATTGAGGATAGTTATGACGGTGTGGTGAATGAATTAGAACCAGACATCCTGAGGAGTGAAGGTTGAATGGGCCTTAAGAAGCATTGCTAACAACAAGGCAGCAGGAGATGACGGGATCCCAGCTGAACTGTTTAAAATCTTAAAGATGATGCTGTCAAGGTGATGCATGCCATATGCCAGCAAATATGGAAAACACAAGAATGGCCATCAGACTGGAAAAAATCAACTTATATCCCCATACCAAAAAAGGGAAATGCGAAAGACTGCTCAAACTTCCGTACTGTGGCCCTTATTTCACATGCCAGTAAGGTAATGCTCAAGATCCTGCAAGGAAGACTCCAGCAATACATGGAGAGAGAGTTGCCAGATGTTCAAGCTGGGTTTAGAAAAGGCAGAGGAACGAGAGACCAAATTGCCAATATCCGCTGGATAATGGAGAAAGGCAGGGAGTTTCAGAAAAACATCTACTTCTGCTTCATTGACTATTCTAAAGCCTTTGACTGTGTGGATCACAATAAATTGTGGCAAGTTCTTGGTGGGATGGGCATCCCAAGCCACCTTGTCTCTCTCCTGAGGAATCTGTACAAGGACCAAGTAGCAACAGTCAGAACTGACCACGGAACAACAGACTGGTTCAAGATTGGGAAAGGCGTACGGCAAGGCTGCATCCTCTCACCCAACCTTTATAACTTGTATGCAGAACACATCATGCGATGTGCGGGGCTGGATGAATGCAAAGCTGGGGTGAAAATTGCTGGAAGAAACATTAACAACCTCAGATATGCAGATGACACCACTCTGATGGCCGAAAGCGAGGAGGAGCTGAGGAGCCTTCTAATCAAGGTGAAAGAAGAAAGCGCAAAAGCCGGGTTGCAGATAAACGTCAAAAAAACCAAGATTATGGCAACAAGAATGATTGACAACTGGAAAATAGAGGGAGAAACCGTGGAGGCCGTGACAGACTTTGTATTTCTAGGTGCAAAGATTACTGCAGATGCAGACTGTAGCCAGGAAATCAGAAGAAGCTTACTTTTGGGAGGAGAGCAATGTCCAATCTCGATAAAATAGTAAAGAGTAGAGACATCACACTGGCAACAAAGATCCATTGCCTAGTCAAAGCCATGGTATTCCCTGTAGTAACCTACGGATGTGAGAGCTGGACCTTAGGGAAGGCTGAGCGAAGGAAGATAGATGCTTTTGAGCTGTGGTGTTGGAGGAAAGTGCTGAGAGTGCCTTGGACTGAGAGAAGATCCAACCAGTCCATCCTCCAGGAAATAAAGCCCGACTGCTCACTGGAGGGAAAGATACTAGAGACAAAGTTGAAGTACTTTGGCCACATCATGAGGAGACAGGAAAGCCTAGAGAAGACAATTATGCTGGGGAAAGTGGAAGGCAACAGGAAGAGGGGCCGACCAAGGGCAAGATGGATGGATGGCATCCTTGAAGTGACTGGACTGACCTTGAGGGAGCTGGGGGTGGTAACGGCCGACAGGGAGCTCTGGCGTAGGCTGGTCCATGAGGTCACGAAGAGTCGGAGACGACTGAACGAATGAACAACAACAACAACAGGACCAATAATCTCCTATCCAGCATGGCCAGTAGTGCATTTCCCGCACCGCTTTCTTAGAGCATGAACAAACTGGCATGGAAGCAGAAAGCCTTTGAGATCTCACTCTTCAGTGATACTTCCCAGTATTGGGTACTAGTTGGAGTCCATCTGAGAAAAGATGAGTAAGGGTGAGTGGAATTTGTGAATGGGAAGTGCAAGAAAGAGTGTTGCAGCATGCGAGGGAGTGGATGGACACTAGAAGTATTTCAGAGCCAGCTGCCTCTGCGAATTTTCACGGGTCTCCACTTGTAATAATAATTCTCCGCCAACGCAGTGGTTTTCAATCATTACCAGCGCTGGAGGGCTTTCAGCAGTGTTAATTTGCACAGGCCAATAAGTGAAACCCAATAGAAAATAGCATGGCCAATGCTGTTGAGCATATGGGAAGATGGATGAACTTTGCCATTTCATCTGTACGTTGCATGCTACAGTAAATATCAGAAGTAATGATATTGACTTTAAGGTATTACAGCTCCAAATGTCACTTCTCCTCTTTCTTGCACCTCTTTCTGATTGCATTTACATTCTCTCCATCTCTGGTTTGTGAAAGCGACTGAGTATGGGCAGAAAAAGTGGGAGAGATACCTCTTTCTTTCCTCCCTCCCTCTCTCCCTCCCTCTTTCCTCTCTTCCCTTTTGTTAGCCTTTTATGTTGCTAACCTTTGGCCAGGGCTTCTGAACTGCCACATGAGCCCTTTGCTTCGTTCTTTAATTTTGATTATAAATAATGCTGCCCTGGATTTAGGGAGGAGGTCAAAGGCACCAAGTGCCAGCAGGCTGCGAAAGAAGGCAGGCAGCCAGAGGTGCCAGCTGCAGCTGAAAGAAAGGTCAAAGGAACATTTGGAAGAACTGCGATGGAGTGAAATCAACCCAAGGCATGGAAGGAGAATGCTTAGCTTTTGGAGGCCTTTGACACTCATCAACAAAGGGAGCTTCATTCTTCTCTTTGGGGGGATGGACAGTCTTGAACTTGGTTTTGGCTGGAGTTCTGGGCAGCCTCAGCTTTGCCAGCTCATCAGCCAGAGCTGGAAAGAAAAGAAGCTTTCATCAATCACATGATTGAAGCCAGGGAGGAATTGTGAGGTCCTAACCAGAGATGAAAAACATGGAGTGAATCCTTTTGTCAGTCCAGAATTTTGTTGTGTGACTTCAAGTTGTTTCTGGTTTATGATGACCCTATTATAGAGTTTTCTAGGCAAGATTTGTTCAGAAATAATAATAATAATAATAATAGGGATATTTTTAAAGTAATGTCCATTGGAACATAAGTACACAATGAAAGTTTATTTCAAAAAAGTAAATTTATTTCCAGAAAGTACATACTTCACTCTATTTTTGGACATAGTTGCCAAGTTTGTTCAAATACTCATCATACCTCTGAACCAATTTTAAAATACCCTCTTCATAAAAACTTGCCGCCTGCTCCGATAACCAAGAGTTCACTGCCGTCTGTAATCAAAGAAGGAGTGGTCCTCATCATGGACGTTGTCACGGCCATCTTTGAATTGTCGTACCCACTTACGCACTTTGCTTTCACTCATAACAGTATCACCGTACACTTCACAAATCTGTCGATGAATTTCTGCAGCAGGCAGGTTCCTTGCTGACAAAAACCGTATCACTGAGCGAACCTCACATGCGGCGGGTGAGTTGATAATCTTAAACATTTTAAAAGCACAGAACAGAAACGTACAGGTTAGCTACAGAGTGGAAACTGAGCACAGTTGTTCCCAAGACATGCTGGTACATGACGCACACGCTCGTTGCGGTATGCGCACGAACTACTAGTGTCTACAACAAAACGGACCTTACTTAAAAAATACCCCTCGTAATAATAATAATAATAATAATATTGAATCAATTGGGCCTAACAATAGGGTTCAAAACTCATGTCTGACACCCTCCCCTCTTTGTGCTTTCTCTTTATATCGGACAACATTTCATTCTGGTTCACTCATAGTTACTTGAGACCTCTAAAGCTGCATTAAGAGGCTGTGGCATAGCATTTTGCATTTGACATAATTTGATAGCACACAAAGGAACTTCATATTTGATTACCTGTTTTGTGTGTGTGTGTGTGTGTGCCTTCAAGTCCTTTCTGACTTATGGTACTCTAAGGTGACCTGTCACAAGGTTTTGTGAACAAGATTTGTGCAGGAAGCATTTGCCTTCACATTCCTCTGAGGCCGAGAGAGTGTAACTTGCCCATTGGGTTTCCATGGCTGAGTGGGATTCAACCCCTGTTTTGCAGAGTCTTAGTCTTAGGTAGGTAGGTAGCATTAAGATTATACAGGGTTAGTCAAAATGAATAGGCCAATAAGAAAATTAATTTTAGACGAATGTATGTTTATTGTAACCAAACTACAGCTACATAGCGACAGATAAACTATCAAAGTTTTGTCTCACCTTCAGAGATGTTCGATATGGGCGCCCCGTGTGACACGGCAGATGTCCAAGCGATAGTCCAGTTCATTCCACATCCGTTGCAGCACATCCGACGTAATGGCATCGAATGCAGCAACGTCTGAGAAGGTGTTCATTGAGGTCCTAACCCTAACCCTAACCCTAACCCTAACCCTAACCCTATCCCTATCCCTATCCCTAACCCTAACCCTTGAAATTCTCGCTGGACCGTAATTACTGACATTGTTTTAGCAAATGTCATCACACAAAACGCCTTCTCTTTGCTTGATTCCGCCATTTTGAAAACAGCGACCCCTAGCGACGCCTAGCGGCATTAACGTACATGTGTGTTGCTCAAAAAAAACTTTGATAGTTTATCTGTCGCTACGTAGCTGTGGTTTGGTTACAGTAAACATACATTCGTCTAAAATTAATTTTCTTATTGGCCTATTCATTTTGACTAACCCTGTATAAGAATGGATGTGACAAAAAATGATGGCATTACTTGTGACAGTTCTTGCTGTTCCGTAGCCGATGCCTGTCTCCACAACCACACGGTTTTTGAATACAAAGTTAAAATTTCACATTTGGAATTTGAAATGCAGACCTATCTTGAATATTTGTTTTAGCTTTGATTTTTCTCCATTGAATGTATTTCAGTGGTTCTCAACCTTCCTCATGCCGCGACCCCTTAACACAGTTCCTCATGTGGTGGTGACCCCCAACCATAAAATTATTTTCCTTCCTACTTCATAACTGTCATTTTGCTGCTGTTATGAATCGTCATGTAAATATCTGATACACAGGATGTATTTTCATTCACTGGACCAAATTTGGCACAAATACCCGATACGCCCATATTTGAAAACTGGTGGGGTTGGGCGGTTGATTTTGTCATTTGGGAGTTGTAGTTGCTGGGATTTATAGTTAGCCTACAATGAAAGAGCATTCTGAACGCCACCAACAATGGAATTGAAGCACTTGGCACACAGAACTCCATGACCAACAGAAAATACTGGAAGCGTTGGTGGGCATTGACCTTGAGTTTGGGAGTTGTAGTTCACCCAGAGAGCACTGTGGACTCAAACAATGATGGATCTGGACTAAACTTGGCAAGAATACTCAGTATGCCTAAATGTGAACACTTGTGGACTTCGGGGAAAATAGACCTTGACATTTGGGAGTTGTAGGTGCTGGGATTTATAGTTCACCTACAATCAAAGAGCATTCTGAACTCCACCAATGATGGAATTGAACCAAACTTGGCACACTGAACTCCCGTGACCAACAGAAAATACTGGGAGGATTTTGGTGGGCATTGACTTGAGTTTTGGAGTTGTAGTTTGCCTACATCCAGAGAGCACTGTGGACTCAAACAATGATGGATCTGGACTAAACTTGGCACGAATACTCAAGATGCCCAGATGTGAATACTGGTGGAATTTGGGGAAAATAGACCTTGATATCTTGGGAGTTGTAGTTGCTGGGATTTATAGTTCACCTGCAATCAAAGAGCATTCTGAACCCCACCAATGACAGAATTGGGCCAAACTTCCCACATAGAACCCCCATGACCAACAGAAAATACTGTGTTTCTGGTGATCTTTAGTGACCCCTCTGACACTCCCTCGTGACCCCTCCAGGGGTCCCGACCCCCAGGTTGAGAACCACTGATGTATTTCAACATATGACACAATTTTTGTTTCAAGTCTTCAGGTCCACACTTTGCTCAGCCTTGATTTTCTCCTTTCTTTCTCAGCCTTTTCCTGCCATTCCCCTTGTGTTGCACTTCTATTTCGAGACCAGTCTCTCACAGAATCATAGACATAGACAACAGGTATGGGCCACCCAGCCTCTACTATATAGGGAGATACAACCAAAGTCCTCCTGATGATGCAGCCTCTGTTTAAAAACCTCCAGTGAAGGAGATTCCACTAGACCCCAGGCAGCAGCAGATTCCACTTTTGAACAGCTGTAACCATCAGAAAGTTCCTCCTAATGTTTACATGGAATCTCTTTTCCTGCACTTTGAAATTATTGCTCCGTTTACATATCTCTCAGTGGAGGAAGCTCTAGGTTCCAGATCTGTGACTCCAAGAAGGCAATGAATCCACAGGAAATGAAACGTTGCCTCAGGCCAAGTTGGCCACGAAGGCAAACACCAGGGAAGAAGGGCAGGACCGGTGTTTCAATTTCCCTCTGACACGTCCTCAGCGGCTTCTCACTCTCAGTGGTCGGTGGCGGATTCAATTTGAAAGGTCACCCAGCCAGGGGAGGCCGGGCTGCAGGCGGGGACCCTGAGTGTTGGAACAAGGTGTTTAATTACACACACATTTATGGCACTGTGTCGGGAAGGGAGGTGAGGGGCTTGGCCTATGGAAAGGTCAAGTCTGCAACCGCTCTCCCTAAATTGCAAAATGGACCAAGAGGAAGGGCGACCCTGACCTTGCGTAATGAATTAAAGGCTGGGCTGCAGTGTGTCCACGTGTGCATGTGCACTTTATTAGTCTTGCGTTAACTACTTCACCTTTTCCCCAGAGAGAAAAGGTGGGGAGAATATTAAAAAGAAATGAAAATATAGCATTAATAGAGACATTGGTCATTTTTTCTCACCACCTTGTGTACAAGGAGTTATGTATACATAAAAAGGTGGAAAAACAATGGGAATTATTCAAAATAGGATTAAAAACATTTTTGAGAATTAAGGAACCCCAACAAGAAGAATTTTGGACTGATAAGGATCTTCACAATTCAGGACTTATTCTGCACAAAATTCTAATATAGCTGTTTTGCAGAGAAAACAGCATGTTTGTATTTGAATTTAGAATGACAAAAGCATGGAATTATTATTATTATTATTATTATTATTATTATTATTATTATTATTATCACTATGTGCAGGGAATATTATTTTGTACAGAATTAGTGTTGGATTGTGAATAGACTTTGAAAATGGTGTGTTTTCTCAAACACTTTCTCACAGCAGGAAATAAATTGTTGCTGTTTTGCTTGAGAAGAAGATTAATGGTGAGTTACTTCCATATTCCTATGAGACATGTGAACTGGATTTATGACTTCATTATTGGTTTTGGAAAAATTTTGCTTTCTATTGAATTGCATTACTAGTTATAGTACTAGAAAATGGCACCATTTCACACTCTCCCTTATTGTGCATTGGGCAGAGCATGTCATTACGCATTGATTTCATGACAGCACATTGTTGCACATTGGGCAACACTCTTAGATTGTGTAAAATTGCCAGACCTAGTGTAGTGCAATTGAAGACTCCTTCTTCTTCTTCTTCTTAGGTGATCCCTTCTTGGATGAGTAAGATGGTCTTCCATCATGGGTTTCCCTGTGGGTCCGTATGTGGCTGTGGAGCCCTATTCTTGCTCTGCATCTTCTCTTCTCTCACAGTGAGGGCATTGCTTTCCAGGTGGAAGGCGGTCCCGGTCGGGATTGGCTTGACGCGCCTTCCTCCTGGCACGTTTCTCTCTTTCACCCTCCACTCGTGCCTCCTCGAATTCTGCAGCACTGCTGGTCACAGCTGACCTCCAGCTGGAGCGCTCAAGGGCCAGGGCTTCCCAGTTCTCAGTGTCTATGCCAGAGTTTTTAAGGTTGGCTTTGAGCCCATCTTTAAATCTCTTTTCCTGTCCACCAACGTTCCGTTTTCCGTTCTTAAGTTCAGAGTAGAGCAACTGCTTTGGGAGACGGTGGTCAGGCATCCGGACAACATGGCCGGCCCAGCGGAGTTGATGTTGGAGGACCATCGCTTCAATGCTGGTGGTCTTTGCTTCTTCCAGCACACTGACGTTTGTCCGCTTGTCTTCCCAGGAGATTTGCAGGATTTTCCGGAGGCAGCGCTGATGGAATCGTTCCAGGAGCTGCATGTGACGTCTGTAGACAGTCCACGTCTCACAGGCATATAGCAGGGTTGGGAGGACAATAGCTTTATAGACAAGCACCTTGGTATCCCTACGGATGTCCCGTCCTCAAACACT